>OY987185.1:7723212-8043212 GCA_963920625.1 Dinocampus coccinellae | reverse complement strand
TTTGTTATACAATTTCTCTGGATTTCCTTCTCTATTATTTTTTTTTTTTTTCTTGTTTTTTTTATGGCACGCGACACCGTGGGATTACGTCATTAATAACGTAAGAATAAATATAATAAAAATGATTGAATAGTGAAAATGTATTTGTTATTTTGTTGATTCAATCTTCTCTCTTTTTATTTTTTTTTTCTTTTTTGGATTTATTCCAATAATTATTTCATTGTTACTAATTCTCTTTCTCCTATTCCTCCCCACGTTTCTCCTTCATTATCATCATTTTTTTTTTTTTTTTTAATTTTCATTTCATAATTTATTATCATTATTATTTTTTATATGATAACAATAATATGCGTGGGAGCAAAATAGAGAGAGGGCAAATGAACGACGATGACTGATGAGAATGTGAACCAGTATAATGGCAAAAAGTTGTCTCGCCGCAACAACGAAATCAGCCATAAAACTGCCTGTCACTGACAGTCGTCGTCATCATCAGATGCATTTTAACACAGTATATAAACATCAGTAAATACAAATGTTCAGTCACGAGTGTTACAATACACATGATGTAAAACATATATATATATACAAACATTCAAATCGATATATAAAGATTTTTTTAATTCACATTTTGTAATGCCATATACTTTGACATTTAAAAAATTTAAAAAGAACAAAAAAAAATTCAATTCCATATAATAAATTACTAATTTTTCACATACTCATATGTCATCTGTTTTATTATTATTATTATTATTATTATTATTATTATTATTATTATTGTTGTTGTTGTTGTTGTTGTTGTTCTTGTTGTTGATGTTGCTGTTGATATTATTATATGAATTGAATCTGTAGGCAATTTATGTTTGTCTTGATTTTATCGTCAATTTTTTTTTTTTTATTTTCATAGCGAATTTATATTTTGATATACTGTGTATATATATAAAATGATAAAATTTATAATCAAACATTCCTACTTGATTCTTTTATTATATATGTATTGAATTGTACCAGTTAAAATTAATCATTTGCCTTTTTAAACGACCACTTATCTTAATATTTCTAATTAAAGAGTTTGGCAATTAATATAATGAGCCTGATGGTCGTGGCCACGTCCCCTTCGTTTGTACAGCTCGCGACAGAGTATGAATGAGAAAATAAAACAGAGAGATAAAGATTACAAGAGAATAACTATATACATACAAAAGAAATTATGATGAGTTGTCATGAAGATATAATGAATGACAAAGTATTGTAGTCACATTTATGATAAACATTAAATGACATTTATCACATCTCTCTGTCTCAATTATAAAATTTAAATCATTTATATTAAATAATCTTCATTATTCTACATTAATTATAAAAATAACTTTTATTCATTAAATATGAATAAATAAAAAAAATTCAAACGATGAAAAATAATCAATAAAAACACCCAAAAAAAAAAAAACAAAAAAAAAATCTTTTTTTATTATAATTATGAGATATTATTTATAATTTTTGCGTCTTTTTTTATTTTTATTATTTTATATTTTATATGATAATCTAAATCTCAATTTTGTCGCCTTTATCCTTCAACCCTCAATGTGGCAGTCTGCGATTTATCCTCCCACTTACGCACACACATACACATACAGA
Organism: Dinocampus coccinellae; assembly: GCA_963920625.1. Taxonomy (NCBI): domain Eukaryota; kingdom Metazoa; phylum Arthropoda; class Insecta; order Hymenoptera; family Braconidae; genus Dinocampus; species Dinocampus coccinellae. Next base: position 8,041,574 of record OY987185.1, on the reverse strand, counting down.
GAGAGAAGAAGAGACATATACATACACATTTGCACACGATGTTTCCATAAACCGATCGTAAATTATAATAATACGGTGTGTATTATACTTGGTTGAAGCAAACCAGGAGAAAAAAAAAAGAGTGAAAGAGATAAAGAGAGAGAAAGAAAACGAGAGAATGAAAAAAAAAAAAAAAAAAAAAAAAATTAAAAAAAAAACTAGGGAAAAATGCTTTGTCGCAAAGCTATATACGACTTTAAATATTATACTGTACCAACCTCTTTGAGTAATGTTACTCTGGTTTAGGAGTGATGAACTACCCACGTACAATACGCCCACAAAATCCCTTCAGTAAGTAATTCATACACAACAATAATATAGACATATATATATATATATATATATATAAATATTTATATGTGTATATATTTGCTCTTAATAATTTTGTGAACATGAATTTTCGTTGATGTATTAATAGATTGAAATACTTGGAATCGTATAAGTATGACATGGTTATATAAGTCAAAGATAACTGCCAGATGTTAAAATGACACTTAGCATCATTATAAACATTCGAGAATTAGAGTGAGAGTGAGAATATTGTAGGGTGAACTGGTTGTTATACTTCAATTCAATACCTAAAAGTGACAAATGTCAAGTAAATAGGTCAAACATATGTATTTCATTCATTTAAATTAATTTTATATCAGTAAATAATTCATCTATATATACATATATATACACACATAAATAATAATTAAAAACAAAATTTAATTATTTGCAATTTAATGTCATATAAATTAAAACGAGTTATTATTCATCATGTATCTACATAAGTATTTAGGTAAATATATATTATATAAATGTATGTGTATCTGTATGTGTGTGTTTATAGGGCCAAGTTGAGGTTGAAACAACGATGCTTTCAGAATAATCATAAAACCAACAAGAGTACGATGAACCCGGATGAAAACACTGATGGTCCCTCGTGTTGTCAGCAGCCCAATTTTTTTACTCACACTCTCTATTAGTCTCACGGGTAACTGAACTCTTTCAAACAAAATTCAAACCAAGAAAAAAAAAAACAAAACAAAACAAAACAAAGCAGAAAAAAAAATATAAAATAAAATAAAAGAAAAGAAATGAACAAAAAAAAAACAAGAAAACAAGTAAAATAACGTGTTTAAACTAATAATTCAAATGATTATTATTGTCCCATACAATTAAACAGCGTTTTATATTTATCACTACTGAACTACAATATCATGAAAATAATAAATAAATAATTTTTTTTTTTTTTTTTTTTTCATTCACTGTAGAAAAATTTAATAAAATATAGCAAAACTACATAACAAGACAATAAATAAAATAAAATACAAATATTTGAGTGATTAAGTTTTTTTTCTCATCTTCCATTGAAATATATGTAGCAATTAAAATAACAAGATGTAATAATAATAATAATAATAATAGTAGTAGTAGTAGTAGTAGTAGTAGTAGTAGTAAAATGAAAAACAAAAAAAGAGGCGCTTGAGAATGATATGACTCTTGGAACCACGCACAAATGAGTTGCTGGGTGTATGAATATACGCAATAATACACTCAAACAAAATAAGAGTGTACTGTGGAAAAATAATAAAAAGAAAAAAATAAATATCAAGTTGAGTAGTAAGTACATGAAGTATAGTGGATCATGATGAACTTGTATGCATATACATATACAGTACAGTTGAAAAGAAAAAAAAAAATAAATAAATAAATGAATAAATAAATAAATAAATAAATAAATAAAATGAAAAAAATCATAAATACAAGAGAAGGCCGTGGCCACGTGGCACAACGTGCGTATATAAAAAATAAAATATAACAAAACAGAGTAAGAGAAAATGAGACAGTCACAATAAATATAACAAATATATATAATAGACAAACTAAAAAATTCTGGTGTTGTGTCAAGCGGCACCACTCAAAACCCATTTATATATATATAACATCAGTTATATAGGTATATATATATATATATATATATATGGGCACACGTGTACATTAATGAGTACACATATAAACGGGGCAATTCAACGCGGAGAAACACATGAGTGTTGCTGTCATCTGGCCAGCAAGTGGTCGACCTCGCTGGAAACGCGGACGATTTATGTCAAAGACGAAAGCAAGAAGTAGGTAGGTATAACGTACCCTCTCGGACAAAATAACCCGCGTGGCACAAACGAGCTCGCACAAGAAATAACTCGCTTATATGAATATATATATGTATATACATATACTCCTCTCATCCCCGTTCTCTCTATCTGTGCTCTTATTCTCTTTCTTCTCATCACATTTACTGTATATACGTGGGTATATAAATATCTGAATGCGTTTGCGACAAAGATTTCGCTCTTTAAACACTAAAGAGTAAATAACTGGAATAATGATTCGGCTTCTTACAAATATTATTTAAAAACGAAAAAGAAAAAGAGAAAAAAAAAAAAAAAAACTGAAAGAAAGAAAAACGACTTCCAGTGTACGATTATTAATTCACTAAAAATAACTGACAAAGAATAATACTATGATTAATTTTGTAAAAAAAAACACGAAAAACACAAAAAAATAAAGAAAGAAAGAAATACTTTTTTTTTTTCATTTACTAAAATATATCATGATTAATAATCCAGATTTTATTCATTTTACACATGAATTTTTAATAAAACTCATAATTGATATTGAAAATCTCGATTTTATCCTGTTCAGGTTAATTAGTGATAATAAAAAAAAAGAGAAAAAAAAAAATGTGGAAGAAAAAAGAAAAAAAAGATATATAGAATTGTGAGAAGGGAAACAGATGACGATATATGAGACATTCCCTATAGGTATATACTGGTATTCCAACCAAATGTTGAGTGCAATGCGGTAGCCAAAAGTAAATAATACATTATTGTAGAGATGACATTAGTTGGATATTTATTTATATTTACATATGGTGTAAATACATACATATATATATATATATAATATATAACAATAGATTTTCACTGTGTTTACAAACAATTATTATACCAATTTTGTGAATGCACAACATTAAATCCTGCAGTGGATGTGATTGAAATAGGACATCTGGTGTCATTATAATGCAACGAATATACTTTATGGACTTTGTATATTCACATGTGTATACGTTTATCATTGGATTTGAAAAGGAATCGTAAAGAGGGCTTTAGGAGTTTTTGGATTTAATACAAAAGGTTATTCAGTTAAGCTCAAACTAACGCACTTATTTATGATAAATAAATCTTTATTTTAATATTACACATAAATATATTTTATATATATCTGTGTGTATCCTCTGAATGTTATTCATAATCTTTCTTGGTGTACCACATGGTACACAACATAAATATAAAACTACAATTTCCTGGATGTTACTTGAATATTTTTGTATTTAATATTATATCATGAACTTTATAATATTATAACTTGTCATTAAACTCGTATTATTTACAATCAATATACACCGTATAATTATATATCATTCTTTATTCTCGTCTTTTTATATATGTATATAATTGTTTTACAGTGTACACGAAATTGCATCGTGTACTCACATAAAAATTTAATAATATACAAAAAAAAAAAAAAGAAAGAAAATAAATAAATAAATAAATAAATTATCAAGTGTATTTGAAAAATTAAGAATAAACTTTTTTCAATCTACGTTTATTTCTTTTATTTTTATTATCATCATTTTTTCTTTGTGTAAATAAATGTATATATATATATGTGTGTGTGTGTGTTTGTGCAGTCGTTTATTTATATTGAACATAATGTGTACAGAAAAAGAGAAAAAGAAAAAAAAATATATAAAAAAAAAACAGTCAGAAAAAAAAAATTATTTCGTTCATTTCATTTCTATTTTCACGAGATCGTGGATTGTGAAGAACCTGAAGAGCAAAAACAGGACTCAAAAAGGAAAAAAAAAAGCCGAGGGATCTAATATAGGGCGTTAGAGGTGGACCCAATAACAATAAAAGCCTCTAATCTTCATAAAGCATCCCCATCTATATATATTGTTTCTTTTACTCCCTAAATTCATTCCAATATTTTTTTCTCTTTTTCGTCCGCGTTCCACTTATATGACCGAAAATTCACTGCGGGTCGGTACACGCAACACTAGACTCAAGGATGACACACATGTGGACTCGAGTGGTACCACACGTCGTGCACATACATAAAGACGTATGTGAATATCACTCATATAAATGTGTGATATGTGTGATAGTGAATGTGAATACAAAGGGAAAGATGAGGGTAGAGGGGGCGGATGTATATATATATATATATATATATAAGTGAGAAAAAGAGAGAGAAAATGGAAAATACAATAATACACAAAAGCATTGAGAGAATGTGCGAGATAAAACTTGTTTTGGCGAGATACATACAAATACAAATCAAAAATGTATAGTACAAAATTAAATGTTAAAGTGATAGAGGAGACACTAACCAAATTCAAATACTCAAGAGATATATATCGCTGTCTGATAATTGCTTTTATTTATGTATACATGTGTGACATTGTCAGCTGTTCTATTATTGAAATGATCGATAAAAATATTGGCAAATAAATCCAAGTGTATCTGATTTACTCTCTCACAGTATTGCAATGAAACATAAATTCTTTCTTTATTATTTTTTTTTTTTTCCTTTTCTCCATTATCTTTGTGAGGATATTTTTGTGAACAATAGATTATATTATTTTTACTATTTACCAGCAATATATATGTATATATATTGTGTTTGTTGTATGTATATTCAGGAAAATATGGAATTTAATTAGTGAAGTAAATAATTGAATGATATAATAATAGTAATTGGAGTGGGCAATGGATGAAGCATTGCAAATATATTTTTGGTGATGTAAATGCTGATCGTTCACGTTGATATTGATATTGATGTACACACACACACACACACACATATATATATATATATATATATTCATTCATATATTAAATAAAAGTTCTGGTATTCATGGAATTTAAGTCTGTTCAAATGAAATGCGCAAATCATATTGGATTTTATTCTCTATCTATTTTAATTATATTTGAATGAATTTTATTATATTTCATTTTCAATATAAATATTTATCTGTATAGAAAAATTATATTATTTTTATTTAATTTCCGTATATATAATACATTCTGTTTATTCAATTTCTATCGTTAATAATTTTTTGTCACTTCTTCAATTTAATTTTCACAAAAATAATAAAAGAGTTACTTCCGATATTTTTATAAATCAAACATGAAAAAAATTCACAATGTACAATAATAATTATGAAATATATATTATATAAATATATAATAGATATATAAATATGTATTTTCCATTTAAATTCTCATTACAATGATTCAACCACCCTAATATTTTTTCCCAGACAAGAGTACGAAAAAAAATATATATATAACAGTCATTAATTTAACATTTAATTAATTGAAATATAAGTAGTTGGAAAGAAATCTCTCACTAAGTATATATACATATATATATTTTAGATTTATCCATGGGGTCGTGGGATCCCCATTGTGAATCTACTGGTACACCATGAAAAATATAATGACTATATTTATTGGCATCAGAGACAATAATATGATGGTGAATAAAAATAATTTAGAGGTGTGACCGTGGTAGAGAAAAAAAAAAAAAAAAAAAAAAAAAAAAATAACTCAAGGGAGAATAAAAAAAATAAACCAACACGTCACTGCAGAACAAATTGTCACTACACGTTATATAGATATATAAATATGACAAGGGATATATAGATTTTTTCTCATTCAATTTTTTTTTTTTTTTTTTTTTTTTTTTTTAATATTTTTACTGTAAGTCCACCACAATGTTACATGGCCACACAATTCCCAGGAATCGAGAGGTGTCATCTAGATGACACGTGTTTGCCAGTGGCACGCGGCTTCACTCTAAGGGTTATTACATAACACACGTGACCATACATCATTGTGAACGTGATGGCAGTGTGTATATATACGTGTGTAAAAAGTGAGACTATATATAATCGTGGAATGAGGGGTGGTGGTGGTGGTGGTGGTGGTTTCATATATCCCTTATAACATTCAATACATTTTACTCTTCCCGTCTTATTTGAACTTTCAACTCTGCATTGGATTTTTCATTCTTTCTCATTGGGTTTTAAAATATTTTATCTTATTTATTTATTTATTTCTTTATTTTTCTCGACTCTCAGTATCACATTCACCCTCTGTATCCATGGACACTCCCCATTTATTTATATATACAATGATGTAGAGATTGAGATATGGATGACATTAAAAATTTTTCACAACGGCCATTAAATTTTTGCATCATCAGCCCATGATTTTAAGACACGTATAATTTTTTAAAAATCACCGCCTCACGGTATATCAAAATCCAAACCCCTATTTATTGCACAATGGCAATCAATCAGGATAAATATTGCACTGTCATTGTGTGTGATATTTATATATACATAATGTAAAAAAGTAGGAAAAAAAAAAATAATAATAATAAAAATAAAAATTAATAAATAAATAAAAAATATAAAGATATGAAATAAATGAAAATTTCTGATATTAATCTTAATCCACTATTCATCTTATTTTTTTGTATTCAAAATTAAATATTCATAATAATACGTGTATTAATGTTAATGAGTGATGTAAAAGTATTGATTATTATTTTATTATAAAAAATAAAACAAAAATTTTTGGCAGTGATGGGTGTGATGAAGAAAAAAGGAGAATAAAATTAACAGTAAAGAGGAAGTGGACAGAATTTAAACCAAAATAATTTTTTTTTCAAATAATAATAATAATATTATGTATGAATAATACAAAATCATGATAAAACGATTGATGTGAAGAAGAGAAAAGAAAGAAAAAAAATGGCAGGGTCCAAGTGAAAATACGTGATCGATGAGAATCTAACACTTGGTGATAGTATAAAACCCCTGATTTTGTGTGATATAGAAGGTATGTAAATTTTTTATATTCACTCATGTGCGAAGAGGATAATATTCGTTTGGTATATTCAGTTGAATTATATATGTCACCCTCGGGATAGTGATGAAATAGAAAGAGAAAGAAGGAGAGACAGAGACAGAGACGAAGGATATAAAATAAAAAGAGGATGATTGTGTAATGCATACAGATTATAATCAAACGAATGTTGAAATACCATATTTTTAACGTCAATAATAAATTATTGAATTTATTTAAAAATATAAAAGTCATGGATTTTATTGGTCACAATTTTGATTTAATTGAATATAATCTGTCATATTCTATTTTTCTCGTCGTATTTAAATTTTTAATATTTCAACATTAAATAAATATTAAATAACATCATATCATATATTTGAATTCAAATTATAAAAAATTAAAATATATAAGAATAAGAATAAATTCATACAATTATTTTAATTGATTATATCTTCAATTCTAATATTAATTATTCAATAACAAAAAAAAAAAAAAAAAAAAAAAAAAACTATTTATCCCTTTTGTAGAATAATCTTGAAATAAATAAATTAATATACTGCAAAAAAAAAATCATAATAAATATTTTTTTTGTCTTTATTTTTGTTTTGGTTTTTTTTTTTTTCTTTTAAGTTTAAATACAAAATAGATAATAAGAGTGTGTTGGATCGAAGGATACGTATCATCAATATACATATTCAGATGTATGATTTGAGAATGAAAATAGGGGAATATGAGTGTTTCTCAATAGATTTATCGTTTGCCAAGCCTATACTAAGAAGATATGATTTACAAGGGAGATAACTGCTGCTATTATCCGTATACGTCCTGCTCAATCGTTCTCCCCTACCCCCCCCCCCCCCCCCCTCCTCTTTTTATTACCGGACGATCTTAATGATATGTGCGATATAAATTGGATCGCGCTACCGTTCCACATAAATGCGAATCACATTATCACATTGGCATTTATAATTTATATATACACACACATATATGTATATGTATATATATTTTATACAAAACTGGATGAGATATTTGTTATTCGCATATAATATTTAGTGATTGTGAATTATTATAAATTGATATAATTTATTTATAATTATATTTATTAATTTTTATTTTATATTTTTTATTTACAGATATTACAATATATAATGAGTACGTATTATTTTTATTATAATAATTATTATATTGTAAAATGAATTATTGCAATTGGATATATACAATAGTAATTCGTGTGTGAATATATTCCTTATACGATAATAATTCAACAATGAATTTGGAAAAAAAAAAAAAAGATTTTTTTTTTCTATTCAATTTACGATAATAAAATTTTATATCAATTGTATTATTCAGTCATAACAAATTATGACGCATATCTACGAATACATTTTAAATTATAAATGTGTGTGTATATATATATATATATATATGTGTGTGTGTGTAGTATTGAACCCAAGTATTATCTGTCACAAGTGGATAGCAAGGCCATTCGTATAATTCGATTGTGCTCTACGTAAACCTGAATTGTGAATAAGTAGAAAAAAAAAAGAAAAAATAAAAAGAAAGAAAAAATAAATTTATTATTAGATATTCCTTTTTTCCTTCGTTTATTATATTATTATATAAAATTTACATCGTAAATATAACAAATAAGTGAATATATAATTATAATTATATTGATAATTATTTAAATTTATTTATTAATAATAAAATATGATAATTAAAAATATTTCAAAAATTATAATAATTGTGGCAGTGGTGATTTTGAATATTATTCAATTGGAATCTTCTTCAATTGAACGTGATAATCTACAATTAAATTTAACAATGGTAAAACATTACTTAATATTAATTAACAATTTTATTCATTAATATTTATTAAATTGTTAACACGACAGATTTTAGGAAAATGGTATCTACTGGCAGTGACTTATTCCAATGAATCGGCAAATCTGCCATGTTGGCAAATAGAAACAGTCGAAAAACTCCCAATAAATAGTAACAATAACTCAACAATAATAATTTATGTCCCAGACTGTACATATTTCAATGTATACAAATATGTGATAATAAAGCGAAATTATTGAGTTTATTCTATTTTTATTTACACATCAACTCAATGACTTGTACACCATAAAAAAAAAACAAAAAAAAATTTTTTTTTTTTTCATTTTACCATTAATTCTAAACAAAAAAATACATTTTTTTTTATCTTTTCGTTATCTATTCTACATAATTAAATTGTATAGATATATAATTTATTGAACATCAACCTCGTCCACATTCACCGCTTATCTATACGTATACATATATATATATTTATTTACTTTGTATATATCACGATACATAGATATATATAAATCTAACTTGACGTACGTGCTTTAATCCTCAATGAAGAGAATATCTACAGGGTCGCAAGCACACAAAATTTATCCCTTTTATGCTATTATGCTGTAATATTACGATAAGTATAACTCGGTAACGCTTTTTCCCTATACAACAAATCTCTCTAAACCACCCAGACTGTGTGGTATTACAATAGTAGTACTACTATTCTATCATTCATATCTTATTTTCTCACTTTTTCACTTTTACAATTTATTTATTTTATTTTTTTATTAAACCTAAGTCAAGTGAAATTGATTTTTTTTTTTTTTTTTTTTTTTCTTCACAATTTGTATTCTTATCCTGTACCATTTCACTTTTTACTAAATTTTATATTGAATATACGTATATTTATTTAGATGTCCCCTTGAATTTTTTAAATTGTAAATAACCGCAATACTTAATAATATCTTGTCATTTTTTTCACTTATATCCGATGTAGCACATCATCCACTAATAATTCAATGGATCAAATAATATTTGGCTTAAGGTTCATTCTTTTTTTTTATTATTATTATTATTTTTTTTTTCAATTTCCCCTGTGAATAATTCACACATTTCGATTGAGCGATAATCTGACAAAACGAATGAATACTTTGAATAACACTATATATATATATATTATTTTTTCTTTTGAAAAATTTATTGAAAATTTTTCAATTTATATTCAATCCTTTTGAAATATCATATTATTATTTTATTTTCATTCTTTCATGGTTTTTCACCTCCCTCCCTCCCTCCCTCCTTCTCTTGCCTCACACCCCTCATTTCTTTGTTTTTTTTTTTTCCTACATTTTTTTTTACTGCGCAATTACATGAACACTATATGTACATATATATATATATATACACAGACTATTGATTTTCGAATGGACGCGCATCGGTTTAATACACCCACGGGCATATGCCAATGGGCCGTGATAAATCACCACGCGGATGCGTACGAATATACGTGATTCACACCCACGCAATTATAATTTCAATGCACACGTGCATGTTGAATCCTAACACAGGTTGGACAGAAGAAAAAAAATGCAAGAGAAAAATAAAAACAAACAAAAAATTATTAATAACAAATATTATTTATCTCATCATGAAATATATATACATTTTTTTTTTCTCGTATTTTCTCCACAAAAAAAAAAGTATAAGATAATTCTATTATTATTATTATATATATATTTTCATCACATTTGCAGATGTGAATTAATTCGAAATGACATATTAAACAAAAAAAAAAAAAAAAAAAAATACAAAAGTACGTGCACCAAGTCAACAAGAGTTGAATGATTGTTGAATAAAAGACAGAATGATCCAATCTGTCACTCGTTTACCCGCCCACTCAACTATATATATATATATATATACAACTGTGATGAATGACGCTCGCGGGCATCAGCATAAAACACCCCAACAACTCGATATCATCTGAGTAATATCATTGTTCGTTGATCTCTTTCGCACGTCGTCAATGCATTTCTGTCAATAAAATCCCTGGCGGCTCAACATTCACCCATTTGTATTAAAGTGCATTGGTCCAAGTAACCAGTGTATATATATATAAACCAGTGAGTACTTCAGGCATTTACATTCGTACCAGTGACTATACATATACACACACACACACACACAATAAAAGTAGCACCATCGCCGGTCTTATAAATTTTTTCACGGAAGGCAACGCGCAATTGCAGGAAATCACTTTAAGTATCACAAACTATTTTTCTTCCTTACCTACTTTTCTCTCCATCTCTATCTCTTTTTTTTTTTTTTTTTTTTTTTTTTTTTCATTTATTTTTATTTCTTTTACTGATTTTATTTCCAGAACTCTCATATATTCAAACGCAATTGCACTTGTGCACGACATATATATGAAAAAAAACTTCTGTTTATCAATTGAGATGAATTTAACGCCAGCGGAAGATTAACGTTCGCTTGAGGCGGAGATGAGTTAGAACTCGATAGAATACTTATATATGTATATATAGATAAATGTGTATGCATGTATATATATATATACATATATACACCTGTAAGTACATAGGCATGTACATTGGTTGAGGTAGCCAATGATTATGGATCGGAGATAGCAATCGGCAGACGCACGCGGCCTCAATATCTCTCTGTGTATACACTCATGCATGACCGATTCCCACGCATATCAATTACTCGCTTGAATCGTGTGCATTGCCTGCTCCATTTCCAAATGGTCTCATATATATATAAACATCATCTATTGCCTTAATGATAAATACAAATGTACAATTAATTCCTACCCATTCGTTTCGTTCTTATATTTTTTACTTTTGTTATTTTTTTAATATAAAATAATTCAATAAAATTGAAAGAAAAAATAATAATAACAAATATAAATGACTTTTATTTATTTCATATTATTATTTGGATGATGATTATTATTATTATTTTTTTTATTATGTTTAGTGTGGTATTAGTTTTTTTTTTTTTTTTTTTAGTTTTAAAAGGTCAAAGAATAGGACAATAGTGCATTATTTCTAGTAATTGCATAATTTAAAATTTATAAATAACAATCATGAATCTGTTAATCAATTATATTGATGATGGCAAGGCGCAACATTTTGCATTTCAATACACACGAGCCTTTCTCTCTATGGCTGTATACAACCGAAATGTCAGTGGCTGTTCTACTCGTAACTTGCACGTTTCTGTTTTATATTGTAATATGTATATATAGATATATATCTGTTAGTTATTTACGTAGAGATCAATCGGTCGAGATGTTGAGACTGCAATTGTAATCGCATATGAAAACAAAATCAATTGTCGAGATAATATTCTGTTATTTATTTATATATTTATTATTTGTTTATTTTTTTGTGATTAAATCATTTGCTTCTGAATGTGTACATAATTATAAATGCATTATATATATATATATCATGTAAATAAATATATAATTTTCATCAACAATATTTCAGATAATTTAACATATCAATTTTCCTTTAATATAAAATCGATCTCATATTTCACGTTATTTCATTCGAAAAAAAAAAATATTTATATATATATATTATGTAATCTATTGCACAATAAAAGTATTCCCAACGAGTTACGAATTTATTTTGTTGTATTAAAAAAAAAAAAACGAAATACAAAAAATAAATAAATAAATTATTGTTGAATATTGTTTGATGGTAAATCAAAAATATTACAATTACTCCATAGGGAAGTATAGATTTTGTATAGAAAAATATAAATGAATTAAAAGAAAAAAATGATTAAATATATAAAAACGTGTCACTCTAATTAAATATCCATATGACACATACGTCATATGACCCTTGTCACTTAAATTCACACACTTTTACACCCTTATCGAATCTCAGCAACATCAGCACACACCAACCGAATATATATTTTGCAAAGTCCAACCAATCTTCACCATCCGTTCATCCGGTTTCCCCTGCCACACCCGCACTCCAGCCAACTTTCTCTCTCCCTTGCCTATCCAATCTTTCCACCTTCCACCACCTCTAGACGGATTTGGAGATTTAACCACAAAATTTCCCCTACACCACAATATACTTAGACTTCACGTTCTACATCGCTTGATACACACTCACACACTCACACACTCACACACGCACACATAGAGTTGTGTTTCATTTTTATTTTATTTTTTATTTTTAGTTTTTTTTTTTTCGTCCGATATTTTTTTTTTCTTTTCGTCACGATACTTGAGACGATTCCAAAGGAAATCCTACGGATTTCAATATTGGAGTGTCCACTAAAAAACAGTTTCACGCCTTTTTTTATTTAGTTTCTTTTTTTTTTTTCGGAAATTTAGTAATGTGTGTGAAAGAAAAAGACAAGGGAGAAATAAAGAAAGAGGAATGAAAAAAAAAAAAAAAAAAAAAAAAACGGGAAAAGAAAAATGTAGCGTAGTGAACGAGAGGGTGATCTCGACGTGATCCCGCCAGGACAGTGTAGGATTTTTGTGGATTTGTTAGAAGACGTAGGAAATGTCAACGTCGAATAGCAGTTCAAACGTATGTCCATCCAATTCTCACCATTATCGGCCACTTTCTGAATTCTTAACCTGTTTATCTCACTCGATAATGTGTTTATAATGGTTTTTTTCGTAGGGGGTATGAGACTTCTATTGTGAATCTAGAGTAGAAAAATAACCATAAAAAAAAAAGACAAAAGAAATTGTAAATCTCGATATGATTTATGTCACAATTTTGTATCACAATACGTCATTTGAATTTTAATACTATTTCAATGAATTAACAATGAATTCAACTGTATCTACGTGTCCTGTTCATATGTACGTAGGAAAAAAAAGGAATAATAATAATAATAATAATAAAGAGGAAAAAAACATAAAAATACACGTTGAGAACTTTATAAAAGAATTTGGAAGTCAAAATCGAGAATTCGGTATGTGTTCTATGTAGCGGTAAATCAGTATCAACTTTCTGATGTCCTTTCTTTCCTTTCATCATCATTATTATCATTATTATTATTATTATTATTATTATTATTATAACTGTTTTTTTTATCCCAGGTAGGTAACGTGTCAGCGTTTATCATCTGGAAAAATCCTGCGCCAACCGTGTGGCATAAAATGTAGAACTCGTGTCGCAATTTTTATGACACACTCTGTCATATTTTTATTTTTCATCTCCTACTATCATTTCTATTATTATTATTATTATTATTAATATTATTGAGTATTTTTTATCAATCATTGATATTCTTTAACGAATAAAAAAAAAAAAAAAAAAAAAAATACACGAAAATTTTGATAATATAACGAATCGTTCACAATTAATTTCAACTCTCCCATTCTTTATTTATGATATTATTATTAATTTTTTTGTTCTTTCTTTATTATTATGATTATTATTATTTATTTCTTTTTCCCCCTCTACTCTTGGATTTTGACAAAGTTTAGATGTTATATATATTCATTCAACCTTTTATATCATCAATATCTACCAACTGCGCGACACTGGACAATATATTCATATACATAAATGTATAAATATAGATTATATGAGTCCACAAAATTTAAAAGTAAAAATAAGATAAATTTTTCATACAAATAAATATATATGTATTAAATATATTTCTTTTATTTCAACATTTGAATTTTTCCCGCTCATTCCACGTGAAATTCTCCATACTAAATATCCTCGGGTCACGAAAACTCACTCGAAGCGATAGATCCATACGATGAAAATGAAAAAATATATATGTATGTATGTAGAAGTAGAAGAGATAAAAACAAATGTATGTGGACTTATATATAAAAACCATCATATACACACACATATTTATATGTACATAAATCTATGTGTGTATATATGTGTGTGTGTGTGTGTGTATATATATATAGATGACTCGTGCGAGTCCATGACAGATGAGCGTGGATAGGCATTGGACAGGGCTCGACGACTCGATCCCTTGGGATTCATCGTAGAAGGAGATTGATGCATTGTATGGGTTACAATCACAACAGATCGTGCATCGTTAATGAATGAATTTCCTAAATATATATATATATATTTTTTTTTTTCATTTTTACATAATATTCTCAATGTTATTGATAAATTTCTACAAATATTATACACACGAGTATATAAGTTGTCTTAATTTAATATTATTATTTAAAGCAAAGTTGATGATAAAAAAAAAAAGGAATGAAAGAAAAAAGAAAAAAAGGGAAAATTACAATCAACCCGGACCCCCCTAACAACGACGAATGCTTATGCCATGCTATTGACTCTCGCTCCTCTCCCTCATTCGCTCCATGTTCAAGAGCTCTACACACACTTCATACATATACATATATATATATATATATATATGTGTGTGTGTGTGTGTGTGTGTATGAGAATATTAAGGATAGTATATATGGTGAGAGAGGGTGAAAGCACAACCCCTAGCACCGACCGGTTATCACCTTGGTAACGACGAGTATAGAACCTACGGTTTGCCGCAATCTCAGAGTTCTCTCTACTAACCGACCATTGCGCACGAATATTGCGATAACGTCCACGAACCAGCAAAAATTTCCACATCGTTTGCCATCATCCATGACGACTATGACAACGATGAACCACGACGACACCATCTTTTCACTCGTACTACTTCTGTAAATACAATTCACTCTCACTATATATATTCACAACACGATCCCTTCATCGACATTTTCTTTTTTTTTTTTTTTTTTTTTTTTTTTTTTGTTCTGTAAAAATTAATACTTATCGTTTGTAAGTATATAAAACTAAAACGATGAGCATGATATTATACAGAATTCTTCTAACCTTATACGTATAAAAAAAAATATAATAATAATAATAATAAAATTTGAGATGTATTTAAACTTTATATTAAAAATGTTCTATTGAAAATTCTTATCTCTTTCTACCTATTTTCACATTGAATATGCTCGATTGTATTAATGTAATGGAAATCATGATTTTTTTTTTATTTATTATTTCTTTTTTTTGTTTATAGTGATCATTAAACGTTAATATATTATGATTAGAATAGAGGATTGTTTTCGTTAATGTTATTTTACTTGTGCACCTATCTTCATATATGTTTTTACATATTTCTAGTGTATTGAAAAAGATTGAGAATGAAAATGAAAAAGAAAAAAAAAAAAAAAAAAAAAAGAGAAGATGGAGTAAGTGAGTGAGAGAAAGAAAGAGGTATTTGTGGGTGACACTTTGTGAATAACTGCAGACACTACATGGCGACATGCAGACACAAACTAAAAGCGCAGTAAGAAATAAAAAAAAAACAAAAAACAAAACAAAAACAAAAAAAGATTGAAAGAAGGAAAACGAGAGAGGAATAAAAATAAAAAATACAAGCAAAATAAAAGCGAATGCCGAAAATGTTAAAGGAAGATGGTGAATAAGAAGAAATAGAAGTAATGAAAGAAGAAAAAATAAAAAATAAAGTAAAAAAAGTGTAATATTATGCGCTCTCAGTGAATAATATTTTTAAACTTTTGAACGAAAAAAATAAAAAAAATTAAAAAAACAAAAATAATAATCATAATAATAATAATAAATAAAATGAAAGGAAAAAAAAAAAGGATCACACGGGTTGTGTCGCGTTAGCGTTTCTTCAAGAGCAAAGGATGCAACGTTAATTAAGCGCATGCTTGAACCTGTTCGCTTGCACTGACTAACTTTTTTATCTTTTTCCTTTTTTTTTTTTTTTTTTTACTATTTCATTTTTTTCCAATTTTATTTCAATTCATTTCTGTACTTTTTCTTTTTACTCTTCTATTTATTCATTTATTTTTTTTTTTCGTCTTATTCTTTCAGTCATTTGCGGTAGAATTCAAAGATATATTTCAAAGAAAAGTGCGCCATACAATAATTTTTCCAATATTAATTCTGACAATGAAATTAATTTTAATAACTAACATAAAAAGCATTCCACTATTTTTTTTATTTTTGTTTTTGTTCTTTTTTTTTTTTTTTTTTTTTTTTTTCTACTATTACTTACTCTTTTAACTACCGACTATTTTTATAATTCATTTTTCTTCATCATACAGATATTTTTTTCCATTCGTTTTTCATTATATATTTTTCTCTTTTCGTTTCACAAAATAGCGAGTCTTATTACAATTGTGATACGAGAGAGGGTCTCTGTCTCTGACGTGACTCAATGTGACATCTGCTGTTTGTAGAGGGTACAGCATATATACCCACCCTTATTTTATCCTTCTTCACCCCCTCCCTCCTCTCACTTCTTGTCCCATTCCACCCACCTATACCCACATGTACTCTCTACTATGCGTACACGTTACTTAATTCAACGACGACAACGACGATGACGATGACGATGACAACAATAACAACAACAACAACAACAACAACAACGAGAGAGCGATATATTAAAGAGATGAAATTAAGTGAGTACGAGGGTGATTTTCGAAAATTTGTATGCGCATATATATGTATATAAAATGGATATGGAAGTTTATCGTGTCCATTATAATACTATTCTCAATGGGCAAATGCATTTAATATATTTTTCTAATGGCAATTGTGGTAACAATGCGACAATGAGATACAGTCACTGAACAAAATGGTGATGCACATGTATTTATATTGTATATAGGAAATAATTCAGATGTTAAATAGCGATTTAGTTAATTTAGTATATCAATTATTAATGTTAAAGTATCATTTTTTTTTTCTCCCTTTTTTTACTCTATCATGAAAATTGTTGTGGATGAATTTAATAAATTTATATATATATATATATATATTATAAAAATAATTAAGATAAATTAAAAAATATATTTATGTATGTAATATATATATGAGTTTATACGGAAATTATGAAATATAAATTTGTGAAATTTTTTTTTTTTTTTTTTTCACGCTTTAGTGTTCCGTTGATTTTTCAGTTTGCCCAATTTTCTATTATGCTATTTCCTTTCGCTGTTCTCATTCACCCTCGATCCCTTGTGGTAATCTCATTAATGACCAAGACTTTTCTTCTCGTTATCCAAACGAGAAAGTAAAAGAACACAAGAGTGAGAATGAGAGAGAACAAGCGGGAGCTATACGGTAATTAGAAATTCTTTTGACTCCGATTATCCGCACGAGGGAAATTTTTGCTCTGCCCATTCTCTCAACTACATCCAAAACTTCTTTCTTTTCCTCCTTGTTTTTTTTTTTTTTTCTTTTTTTCTTTTCTTTTCGACTTTCCAATTAAGGAAATGAAAGAAAAAGAAAAAGAAAAAAGAAGAAGAAAGAAGAAATACAAGAAGAAGAAGGAAGAAATGTGGAAAAACGGTAGGAAAAAGGGGAATAAAAAAAATTGTATTTCGTGTGATCCTCTTGAAGATACGCGAAGCAGGAACGAGAGACGATGATGAAAAAAAGCGTGAGCCAGTTAATGATGGCAACCGTCACACAACGACAAAGCCGCACTGACTTTAAAGCCAATTTTTATTTTTTCCCTCTTTTCTCCCTTTCGATCTTTCACTTTGACGATAAACACACAAAATTTGACTCGTGATTATAAACAATATTTATACATACACATCAATATATATTTATATATTTTTTTTTTTGCATATAAAACCAAACAAATTTTTATCAATAATCAACTTCTAAATACAATAAAATACTAATAAAGTAACACAATAATTATTTATCACTTATTCATATCATATGATATAAATAAAAATTTTTCACATTAGTAAATATAAAATAAATTTAACTTCCTTCCAAGTACATATACATATATATATATAGCTCTCAGCAGCGGCGCCTGTCATTCTATGTCACTTTTACCAGTAATTTAATACCCCCATAGACGCAAAAGAACTCGATATCGCTTGGATTGGAACCGTTACAACTTCAAACCCGAAGAAAGATATAACGATCGATAAATTCTCATGAGTACGCACCGCTGGGACAACATAATAACGTGATGTATATCGCGCTACGGAAATACGTGACTGTCGCTTTGTATATTTATACATATACATATATATTGACATGCACATTTATCGTTATGTTCAAATGCTATTAATTTAATCTCATTCATTCTATCACATTGGACAAATAAAAACATCTTTAAACGGCGCATATACATATATATATATTTAATATATCATTACATATACTTATTTCAATCATCCAATTTTCTTTTTCTTTTTCTTTTTTTTCTTTCGTTGATAATTTAGATATTTTGATAAGATTATATATGGATTACTCAATTTTATCTGTTGTTTGACAATTAATTTCATTCTACTATACAACAACGACCTCTGTTCTCAATTTTCTGCCCCAAAGGAGGAAAACAAACGAATAAAAAAAAAAAAAAAATACAAAGCTGAATCCATTTGTATTTTCATCACGCACGCCAATTGAGTCTACTGTTTATATACACATATGCACTACAGATACGCACACTCACACCTATATATATATAAGTACGAGATGTATCGCTATGTGAATAATAATACGTAAACATTGAAGAGCGCGTCTTCAATTTCAGAAAATCACGCACTTAATTATACCACCAACCAGTTTTATATACATACATAATATTCCTATCTTAAAAAAAGAAAAAAAAAAAAAAAAAAAAAAAAGATACAACGAACAACACCAACAACACTGACAAAATATTAATTATCATTCAATCTCGATCTCAATTTCAATATAAAAATAAAAAATAAAAAAAATGAATAATTAAAAAATAAAAAAAATCTAAATCTAAAGGAAAAAAAAAATTAATTTTCAATTCAAAAATAAAATTATTCACGTATTTAAATCAATGATTTAAAAAATGATAATAATAATGATAATAATAATAATAACAAAAAAAATTAGATAAAAAAGAGTATCATACATATAAATATTTATTCACTGACGCAATATCATGAAATCAGTGACACGTACGAACCCGCAACTGTCCACCTAAATCTAAGCCCCTACATGTTATTATTATTATTTTTTTTTTCTTCCATCTCCAATTCCTTAACGCTTTATACCACGTTGTCATCGCGGTCTCGTCGATCTCGATCTGAATTACATATATGTATGATATGGATCGTATATATAGTAATATACCATAGAGTTTATTCATTTATGTGTGCATATATGGAGTGTGTGTGTGTATATATATAAATCGTGATACAAGCGGTGGACAATGAGTTGATGTACATCACGGGCAATGGCAAAGTGTAACGCGATATTTCCTATGTGAAGATTGAATAGATGAAATATTATATAACATAAATTATATATACACTCCACCCGTTTAAGGAAATCACTCGATTGTATTTACCAGCGACATGTGCGCAACTTCACCATCTTCGTTCAACATCACTCGTATATACTTATTTTGCATGAACAATATAATGGGAAGCACATAAACACATGTATTTAGAAAACAAAAAAATCTGTACATATAAACGTATAAAACCTGCGTAACATGTGATTGTTTATGTGCGTGTACATTAATTATTTCATACACCATCTCGTTATTGCCAAATATGTTAAGAAGTGGAAAGAAAAGAGAAAAAGAGAGAGGGGAAGTAAAAAAGAAAAAAATTCTTATACCGGTTATAACGTGTCTATCGGTCTACAGACAACTGTAAATAACGTTGAAGAAAAAAAATGAAGAAAAAAAAAAAAAGAACGAGAGAAATAAATGAAATAATAATAAATATATGTGAAAATTATTTCATGGATACATTTAAAAATTATGAGAATTTTTATTATTATTTTTTTTTTGTCTTTGTTTTGTTTTAATAATATGATATATGTTCTGTTTACTGCATATATATTTAGTTTAGAAATAATGGGGTATTTTAGGGATAAAAATGTGAGGTAGAAGAAGAAGAAGAAGAAAAAAATAAGAAAAATGAGATGAAGAGAAGAAGTGAATATTTTTTTTTTTGTTGTTTTTTTTTCTTTTTTTTTATCTTCTTTCATTCGTTTAGAGAGATAAAAGCGAATGGATAAACTCTTTGGGTATGTGTGGTGTAGTTTTATACATAAATAGAGTGTGTATAGGTATAGTGTACGGTGTTACCGAATTAAAAGTCCACGAATTAATTTCCCACACTCACCCAAGGGGATCTTAAAGAGAGTAGACGCCAGCCGCGACAGAAACAGTAACAGAAGCAACAGCAGCATCAGCATCTTGCACGTTGATGTTATCGTATACTTACATACATACGTGCGAGTTGAATTCAAAATGAGCAAAACTCACGTGTGTTATGTCTGTGTGTGTGAATGTGTCGTCTTCAAATGTTTTTATGAGACAGCGGGAAAAGCTTCAAGACTATTTTTATATATCATCATATATCTACATAAAAAGAAGCAGAAGAAGAAGAAGAAGAAGAAGAAGAAGAAAAAGAAGAAAAACGAAAACACATATACATTATAAGGGGAGAAAAATAAATAAACAAAGTACAATTATCGCATTTCATTGTTATCAAATGATTTTTAAATAAAAATTGTCCCACACTTTTTTTATGAGTTTACAACTATTTATATAATATATTTATTAAATATTCTTTAATATATATATTCATTTTCAATTTCAATATCAACTTATAATTTATATATAATTTATAATTTATTTGAGATGAATAAAAAATGGAAAAGTTAAAATATAAAGTTAGTGAATGTGTGATATGCAAGACAATGTGAATCACGTTTTTAGTCCTTTTTCTTTTTTTCATTTTTTCTTTTCGTATATGTTTTTTTGGATTTTATTTCAATGCTACAGACAAACGTCGTAGTATACTCATGGACAAAATTGAAATCCCAGCAGCACGTAGAGAATTAAATGACTCTCACGGGGGATAACGCGAATGTGTGGTGGTGCCACTATTTGCTCCCACCTAAAAACTCCGTGACACGCGTACGCGCCAAATGGATAAAGCTCCGTTTTCACGCACTCTCGGGTAATATTATTTTCTTTTTTCTTTCCTTTTTCTCTTTTTTTGTTTTTTTTTTTGTTTGATATTATTCTGTCTATATGGACTTTTATATGAGTGACCTTTACTTCTTCTTGCTATTTTTTTTTTTTCTTCTTTCTAGTAATATCAAGTGTCATCACGAATTTTGAAATTTATTTTCAAAAAAATATCTAGAGATCATAACATAATTCAATTGTTGTATACATCACACATCGAAAAAAAAAAAAATGCTCATTAATGTTACATTTATCCATAAATAATTATATATTAATACAATAAATAAAAAATAAAAAATTATATTTTTTCCATATGGATTTACTTCAATATTTATATACGATTACAATTGGCAAATAAAAAATTGTAAATGCGGTATATAAAATATTCCACACGTCATCACATGGCATGTGAGCGTGACAGCTGACGGCAGACCAGGGAATTTATACTGACGTACATTTACACAGAGAGACACACACACACACACACACATATTCATTCATTTAATCAATAATATTTACATATATACATATACATAAATACGATGTACGAGAACGAACAGATATCACATCATGAAATTAAAAGTGTTGACAAAAAACCAAAAAAAAAACAAAAAATTTTAATAATTAAAATTGTCATCAATCGTCACATGAATATATTACTAAATATTAAATTATTAAATATCTCACAGGGATATTTTTTTCATTGAAGCGTTTGGTGTTGCTACAAATACACGGTATACTCGAGAAAAATACAGAGATAATATTAGTGTATAACTTGATGGCATCTGAAACATCTCGTTAGTGTTATAATACACGCAGTTGAAAACAAACTACTGAAAATATATTTATTTCTTTAAATATATATATATATATATTTTTTAATTTTTTTTTTTTTCGTTTTTAACCCTCTTCACACTTCTTTTACTCAAGTCTCGTCGTTGGTGAATCGGTTTTCTTGCGCGACGTCAGTTATGAATAATAAACTACGCCAACAAAGTTTACCGCTGAGAGACGTGCACAAACATGTATCGCAATAGAAGAAAAGGATATAGCGGTGCTTTCCAAGAAGTCATTACACAAAGATATGTATATATATTGGCTGCCACTTTTCTCATTTAAAACGGTAGAAAGAGGGTTGAGAGATTGGTGAATAAATGATGTGATGGAGGAGGTGATGGTAGAGGAGTAAGGAAAAAAGAAAAAAAAAAAAAAAGAAAAAAAAAGATGGAATGTAAACGCGATGTCTTTCGTTCACGAAACGCGAGACACTTAAAAAAATTTTTACGCCTTGTAGAATGGAAACTGAGAATAACCGGGGTGTATTATATACATACATATTGTCCTTTATATATATATATATATATATGTGTGTGTGTGTGTATAGTTAACGAAAACTGATTCTACTCAGAAACTTTCAATCTTGTAACTTGTTGGGTGGTCTTTAAAATATAATATTGACCCCTACACCTATATAAATAATAATATTGACAAAATAAAATATATATACCCTCAAATCTTCTCTAGATATTTATTCATTTATTTATTTTCTATATTAAAAATTTTATGTAATTACAATTGAATGTATATCACACGTTTCCAAATATATTAATTGAATTTCAATGAAATATTGAACCTAAATAATAAAAAATTATTAAATTTATTATTAAAAATTTCGTGAATAGTTAAAAATTTCAATTTTAAAATGGTAGATAAATTTCTATACTGAATTATATCATAAATAATTTATTTATTTATCAATATTTTTATTCTTATTGTAGATTAAAATTGATATTTTTACTTCATCATGCGCCAATTTTATTGAGAAAAAAAATAATGATAAATATAATAATAATAATAATAACAATAAAGTTTTGATATAAAATAAATACATTTATAGCAAGTGAAATGGCGTTAGTACACCATTTTTACGAGTGAAAGATAAACGAGACTTGTCTGTTGATACACCCAAGGGATTTATCGAAACATATATATAAAGAGTGATTCGCACTATTGGCAAGCGTCATTACTGGCTTTTACTTTTTGAGAATTGAGTGAAAGAAAGAGATAAAAGAAATAAATCGAAAAGTTTCAAATAGTAAAAACGACGAGTGTAAGAGAGAGAGAGAGAGAGAGAGAGGTAAAGAAAGAGAGAAGGAGCAAGTAAGACCAAGGGAGAGTGTTAAGTGTCGACAGTTAAATATCGGAGAGTAAGTAACGAGTGTAACGACTGAGGAAAGTAGGGAAACGAACGATATTGGAAAGACAGATAGACAGACAGAGAGAAAAATGAAAGAAGCGAAAAATTATTTAGACAGAAAAAGAAATGGTAGAGGGGATGCAGTTAAAGCACAACCTCAAACTGAATGTGAGGAAAGAAAAAAAGGGGGAAAAAAAAAAATTTATAACCCCTCGTTGTTATTTAGTGGGGGATGAGTGATTCAATTCGACACCATCAGCGAGTAGATTTCCACGCTTTCCAAATATATTGCGTTCATATTAACAAGATGGTAGAAATAAAGATGGAAAATGTGATATAATAGTATGGGGATTCTGATAGTGAGAGAAAGAGAAGAGAAAGAGAGAGAGAGAGGGGGGGGGGAGGTTATTTGCCACAAATTTTATTTGACATGATTGTACTATTAAAAAATTTACAAATTCATTTTGTTCATTTATATTTTCACAACTGCTACGTTGACCATTTACTTTAATTTAATTTAATTTTTTATTTATCTATTTTTTTTTTCGTTTGTTTGTTTATTAGATAATTAGTTTTAATTTATACTATTGTTGGTATAATTTTGTAAATATGATAAAATGCTTACGACTACAAGTTTGTATCAAATGGAATAAATAATATGAATATATAATTCACGTGTATATGTATTATAATTTACTCCAAAAATTTCATACTTCGTTGTACACGAATATTATTCATATTTTTGTATAAAATATTTCATATATTCGTGATATTTACGGCTATACCAATTTCATTATGTTGAATAATTTATTGAAATTATTATGTTTTTTTTATACGTGAGCTGGAGTAAAAAAAAAAAACAAAAAAAATAGGGACAAGAATTATTCTCATAATTTCCATTTTGTAAATTATTCTACAATTTAATATATCGTTTTTTTTTTGTTTTTTGTTTCCTCATCGCGCTTTCTACTATTTTGTTTATTAATATTAAATTTATATTTTTGAATATGTGTTGTGTGTGTGTCTAAAAAAGATTTTTAGTAGAAATTGAACACACACTTGTACATATATCTATACATATGAATTTTCCTCTGTCCTCCCTTTACTTCAAATGTACTCTTTTCAACGGTTTCGCACCCTCAAGTAAATCCGATTTCCTTGCCCTTTTGCCCTGATGCGAATACTCCAAAAGACGCCCAATCCTCAATCTCGCCTCAATATACAATACATATATACATATATCATAAGAGACCTTTTCTTACGCCTCTTTTGCACTCGACAACTTTCACTTTGCGTCTCTCCTTCCAAATATCAAGTGAATGAAAGAGAAGAAAAAAATAAGGATAAAAAGAAAATATATATAAGATTGAAATAAAATAAGAAAAGACAAAAAGCACAAAATACAAGACAAAGTAAAAGAATGAAATAAAATAAAATATAATATAATAAAATAATCATAAAATACATCAATTGATAAAATCACTATACGATTATTTTTCATGATGAAATTCAACGAACCCAAAGACAAATTTATCTATTAAAAAATAAAAACCAATAGAAGTGAGGATAAAATAATTTCTTCACTCCTCCCATTAATTTAATAATTGATTTTCACACTGAAATCAAATAAGTTGAAAAAAAAAAAAAAAAAAAAAAAAAAAAAAACCTCTTACATATAATTGAATTGAAAATTTTTACAAATATCAATTCACATAAAAAACGAATTGAAAAGCCTCCGGCGATTACTTTATATAATACATATACCCATATAAATGGATGTGATGATATAGTGTATGATCGACAGAAAGAGTGAGCAAGAGAAAAGAGTAAGATTGAAAAAAAAAAAAAAAAAAATGGTAAGGAAATTCAATTGAATGATACAACTCTATATGAGAATGGACAGCATATTCAATGTGGGTAAGGAAGTAGACTTCAATCTTGCAAATTTTCTCCAACTCAAATCGTGAATTAATGAAAAAGCCAAAAAACTTATATATATATATATATATATACATTTACAATACAACATTTACCAACGTAAAATTTGGATAAAAGTCTCATGTTTCAGAACCCATAACGACCATGTGTATAGTAATCTGAAAATGACCCTCTAAAAGAAAAGAAAAAAAAAAAAAAAAAAGGTTGAGCAGAGAAACGGCAATTGTATATATACAGTAGCCTTTTTGCTTATGTACATCTTACGCAAGATACACCTCATTCTTTTGCTCCATTTCAACGCAATCAGCTGAGTGGATTGCACGAAAAATTTTCCCTTACATACAACTCACTCTCTTCTCATCTCATTTACCTCTTCAACACAATTCCAAGATGACCAAACTACACTTTAACTTGTACAATATATACATACAATGTGCTCATATACATATATATATATTATTATATTAGAACTGGCAAGCAAAAGAAGAAGAAAAAAAAAAACTGAAGCAAATAGGAGGAAAAAAAAAAAAAAGTGTTGAATGTTAAGCGATTCAATAGTGAATGCTTGAATTCAAGTCATCTTCCTTTGGCGCTAGCTGTGATTTCCCTTCTCTCTACCCCGCCACACCACACATATGTACATAAATTTATTTACTTATATTACTTTTAATTCTTCGTTATCTGTGTGTAGTTGTTCCATTCAATATATAATGTGAGAGATGAGAAGCAAAACAAGAGACCACACGTTACGCTTGACAGGAATTAACTGGTCGGGACGATGCAATAGAAAATTTTTCTCTTGAACAAAAATCCACAGGGTGCTTGTATATTTATATAAATAATTTCTATCATATCAGACATTCAAGTAACTTGTGTTTTTATATATAATACAATGTAACAATAAATTTATTTATTTATATTTTTTTTTTCGTTGTTGTTGTTGTTGTTGTTGTAACGATTTCACACTCACATACCAACCACATTGTATTTACGGTATATATTATGGCAATGTGTCTGATGATAAATGAATAAATAAATAAATAAATAAATAAATAAAAATAAAGAAGAAGCAGAAGAAGTAGAAGATGAAGAGAAAAGAATTTGTATGCGTATCATAAAGTACTCAATGTATTAAGTAGCGTTTGTTATTGGATATTTCAATGGAAAATAATTGTACAACAATATATTATATATTGTTTGAGTGTATTGATGATTAAATGTGAAACATATTTGTAGATATATTTATGACTTTGTGGCATAACCTCAATTTCATTTTTACATTTCCTATATAAGATTTATAATACTTGAAAATTAAATTCATGATATATATACATATATATATATATATATATATTACATAATTGAGTTCATACGATCATAACAAAATTCAAAATAAATCCCTGAAAAGAGATATAAACGAAGAAAGAGAGAAAAAAATTTTATAAAATATTTGATAGGAAAAAAAAATAAATAAATAAAGAAAAAAAAAAAGAGGGTAAATAATGTGTAAGTAGATGAAAGAAAAACAAAAAAAAATACACGTAGTAAATGAATATGCGTGATACATATATATATCTTTTATGTATTACATGTATATGTGAAAAACTAGTTGAACAACAGTAGAGTGGTGAGATAGACGTGAAGGGAGTTGGTGGATTGAAATAATAATAAGAAGAGAGAAAGTAGAAAGAGTATTTTTGTTAGAGGGCACGCGTGAGTATTTGCCCATGGAATTAAAAATCCCATTCGTGGTACAGCGAATTCAAAAGGATTCATCCATGTGTAAAACCTATGGTACATCCCCAGTATACATTTGGCTTTTACTACTGAATATATATCTCTATATATATACGTGAGCTTATTTATTTATTTATTTATTTTTTTTTTTCTCTTCTCACTTTAGTTCAAGGGCATCCGAATTGCGATTAGTTTCACTCATGGATTTGTATCCACGCTCCGTTGGTTTCACCTGCGCACCCGGGGATACTAAACATCAGAATATATATACATATACATGTATGTATTTATGTACAAAAAAAAAAAAAAAAAAAAAAATTGACAATTGATGACAATTGGGAGATGAAAAAAAAAAAAAAAAAAACCCTTGAACCGAAGCAAAATGTCATTTTCTTTGGAAAAACTCACTGGTTTTTATTATTATTATTATTATTATTATTATTATTATTATATTATTATTATTATTATTTTCTCTTCTCTTTTTCTGCTCAATTACTGACTGATGTTTATTATTTTATTTTATTATTTTTTTATGTACTGTCTTTTCTTTTTCCATTGGTTTTATTGTTCACAGATTTGTACTCAAAGTAAATTGAATAATTTGCGGTGAGAAATAGAAATACATACGTCAACGTCAATTGAATTTTTTTTTTATCAAGGACTTGGAGGAAATACACGGAAAAGGAATAAATATATATATATATATATATAGGATTTCACTCTTCGGCAGGTATACGATTTATTTTATTTTATTATTACTGTTATTCTTTTACTTCTACTTCTTCTTCATCTTTTTTTTTCTTTTTTTTTTTTGTATTCCTCAAGAGTGATGCTTGTAACGTTCGTGTCCTTTCGTCCTGACACATTCGATTATGTGTGTCCCGAACATGTCTTGTGACTAGTGCCCATGACATTTCTAAAGAAAATGCTGAGCATCTGTACACAATAGAGTCTCCTTTCTCTATATATCCCTCTCTCTCTCTTTCTATACAACATCCTCACTCTCTTCATCTTTCTCCTCTACATTTTCTCCATCTCAATACCAAAAAGAAAAATAAATAGAATAAGTAGTAAATAAATAAATATACATAATAGTGAATTCGAAAGAAAATAATGTGAAAAAATATATTGACAAAAATAAAAGATAATTTTGTATTTTACAAAGAATTTATAATAAAAAAGAAAAAATATGAAAAAAAAAAAGGAATACGCCAATTTTATGTTTACATTAATTTAAAATTTATCATAAATACTTGTAATAATTTCAATCTCATAATATATACGAGTATTTATATAATACATAAGAATAATAATATATTATATGATGTTAATAATTTCCGTAAAATTTCGTATAAATAAATCCCATTATTTATTTTATCATTATATTATATATTCAATATTATTTATAATATATAAATAATATTAATAAATAATATATTTGATTTAAATTTTAAAAAATAAATAATTATTAACGTGATATTACACGGTATATTTTCAAGTCAAATGTAAAATATAATTTCATCGTTATCCGCGTACACTCCTGCCATACATAATCCACATACACATAAAATCGATTTCAAACGTCACTTTCACACCGTCCATAATATACATACATACATACACACAAATATACACAAATGCACACAAATACACATATTACAAGTTTGTGAAACTTGTATACCCAAAATTACTGTGAGAGACGCGTGCGCACGAGCTTGTCGGTTGCACACGCGCGTCTCGTATAATTACACACGGTAATACATTATAAATAATTCAATCTGGCAAAAGTGAGAAACACTATCAACACATATATATCAACAGTTTATATAGAAAATGAGTAATTTCTCTCTGATATATCATATATTATATGTATATATAAATAAATTGATTTATTTTTTAAAAATTATTTTCAGTACATGAGAATATCAAGATTAAAATTTCGAAATAAATATAAATTGAAGCAATTGAAAATTCACACAGTCACAAAATACATTTCTCAGTAGAATTTTTCTAAATAAATAAATAATAATAATTATTATTATAATAATAAAAACATTAAATTTTTATTATATCAACAAAAAATACCCGTTTAGTTTAGAATGAAACAAAAAAAAAAAAAGTAAATAAATAAAATAAAATAAAAATAGAGAATTTCGATACGGAAATTGACTTTTATCCGGATTCTGATAACCTAACACACACTCACACACACACACATTTTGTGCAGAGTGAACTACTCTCACTCTCTTCCTCCCATTTTTTTTTCTTTTTTTTTTTTCGCTAGATCCT
This sequence comes from Dinocampus coccinellae, assembly GCA_963920625.1. NCBI lineage: Eukaryota > Metazoa > Arthropoda > Insecta > Hymenoptera > Braconidae > Dinocampus > Dinocampus coccinellae. The sequence goes on along the minus strand of OY987185.1, from coordinate 8,011,559 downwards.
GACACACCCTCATCTTCATGGCAATCGCCAACATCTTTTCTACCGTAGGGTATTCACGAAATTTCACACACATAAATATACACGTTTTCATGTGTGTGTGTGTGTGTGTGTGTGTGTGTGTGTGTGTGTGTGTGTGTATGTGCGTATTTATATATAAAAACAGAATATAATCTATATGACACATCATATTGAGGAAATTCAAACAAACCTTTTATTATTCCATTGGTCATAGATTTTATTCCAGAAAAATTCACCCTATAGAATCAAATATATTTATATCCATAAATAAACCAACAACAATAATTATTGACGCTCTAAATCATTTGACAATATATATATATATATATATATATATATATTTATATACATCTACACATTTCATCTTTAGTCTCGCTTATATTGTCGGCTTTAACTGTACAACACTGTCCTTATATTTACTGATGCTGGCGTTTAGTTGGGTCAGAAACGACATCAGATTGTGTGGAACATAACACGCTGGCAGAGGGCATGTGCCGCCACTCCTCTTCGCATGTGTGATCATGCGAAAATGCTGACGTTGTTCATATACCACAATATATCTATCTAACACTAATACATAAACGTTCATACATTTATATAAAACACACACACACACACACACACACACACACATTCATATATATATGAACAACCAAATAATTTTTAATATCAGTATTTCTCAATGAAGAAAATTATATCAATATTAACCACAACTTGACACAAATTGAAACAAAACAAAAAGAAAAAAAATTAAATTAATCATCAAAATTTTACCCACAATCATTATATATTGCTATTATAATGCACAATATCACATATATATGTATATAAACGATCAAAGGTATCCGTCTTATTGCCACAGGGGCCTTTTCAATCCCGGAAGGACCTCCTATCGTCATTCCACGCCGTTTCCAGCCTTCCGCTGCTGTTGCCCGTCTCACAGGAAGTTACCCTCTCTGGACTATAAACCTAACCCACCCATTTATTCACCCAACACCCCCACCCCCACTCCATTTCTATCCAACTTCCACCCCTATATGCACATATACATGCAATATTGGCGCGCCTGATGGCTTTTCACGCAATATAAATCATGCCTGATGTATCTATACTGCACAATACCACACACAAATACATCTTTAGAATGTTATAATAGCTGATAAAGTGATCATATTGATTTTGATAGTACACATACAATATTATCTATTTACATTATAAATAATAATAATAATAATAATAACATAGAGAACAAGAGAGAGAGAGAGAAAATAGATAGAATACATATATTATTGATGATAATAAATTGTGTGTGAATTTTTATTTTATATTTAAGTTTTATCATTAGAAAAAAAAAAAAAAAAAATTATTTACATTAAAGAGAGTAGACATGCTCAGACACGTTTACACAATTACATATTTATATTTATATATATATATATATATGTAAATATATTTCTGTTGTACATTTGCAAATTATACATGCAATTTATCCATCATTTTCATATATTATTATGTAGTTTGCATCTCATATATTCAAACATTTACAAATCGATAATGATGATGATGGTGATGATGATAATAATGATAATGATAATTATGATAATGATCGTGATGGTAAATACCACGTGACCTTTCAAACGTGATAGAATTATACACTTACACTTACACACACACACACACACACACAAATGCGCGTGTGTATACACTTATATTTGATAACGTGTGACTCAAGTTACAATGATTATTTTTCCGTCAAGTTGCAATTCAAATGTCGTTAAATGTAAATTTTCACCACAAATACACACACACACACACGCACACACACAGAGAATAATTTACTAAAAACATAAGTAAATAAATAAACAAATAAACAAGAAAAAATATCATTAAAAATTATTTTTATTTATAAACTCATTTTTCTCCCTTCTTTCATCTTTCTCTGTCCACAACACTTGTTATTACTTGAAATGTTTTTATTTTTTACTTTATCCTCTCATTAAATTTTTACTGCCATTATTATTATTATTAATTAATTCATATAAGTGCACTTTACGTGGAATTATAAATGAATAAACAAAAAATATATATATAAATATAAAAAAAGATATAATAAAGTAAAAATAATTGTGATTCACACGGTGGCAAACAGTAGTCAATACCTGAAGAATCTTCACACATACACCATATCCTGTACACATACAATGTACAACTATAACGACTGAGGGCGCTACAAATCACGAAGATATATATATATATATATATATATATATATATATATATATATATATGAGTATTGAAACAAAACAGAAGAAAATTGCGTGAGTGTGTCTTATGAAGTATATATGTATACATAAAACGAGAGAGAGAGAGAGAGAGAGAGAATGTATATAAAGTGGTGGTTATAAATATATATAAGTATAAGTGTACGGATCGGTTACACGTGTATACATTTATATATAATGTGAGTATCTACTCACAACGTACTGCGAGAACAGACGGAACAATAAAAAATTAAAAAAAAAAAAAAAAATTCCACCGCGTCAATTGACTAATAATACGATGATCCAGAGACACATAGGACATTTATATACACACAATTATTCATTTAATTCATATTTATATGTATATTTCGAAAATTGTTTATCATTGATATATCAAATAATATCCATTAAATCACGTATCACCATTGATAATTAACAAAAAAAAAAAAATTCATAAATAAAAAATTATTATTATGTGAGAAAAATTATTTAATTGAATATTTTCAACTGATATATTAATTATCATGATAAAATATCCATCATTGAAAACTGGAATAAAAAAAATTAATTAATTAGTTAATTAATAAATTATTATTATTATTAATAATAATAATGATAATAGAATAAATAATAATAAATAAATAATAATAATAATAGAATAAAAAAAATCGATAAATAAAATTATAAAAAATTATCTGTTCATATAAATGTGTATATATATATTAAATTGCAACAATAAATTTTGATTTTACCGAGTCTTGGTAAGCTCCAGCGAGTTAACCTATTGCGAAGATACTTCTAGTCTGTATGTATATAATATAATATAATATAGAATGTGTATATATATATATACATTCAAGTAAACCCCACGAGGATTCTAAATCAGATCGCCTGCTGTGTGTGTATATCTGTTTGTATATTTATTCGCATGTACATATATATATATATATATATACGTTGGTGCCCACGCGGGGCTGTATACCCAGCGAGCGATAAGCAGGACCACCTCCTGCCATCGCATCGAATATTAATCGTACCGTGAAATATTAACGAACTTTTGCCCGCGTACTACACGCGACGTGTATTACTTTTTTAGGGGTTTATGTACTGGTATATGTGTATAAACTTATAGACGTTAAATAACACAGACACACAAACACACACACACACAAAATATCATCAACACCAATAAAATTCATCATTTCAATTTCATATTATATATATTTACTATTGATTATTTGATGTCTATTAATATCTAATCTCTGATATTATATGTAGAATTTTATTATTATTATTATTAGTATTATTGTTGTTATTTTTTTTATATTTAAATTGTAAATCTAAATATGTGATTATATCAAATATACCGGGTTTACTTATTATTCCGTTTTATTTATATTTTGATTATGAATTTGAGTATTTACGGGCAAATTGTGATTTGCAGAAAATTCAACTTAGACATTATGCATTAAAAAAACGAAAGAATTTATTTTATACACATAGTTATAATGAGAATAAAATAGTGAATTAATATAAATCTACTCATTTGGACTATGTATGTTGTTGGATTATAAAATTCTATCCAACATAAAAATGTAATGTACAAGAGTGCAAAAATTATTGCACTACTAATGAACATAATGTTCTTTTTTTTTTTTTGTTTATAATATGTATAAATATAAAAGAGAAAGAGGCTAAATACAAAATCGTAAGAAGCGATAAAATATTCTGGCGTATATCGCAAAGTTGCCCCTCCTTTTTTGAACGCGCGTAACACTCTAACGATCTTTCTCTCTACCGTTGGTATGAAAATCTGGTCTTGAAGTTTAATGAGAATCTTGATGAAGAAGACTTAATCAACGTGATAAAACCTTTTTGAAAAGGGATTCTCGTGTATTTTGCCGTTACGAAACATAAATTTTGTATATAGTTATATAAGTATCATAAGAGAAACAAAAGATATAATACAAATTCTCGTTTTACGTATCGTTATTGTTAGGTCACTCACTTTATCATGTGTCCTATAACTATAATCACTTTTTCAATGTCGGCATCTTCAACAAAACCCCTTGGTTTTTTTTTTTTCTTCTTTTTTTCTCTCGTCTCCTTCTCCTTTTATTTTCATTAATGTTATATTGTGTATAATATTAAATACTGTACACCCTACGAACAGTTTGGAATGTTATGACAAATGATAATTTATGATGAATTTACTGTACAACGACCAAACCGTCAATTACTATCAAAGAGCATTGTATTTAATATACAGAGAATAATTCATCTTTCTCAGTGTCACAAAGTGACTCCCATCCCTCTCACCCTTTCTGAATATAAATTATATATATATATATACATTTGAGTAAAAAAATTTAACGCAGAATTTAAACCAAATGAAAAAGAAAAAAAAAACAAATGATAATAATTCAATTCGAATCTTTTCAAATGACTGATAATTTTGCTGTTAATAAAAAAAAAAATTCATTTATTGATTCTAACGTATCCTTAAAGTAATACACAATTTTTTATTAAATTTCCTTATACGTAATTTTAATTGAATTTATTATTTACAACAAAAAAAAATTAATTAATTCATAATTTCCATTCCCCACTCAGTCATTATTATCTTCCTGATATGAAAAAAAAAAAAAAAAAGAAAAGAAGAAAAAGATAATAACAAAGATACATTAGACAGGCAAATGCGTGTTTAGGGTCCTCGTTAAATAGCGCATGTGCCCCTCATTCTCATCATTTTGAATGAACAGTTTCACCAAAAAAAAAAAAAAAAAAAAACATATAAAGGGTGTGTATAGATTTAGATGAATTCACTTATACCTAAATGATTACAACCCTCGAATTCTCTTATATTTTTAGACAGGTTATACTACTAGTTGTGCAAGTTGCAACACGCAACCCTCAAAATCCAAACACGCCCCACTCTATACAATCCCCAATATATCGAAAGATTTGTCATGCAAAGCTCATAATTGGCAATGATTAATTGCACAATCATTGAAAATATATTAATAATGAAACACCGTGATGTTGTATTTTCAAAGTAAATTATTTATATACGTGTAATTTATATATATTTATGTACACAATAAAAATACAATTTCATCTTATTTGTTTAGAAAAAATGTGATACACTTGTATTTTCTTTCATACTATTGGTAAATAGTAACCCAATATTGTCAAAGTTGAATATAATACTCTATTCACAATATAACCCCACTCATGAGTACATTTTCAATGGGATTTTCCTAATGGTCACAATAAAAAGAAACAAGAGGGATCTTTATATTCACTCAGTTGAAAAATCTCAAGATTAATTGAGTGACTCACGTTATCAATATAAATTGATCAACAAAATATTAATACAAACACAAATAGCAATTAAATTAAATAAAAATATTATAAATAATTATAATTCTCAAATTCCAATCAATACAAATTACCACAAAAACTATATGAAATAAATAATAATATTAAATAAAGTTTATTCACACTTATTATTATTAATAAAGATAAAATAAATATATATAACTGTCTTTTCCATCCGGTACACAATAAAAATAATCTCATGGAATATTATCGTGCGTGACAATATCTCAGTATATACATATATATTCACATTTATATATACATACGTTGTATCATACCATTGCGGATAACATTCAACGCACGTGTGGTACACTCATATTTTAATACGTCGACGCAATTATTGTTACTCAATTTCTTCGATTATATTTTTATTTCATAAACTTTCATTTCCTATATATATATATATATACAATTTTTTTCGCCCCCCCCCCCCCCCCACTCTTTCTATCTTTGACATTTCGTATTTTCATTTTTTATTATTTTTTTGTGTCATGAAAAAAAAAAAAACAAAAACAAAAAAATGTTTCCTTCACTGATTTTTCCACACGGGTCTAACAGTAAACTTGTGCGCACGCAACAGGCGGTGATCTCTAGATGCATCTGATGTATAAAAAAATTACCAAACAAAATGAAATTGAAAAAAAAAAAAAACTGACCAGCTGGACGTCTCGATAAAATTACGACACGGATTTTATTATATGCACACAGCAGTAGCAGCTGAAATTGTTCACGTTTATTCATGCACGTGCATTCCTTGGTTACATACATTGACAATAAAAATAAATGTAAAATAATATATTTATACATGTTCTATATATACTTTTTAAATCCAATTCAGAGTTTATATAATAGTTTATTATCCATAATATGTATATATAGATATTGATTTAAGTTACTGATGTAATAAATAATATAACATTGATGGATTGTTTGAATAAATAGAGAGGATGGCCTGGCACACTCGTGCACAATTGCAGATGAAATCACTGTCACTCTGTGTATACACATTCATACACATCCATACACACACACATATATATATATATATATATATATATATGTATTTGTGTGTATTTATACTGCTCCTGTTCACTCATACGCACGTCCGATAGAATGAGAAATTGATAGATATATATTGTATTGGAATTGCACGCGAGACAAGAGTGATTATGTACATGGGTAAAGTCGAGGTAGATTAGCTTACAGACGACTGACATTTGCATTTTCCCTAAGACGATGGCTAATGGGATTCCAAAGAATTCTGTCCAACGATTTCCTTGGATGGTTAATGATCCACCCCCTTTTCTTCCTACTTTCATATAAATATATATATATACACTGTTATATATCTATATATTCTTCTTTATTTTATTTTTCTCTCTCTTGTCTATTCTTATGCTTTTTATTCTTTCACCATCTCCGATAAGCTTCGTAGTTGCTCCCTAATTTTTTTCCGGTTCAATGAAACGCTTCGTTCACTCTTGTTTCTCCGAGGAAAAGATTTTTTTTTATCTTCTCCTTCTTTATTTTCGTCTTTTTTCTTTTATTTTTTTATTTTTTATTTTTTCTTCTATCTAGTTTCATTTGATTTTTCTTCTCCATTCTGTACTTTCATCGCAATTTTTTCTTTTTTTTATTTTTTTTTCATTTTTACTCACAAACTTACACTTATCCACAAGTAAATATATATTTTTACCTTTTTCATTTTTTCTCTCTTATTATTTTTATTTATACATATCGCTTATTTAATTTATTTCATTTCAATTTTTTTTTTTTTTTTTTTCCTTTCATTTTTATTTATTTATTTATTTTTTTACCGCCCACGGTATTTGTGGCAACCCGTAAAAAATTGCAAAAGACTTATCGCACACTCTGATCCCGTGTCGAATATTTTTTTCATGTATATATATATATATATATATATATATCCCAAGAAGAGAGATGAATCTTCTTGTGCATACCGCGACTGTATAACAGAGAGTTCACAAATGCGTGAAATGGCAAATTGAAAACAAAAAAAAAATGAAAAAATAATAATAGTAATAAATCATAAATAATAAATAAATAAATGAATATATTAATAATAATAATAATAATAATAATAATAAAATTTGAGAGAAAGAAAGAAAATTACGGTCACAAAGTAACTGGCATGAAATACAGGATTTCATCGTACAATTCTTAAAAAAGCGTGTAATATATAAATCCTCTTTGCCGTGATATTTTCAGTTATTACCACAGTAATTTCCAATCGTTTATAGTCCCACGAACAAACAAAAAAAAATATATATATATATATATATTGTCATAAGAATGACATTAGTATATATCTATATTTTTAAATATATAAAAATAATAATGATAATAATAATAAACAGAGTGAAAAATTTTTTTAAGTGTGATACAACCCGTGCACAGTCGTTATAAAAATTATAACGTTTCATATAATACACTGAAAAATATCAAGTTGTGTGGCTGTTTAACTTGTATATATGTGAGTGTATATTATTAGATGAAAAGAAGAAGAAAAAAAGAAAAAAAAAAAAGAAAAAAATAGGGATAATGTGAATTTATTTGAGAGAGATGGAAAACGGTTGAAACCAGAAAATAAATGAAAGAGAAAGAGAATGAGAGAGAAAATTATTGTGGGGCATTGAGAAAGTGAGACAGAGAAAGAGAGGGAGCACACGGGCGCACAAGTAACACCAAAGTATATATTGCTTTGGAAGCGGCTTTAACACGAGCGCCATAAAGAAGTCTCTCTGCACATTTCGCCCCCGCGCCATCGTCCTCATTGCGCAACGAGCAAAAAGTCGTATTTTGCAGGACGTTAATGGCCTTACCCACACACACACACACACACACACACACACACATATATATATATATTATACACTGTGCACTATTTTTTGAACGTGTGGCGTGCGCATATGTCCACTCATCCTTATATTTCGCCTTTAATTTTTGTTTTCCCCCCCTTCTGCCATTGGCTCTTTAATTCCTTTTATTGCTTTAGCTTCTGACCACTCCAAAATTGCCCAAAAAAAAAAAAAAGAAAAAATAATAATAGTAATATGTAAAAAAAAAAAAAACAAGAAAATAATTAAACTCATAAAAAAAAATATATATATGTATATATAAACATTTTTTTTTTCCCTTGATCTTTTCCCGTCATTCTATTACAAACTGAATAAACTTTTCATATCTCCACCAACAGTGTCACTCAATATTATCCCCAATAAATCTAATTACAATAATAATAAAAAAAATAATAATAATATCAATAATAATAATAATAATGAAAATAGAAAGATGTTTTTTCGCCGTGAGACAAATTACACGTGATATTCCACAATTTATTTTACTTCGATCACTCGATCAGGCGTAATATTCGATGGCGTATTACGTATCGGTTCATGTACGTGTACGTTTTATGTCACGGTTCGCCGCTACTACTATATAATATATATATATATGTACATCGTCATTTACTATATATATAACCCTAGTTGACCGTACTATTGGACCAATCCAATACGATGATATGAAGAGAGTAAGATAGATAATGTGAAACGAAGAGAGGATCAATTTGCAATGCGCGACCGCGATGCGTATCCTTACGTCGTTAGAGTCATTCGTGCGTTGGAAATTGAATGTCGATAGGCACTCACGTACAACACGATTGATCCCGCCTGCATTGGAGGTTATAAAAGTTGGAAATATATATATATATATATATATTTATTTATTTATTTATAAACACGCATATACCTGTAGATAAAGGATACATATATACATACATACACATATTGGATGGTGGCATGATGGAAAAAGTGAATGAATATGGTATCGAAGCAAAACATATATGCAAAGAGAAATATATATATATATATTTTTGTCTTTTATTTATTTATTTATTTTTTTTTTTTCTGAGTGAATCGTGAAACATATGCGAGATGTTGGTTACTTCACGTTCACCGCACAGTTGCAAGAAAACATCATACAACATAGAATTTCTCAGATACGTGATGCGAATACATAATTCACACGATTATATTTTATTCCGTATAAAAATGTACAATTGCCACTAGAATGAAATAACATATTATATTATATATATATAAACATTAAATTGTGATAATGATTTTTGCTTAATTTCAATTCATCGTAGAGAGAACGAATGAAAATGTTCATCATTATTATTACTCATTATTTATTTATTTATTTATTTATTTTTTGTTTTTTTCTTCTCTTCATACGTTGACAATTGTTATTCGTGATAAAATTAATATTCCATATAATTGAATAATTCATTTCAACAATCAATTCATCAATATTAAATCAGAAAAATTAATAAAATATATTTTGTCCAATTAAATTGGACACAATCTATCCCTTACCCTAAATGTATCACAAATTTGAGACGCGATGGTGAGTTGAGAATTGGTTAAGAGGGAAAATGACCAAATACGCGTGTGTATATATATATATATATATATAAAGAGAAGACAAAGTACGAGTGAAAGTGAAAAAGAGAAAGAGAGAGAATGAAACGAGTCAAAACCCGATCGAGGGTAATCAAGGAAGAGGAAATGGACGAGAACGGACCATTGAAGCACGTTCAGGAATCGCATGCGTTTGATGGAGCACCACATCGGGAGATCGTTTCTCCACTTCTCTCGCGCCATCTACACACACTTGCATCCATATATGTATATATATATGATGAGAAAGGGAGAGAATCAAATATATATACGAAATATACACCGCACCGAGAACACGCGCAAGTGGCAGCATCAAAATACAGAACTAAAGCTCTCGGCCTCTATACACGATATTGAGGGTGGATCTTGTGTATAGTCTCGATATATAAAATGTCGAGTGTGGTACATATAGTCATACATATATACGTATATCTACAAAGAGAAATGGTCCGAATGGGAAGGATGAAGGGTCGAGTTAGCTCAAACGTTTATATATATACATGTGAGATGTAACGAAGCGCGCGAGGCGGGAAACGCAATTAGAGCTGAACTGGTCAACGTCTCGTTGGACGACAGCAATTGGAATGAGAGAGGGGGTAAAAGGTAAAGGGGATTTGACATGGCATCACGACTGTGTGTATGCAGTGTAGTGAGGGTGGAAGTAGAGAAATAGTGTAACAGTATACAATATGTGTGTGTGTGGATGTGGGAGTATTGGAAAAGAGAAAGAAATAAATGTGTAGGGGTTGAGTAGAGTATAGAAATCAATGAGATTTCTTTCACGACATTCTCGAGGTTTATTTCTTCACTTTCCTTTCTCTATACTTCTTGGTGTTATATATGATCGGTATATGTATACACTCTGCAAGAGAGCGGGTGAGATAGTGATAGAGAGAATAAAAGAAAGGAGAGAAAGAGTGAGGAAAAAAAAAAAAAAAAAAAAATTATATATATCTCACAGTCAGCACTTGTGAAAATTACCAAACCCTCTAATTTGTTACGTCACGTTACAACACACGATTGGTAATAATTATATTTTATCATGTGTCAGCTATTCGATATAATTATATTTTTTTAATAATATTTAAATAAAAAATTAAAAAAAAATTTTTTTTTTTATATGACAACAAATTTTACATAAATCGTACGTGTCACGTTTAATTTTTCCCAATTTAATTCTCATTCCCACTACATCAGTCAATTTTTATTCCTCTTATCCTCCCTTACCGCCCGTCTCTTCTCTGTTCATATTCCACCTCATGAGATTATATTATTTGCCACTACTACTCTTATTATTTTTCGATAGAATAAATTGAGTAAGTAAACACAATTCGTCACTAACTCGGTAAGAAATTATCGAAGAGTGAACAGGAACAACGTTATTCAAACTCGATAAATTTAAATAAATCATTTCAATTTCCTAATTTATTATTTCAATAAATTATCACAATTTTTATTTATATAAATATATAAACACTACAATATTTTTTTTTATACACCCACACTCAGATAAATCCGATGGACTGTACACATGAAAAAATATTTACCTTAATATTTTCATACCTTTTTTCTTTTCTCATGATTATTCACCGCAACTGTATTATTTTCTATATTTGTTTTTTGTTTCCATTTATTTATTTTTCATTCACAGACTTAGTTTCACTCATCCGTTTTTTCTTTATTTTTTTTATTTTTTTTGTTTATACTATTTTCCCTATCAATCCACGATTACTCGTGATTTTTTATTTGTATAATTCTGATTTTATATCTATATATATATATATTTATTTATTTATTTTTCTACCTTTCAGTGAGGGACTTTGAAAGATATTTCCGTGGAATATTATGAGATTTTTCTCTGTACCCGTGAGTATACGTAGGCAAAGAGAAAATGAGATAGATAGTACAGAGAGTAAGGCTGGATGGGAATAGCGAAAAAGGAGAAAAAATAAAGAAATGAAAGAAAATAAGGAAAGATATGAAAAAAAAAAAAAAAAAAAAAAAAAAAAAAAAAAAAAAAGTGAGTATATCCCAGTTGCCTTGTGCACCGATCCGAAAAGTATCTCAAAATATAGAAATATAGTATATCTGACATCCCATTCGGATTCACCCTCATATATATATATCTATATATTGGGCGTGATGCTCGATATTCTTACTAATATATATATACATTTAATATATTTGTGTGTACATGCGTGTGAGTATAGCAATGTAAGTATATATTGAATACACATATTTTGAAAAAGAGCATTGAAGAGAATACAGAATAGAAGAGAAAAATTGTATGTGTTTTCATATACAAAACTTGTATTTGCGTTTGGTCTGTCGCCAATCCAATTTCAGTTGGATATCGGATAAGTGTCATTTACGCTTTAAATCGTATCGATAACATTTTGCGCGTGTATTGTGCATATATGTATTTATATATTCAATTTTTTTTTTTTTCTTTCCTTTATTTTCCTCGGTATGAAACGTTTATTTTTATTTCTCAACAATTTCGTATACACATTGAAAGATTAAAAATAATAATAATAAATTATATTGTTAAAATTTTTGATATTTTTTCACTTAAACAAATTATTCAATTAATCAATTAATTAACTAATGAAAATTCCGACAGTTTAATATTCAGAATTTACTTATTATCTCATATATTCTTATAATTTATTGAATATTATCATGAAATATACGTACATAATATGTCATATACATGTGGAAAAATACACGTCATATTATATTTTGTACGTATATATATATATAGATAAAGGTATATTTGAGAATAATAACCCCATAAGAATGAAAAGAGCCATGAAATTATATGAAATGAAGACTGTGCGAGCTAAATTAAATGGCTCGTGTTGTTGCTTGCAATGAATGAAAGTAAAACAAAAACAAGAAAAAAAAAAAAAAAAATTCAACCCATGTACATATAACGCGTGTGCACACCACCCCACACCACTCCCTCCCCCACTGTCATTTTGAAGTAAATTTACGAGCAACGCCACGAAAATTCATACTCGTTGTTACTCTCACGCTCATACGTTCCTTCAACTTCTCACTATTCATACACATACACGTATACACAAACAGTATACGTAATATATTCATTTTTTTTTTCCTTGTATTTCACGCTCAACCACCATCTTATTATTCTTACTAAATAGTAATCCCTTAACTCGCAATACATCACATAGCAATGAGAAAAAGGAAAAAAAATATATATATATATAAAGAAATGAATATTTTTGTTTAAAAATTAGAAAAAAAATATCGATCAAACGACATAAGAAAAATAATAGATGAGAATACAAAAAAAAAAATCACAAGGTAAATAAATTGATAAATAATATGATAATTATTATTTATGAAAAAAAAAAAAGGAAAAAAAAAAATACTACAGTAATCCAAACCTTTTGGCTATTGAGTATGAGAATACACAAAGACCTGCCGCCAATTGTGAAAGATTGAGCGGATTAATGTCAAAAATATAGAAGGTATATAAAGGTTCAGCAGTAGCCTTTACTTGTATAAATAAAACCTACGGGAAAATTCTATGGATATTATTATTATTGTACATGTATATATGTATGTGCATGTATTGTAGGAGGGGTTGGAAACACCGAGGGAAATAGAAATGTTGATACTAATCGTATCAGTGCTTGGAGTATTAGGCCCTTTTTGGCCGAAACATAATAGTTTTCTCTCGAGTGAATCGTATAACACCGTCAATGCATCATCCCTAACATGAAGCACCAGTTTAGGTACTGCTCTATTATATAATATAATATATATATATATATATGTATTCGCTTATGTGCAGGAGCAATAGTATAACGGTGAATAAGAGTGACGTGTTCGCGCACCAGATGAACGTTAAAGGAAATCGTAACAACACAAAAGAAGAGAAAAAAATATATATATATTGAGAGAAAAAGAAAGAGTAGATAGATGATAATAAAGGAAAAATAGAGGAAATAGAGAGAATAAAGTGAAAGAGATGTAGGGAATAGAGAAATAATAAGTAAAATGATATGAGGATTAATTTATTTTGACTGTATTGACAGTGGGGATTTTGAGAGAAAATTAGAAATTAATTGTGATTTATTTTATGAAATATTATAAATCATAGATATGATTGTTCTTTTTTATTTTATTTTATTCACATTTTTTTCGGGATTTGAATATAAATTTTTTTTTTTTCTTTTTTTTTTGTGAAAATTTAAATGGATTATTATTGCATATTTTAATGATACAAATAATCTAATTATATTTATAATGAATATAAAAAAATTTTCAAAAGGAAATTATTCTGCTTTAAAATTTTATAAAATAATAATAACAAGTCGCGGTTATTCGTATGATCTTTAGTATTAAATAATTGTGAAAAAAAAAAAAAAAAAAATAGAAAAGGAGAATAAATATTGCGCACATATAAACACAAATGTACTACAAAGATAAATATCAATTGTATATCACTATAATGAGAAAAATACTTATTTCTCAACGCCTTCAAATATGCAAATTATTTTAAACAGAAAAAAAAAAAAATAATAAATAAAAAAAATTTTAAAAAGTTAATTTTTTTTCCAGCCTGTACATAAATATCTGCCATCTCAAACACATCATATATCCATATGTATAATGTGAATGATATCAGAGGTGCGGCCCAAAACTCATAAAATATAAGAGCAAATAAGAAATAAAAAATTTCACCGTACGTTCACGCGTGATAAACACGAAAAACTTTACATACCTCTATATATATATATATATAAATTCACGATGTAACATTGCAGTTGATCGTAAATTATCCTATACTATATTGATGTCGTGAGAAAAATTGAAGGTGATCAATTTTTTATCTTTATATTTCACTTCATGAATTCATCAATATCATTATTGTTCTTAATAACATTAAACAAAACAAAAATAAAAAGAGAGAGAGACGAAATCGCACAATTATTATCCTTTTTTTTTTTTTTTTTTTTTTTTCATTGTCAATAATTTATCATCATACAAACGCTTCATATTAATGTATAGATCAATTCTAAATCATTATATAATTCACTCATATTACAAATATTTTTCCAAATATGTAAACACAATAAAAATTGTATTTTGACTTATTAAAATATATATATATTGATCAATAAACATGTGTTTGTGTGTGTGTATGAACATAAGTTTAAGCTGAAAGTAAAAATATATGAGAAATTTATTTTTTTCTCACGTTTTATTCTGTTTTTTTTTTTTTTTTTTTTTTTTTTTCGTTTTTTCACCAACCGAGCATTATATTATGCACTCTCATGTGCACAAATAACCTCTACCTGGTTCTATAGTACATAACATCCACTTTTTCATTCAAGTTCATGCACTCCACCGACACATGTACTATTGTCCAATGCCCAAAGAAAAAAAAAACAAAAAAAGAAAAAGCACAGAGAATTGAGTGCCGTCATACTTTCTCGCAAAACTGCAAATGGTCTCTAAAATTCCAACCCTGCAAAAGAGCAATCTCTACGAAAAATCGGTGAATTTATAGGAAAAAGAACATAAAGCTTGGCGCAATATAACCCCATATCCGGTACACGGTGTACGGTAGCATAAAATCTATATATATATATATATATATATATTTACGTACTACAGACCAATCTTAGAAATCTTTCATCTTTTGCCGCACTGAAAGTGCTCTTGAGCTGCTTCTTCCATCAGGTATATATCTCTCTGAAAACAAAACAAACTCTCATCCCTAATCTCATCATCATCCACTCTTATACAACTTCTTCTTTTTTTTCTATTTCTTTTTCTTCTTATTTTATTACTACTACTTTTACTCTCATACATATTTTTTTCAACAAAATTTTTTCCTCTCAATAAATTGATCGTAAAACCGATGATACTCATCAAATAAAAATATACCACACCGTCGTTAATACACATTTTAAAAATCACAATTATCCCACTAATAATAATAAAAATAAAACAAAACAAAAAAAAAATCCCATCAATAATAAATTAAATTGTATTCAACAATCACTATTCATCAATTCAAACTCAAATAAATCCACGTAATTCAAGTATAAAACAAAAATAGAAAGAAAAGAAAAAACCAAAGAGAAGAAGAATAAAACAAATCATATGACAAATCGATTTTATATACAGGTTAAAACATGTATTTTCCATTAGAATCTGTCATTGCCAACGAGAATACGTCCATTTCCCATGTGGATATCACAACTCCCACTGATTACAACCCCTTTCGTTCTTCTATTATTCTTCTTCTTTCATTCATCAATATTATATATATATATTCTATAACTTTTTCTTTTCTCGTCATTCTCTCCAAATATCTACCAAATGTCTATATACAAGCATATGAGCGGAACCCACACTGAGCAAAGTGTCAATTCTCGTTTCCTAAATTTCTTGTTACGCCTGAAGAGTTATTCAGCAGCCGTGCATCACTTCTTATTTGCCATCGAATATATATATACACGCATACAAAAATATATATTTTATACATACAATGCATATAGACACACAGACTTCCATCAAGTTTGTCATGGTTTCCCTACTTTTCCAACTCACATACACATATACATGGATAAAATGAATATGTGCTTTCTGCTCAGTATAACATCGCAGTGGCGATAAAGGACGCGGAAAAGATCTACCTCCTCGAGCGTGCACAAAGTTAGCCAGACCAACTAACCAACCAACCAACCAACCAACCAACCAACCGACCCCTCTCACTTTCATTCTGTCTTGCTTTATTTCTTTCTATCTATGAGCCACCCTTTATACCACCCATTCACAAGTGACATACACGAAGGAAGTTCTGTGCTTTCCTGGTCCATGTCCTGTATGGGTCTTGATGGATGGCTGGATAATTGCGATCATTGCTAGGGCTGCATTTCGTCTCGGTTACAAACAATAGACAATATATTTCTATACACTACTACTACTACTACTAACTATTTATATATTATTGTGCGCGAAATAAAATCGATATTTTCGTTCTCTTCTTTGCGTTTTTCATCCATTTCCCTCAGTAAACCACTGAAATAATAAGTCTACCGATGGTGCTATTATTTCAAGATTTAACGGTTGCTTCTATAAAAATGAAATAACAAAAAAAAAAAAACTCCCCTGGGTTATATTTCATTTGTTGTTTTTTTTTTTTTTTAATCTTAAATATGAATAATTTCAGTCAATTTATTTATTGAATAGAAAAATGATTTTAATCATGTAAAATCATGGAAAAACGACATATGTACTAATGTGTGTATTTGAATGTCAGCGTGGGAGAGAAAATGAACATCTGGAATTTTAATGCCGCACGCAAACGCAAGAAGTCTGAATAGAGGAAATAAAAAAAAAACAAAAAAAAAAGAAAATAATGAAATGTTAACGCCTTTTATAGGCCAACATTGACTGATTGGCACATCAAGTACATAGACATATATATATATATAATAGATTAATTTTACTCGTATAATGTTGGTAACAAAAGCTTTTTCATCTTTGTCACTCTCAAAGTAAATTTACTTTTTCAATCTCACCCCTTATCGATATAACTCGACGACTAATTCAAACCATTTCATCCAAAATTATCATCTCTCAAACTAACACGGATCATTGATTTTACAAAAAAAAAAAAAGGGCATGTCCCCCACTATTTATATAATGTACGTATTGGTAAAATTTCTCATTTAGTATATTTTGTATCAAGAAGATACACAATAGGGTGGTGAACCTTAACTGATAATTACGTCTATTAGTCAGTGGATGAGGGTGGAAGTTGGTGGTATTGAAGATAAAGATAAAGTCTAGGTAAAAGAGTGACAAAGAAAAAAATGATACACCTAAAGAACATTAAAATGGTAAAGTATTTTGATTATAAAATGTGCTAAAACCACAGGGGTATTTATATATATACATATATATTATATTATATATATATATATGTACTGTATGAAATTTAATGATGGTGATCAAGCTGAACATCTTGGTGATGTCGTGGGCTGCGCATAATTTTGCAACACGAGCAAGAGATGCCATCAGGGTAATTTTTTTAAAAACAGTATATAAAACGTGACATTTTCATGTGTAGTACAATATGGGTTATATTTAATGGCAGGTTTATTATATATATACATACAGAATGTGAGGGAAAAAAAAAAAAAAAAAAATGTAATATATATATTTTAACAGTATGATAATATTTTTTTTCAAAATTATTTTATGTACATTGGAAAAAAAAAAAAAAAAAAAAAAAGCGAGAAAGAAAATTGGTAAAGAGAAGGAGGGAGCGAGGTCTATTATAAATTTTCATAATTTTTACGATTAATTTTTGCTCTATGTGAACAATTTAACGAGCAATTTCAAATAGATTTATACGTATATATTTACCTGTATCTATTTATATACATAAATAAATAAACATTTAATGGTTGAGCAATAAACTTTCATGGATTATTGAAAAAGTTGAATTTCAATTTTAAAAAAATCCACGTTAACTGTATATGAATATTCTAATGGACTACACCGTCTATTTGCTTACAAAGCCCCAGTAAAATGTATATATATATATATAAATATATATATAGATAAATACAAGTTGGCTCGCGGAAAAGTTGTGTCGTTAGTCCATTAAGCAATTACTGAATGTCCTTAATTAAGAAAGTTAAGCCATGGAAGGTAATTAAGGTTGCGATATCTGAGATAATAAATTTCATGTGATTTTACTTATTTTTTTATAATTATTTTGTTGTTTTTATGTTTTTTTTTTATTTATTTATTATCATTTTTCAAAAAATTCTCCCTTTACTTATTTATTCATTTATTATTATTCAGTCATAATTCATATTATTATTATTAATTTTACTTTCTTCACAATATTGAGAATATCCAACTTGAATACACTCAATATATTTTCCTGTATTTCTAAATCCAATTGCAAAGTGCACTAAAGTATTAATAATAAGTGACAAATGAAAAGAAAAAAAAATGATAAAGAAAAACTAAAAAAAAAAATTCAATCCACTAACTACATCTCTATATATATATATACAGTAATGTTACAGTTCGTGACCTGATAAATTGATTGTTGCACTTGGAGTCTTGAAATAGCCATAGAAAATATATCGTAAATTGGGTAATAGTGATGCTACTGGTGTTGCTGCTGCTGTTTCTGCTGCATTTTCACTTCCACTTTGTATTATATTGCACATACGTGTGTAATCCATATACGAAAAAAAAAAAAACAAAACAAAAAAAAACAAAAAAAAAAGGAAGCAATCAATTTTGAACAGCGTGATAGTGGGTATTTGTGGTTTGGGAGCGTGTGAATAAGCCGGTGCATCAGCCACAGGCGAACGAAGGCGTTAACGACTCGATACTCACGGGGAAAATATCCCCATTGAGAGAGACATAGAGAAAAAGAGAGTATGAGAGTATGAGAGCAAGCACGAGCAATTCGTTAATGGTCTCCTACCTCTCGTCGCTCGCGCGTCTGTTCATACACGTTTACCTCTCTACTTCTATACGTAGTATATACTGAGACCTCCCCCTTGTATAACCGCCTCATCACCACCACCCGCACTACTACTCCCTACTGAGTTCAGTACTATTACTAACTCTTACACATACAAACACACACACATATATATATCTATATATATATACATATAAATACATACACATTGCGCACAGAAACTCGTTGAGCGTAATTACGCTAATCGATCAAACGTCTATGAAATAAATTTCCGCACTTCTAAAACTCACTCACCCATGTTTAAATCTAACCCACCCTTACATTAATTACAAATCAAAATAAAAGTTTTATAAATAAATAAATTAATAAATAATAATAATAAATATTACAATACAAATAAAATAATAATTATTTCATCAATAGTTTGAAAACAAAAAAAGTTATTTCATTTTTATTTTATTAATTTTTTTCTAATTATTATATATATATTGTTTTTTTTTTTTTTTTCTCAGGCTATGACACATGAGGAAGAGTATCCAAAAGACAAAACAAGACAGAAGAAAGAAAAAAAAAAAAAAGAAAAAAAAAATATTATAAACGGAAGTCAACCACCTCTAGAATTGACAAGACGTAAGGCAGGGCAACGTCTGGCAACGATGGTAGATGTATATATACATATTATGTATATGTACAAAAGTGTTTATATCTAAGACGTGGTACGACGTTACACTTTCAGTATAGAGCTTTTCTATGGGGTAGTTCATTCGTTCAAGCACAAAAGCATATCACAATGTTCAGTGTTAAAGTACATTGAAGACGCTATATACACAGTGAAGTAAGTTCAGTTCAGAATTATATCCATGCATACGAGTACATATATACATATATTTATTTGCGTAGGTGTCGTATGAAGAGTGTCTACATATAAAAGAGAAGATGGAGGTAGTAGATGTTGTAGTCTGTGATGGTGATGTCTGTACATTGAACCTAACGCAAATCGTATGTTGCCTCCCTCTTTCTTGACTCCCCCATCCACCCACTGGTACATAAGTAACTGCCCCAGTCGATTATTCCCATCTTCCTTACACTTTCCACCATCTCTTCTCAACTCTACACTATTCTATACTATATGTATATATATATCTACATACCATCGTCGTTCTCTTCAAACTCCTCGAACATTCCCATTATTCCACACTTCACCCTTATTCACTGCCACCTTTTCTATAATGTTCCACGATCACCGACGCGACCGTGACATCCACAACGAGGAAACTCTCTCTCTCTCTCTCTCTCTCTCTCGTGCCGCCATTCACCTTGACAATTCCCTTTGCGAGCATACGTGCATGTATATATACATATATTTATCTGTCTATGTATATCGTTTATATAATATTCACTTTATTCGATAGTCACGATATACAATTTATATTATTATCATCATTATTACTATTAATATTAATTAAATAATAATAATAATAATAATAATAATTATTATTATTATTATATTTTTATTTTTACTTCAATCAAAATAATTGAACATTATTTTATTAATATTTGAATAAATTATATATATTTTTATTGATATGAAGGGATTTTTTTTTTTTTTTCACGTTGGATTTTGTATGTAAATTGGAAGGGGGAGTCATACGTGATTGCATTTTGAATTTGAAGCATTTGAACAACGATCATGCAGTTGTGAACAAACGTAATAGGATATTTTTCTTTTTTTTTTTTCTCCTTTCACTTTCACTTGAATATTTACATATATATATATATATATTCTTCGTGTACTTTAATATTGATTTGCATAGTTGACGAGAGAGACGATGGGAGACGCAAAACGAAAGACATAAAAGCGTGAGGAGGATAACTACAGAGAAAAAGAATGAGAGAGAGAGAGAGAGAAAGAGAAAGAGGATAAGAGGAAAAGCGAATAGCGAGGGCCCACAGTCAACAGCATTCAAGTGTATTTGACTGGAAGGTGACCCTTAGGAACTTTTAATGGGGTTTTAACCTTGCTCTTGTACCAGATTATCTATACCAATACTTTTGAATAAAAAAAATTAAAAAAATAAAAAAATATGCATTTTATATAGTCAGTGGATACTTTCATCCATATACTATTTAAAAAAAAAAAAAAAAAAAAAATTTTTCACTTTGATAATTAATATTTATTCAATTGAATTATTAATATGAATCATTTTATATATAATGTATACAGGATAATTTCATTGAAGGAAAAAATAATAATAATAATAATAATAAAATAAAAAGTGGTATATAACTTCTCCATAGACATTGAATAGGGTGAATTGTATATAAAAATAAAAAATAAAAACATAAATAATAATAATAATAATAATAATAATAATAATAAGTTAAATAAGTTGGCCACTGAATTAGAGTGAAAACAATCCTCACCCCCTCCTATACATATTCACATGTCCACTATTTTTATTTTTTTTATTTTTGTTTTTTATCATATTTTCTTTTCCTCAGAATGGCAAAAAAAAAATTTTCCAGGGGGTAAGTTATATACATGGTAAATAAAAAAAAAAAATACGTACCGCACATTGACCATAAATTTTGACCAGATCCGGGGTATAGCCAAGGGTTTTTTTACCCCTATATCGTATGTATATTCGACATATTCACTAGCCATACTATTCACGTTCTCTCAATGTAAAAAAATTTACCCGCACACTGATCATTATATATATATATATATATATACGTGTGTTGTGAATTCTCTCTTTTTTTTTTCTCTCACACACTCTTTATATGTATACATATATATATTTTTTCCAACCCTTCAGATTTTTCTTGACTCATCCAATTTTCCCCTTCTAGTCTAATAATGAATTGGCCTGTCAATATACAAGTATATATATATATATATATATATAATACTCTACTGTAGTTCAATTCAAATATTTTAATCCAATTGAATTAATTTTTTATTTTCACTGCATTATTTTTTTTTATTCTTCATAAATAATAATTTTTATTTATTTATTTATTTTTTCTTTCCTTCACATCTATCTCGTCAATTTTTAAATAAAATTATTAAAAATTCATCTTTTTACCATAAATAATTGATCTTATTATTATCAAACAAAAAATAATAATCTGATATGGAAAATTATCGTCGCTTGTTGTATTAACTCATCTTCATCTATTTCACCCTTCATCTTGTTTCACCTCCTCCCACCTCGTCTACCATTTTTCTCGTTTTCCCTTTCGTCGTTACCCTCCTCCGCAACAAATATTTTCTTCAACCACCTTTTGGCGCAAGTTCATTCAACGGCATCAAAAGAACTCGGGTGTAAAGCTTCTCTCGTTTCCACCTCGGGGGGCTTCAACGGTGAAATTTCTGTTCGATAAGGATCGAGCGAAGGCGATGCTTTCGAGCTGATTTCGATGCCTTTGAGCTTTACCGAGGCGAAAGACTTTCCCAACTGAGCACCAAACATTCGAGTTTCATAAAGTATAGACTCTC
The DNA here is from genome assembly GCA_963920625.1 of Dinocampus coccinellae. Taxonomy (NCBI): domain Eukaryota; kingdom Metazoa; phylum Arthropoda; class Insecta; order Hymenoptera; family Braconidae; genus Dinocampus; species Dinocampus coccinellae. The sequence continues at coordinate 7,988,411 of OY987185.1, read as the reverse complement.
GCGGCTTTTGCCTCCCATATCTTTCTCTCTTTCACTCATTCTATCTTTATATAAGTATACATATATACATATATAGTTTACTTCTTCCTCATCCAGATGGGCTTTTCAAGATATTTGATGTTAAGATCAACTTCTTAGTCATCAAAAGCGCCTCCTCACCCTCTCATCATCGCTTTTTTTTTTTTTCACTACGACTATATATCCACAAAACACAATCCTTACACCAATTCATCTCTCAAACTACTATACAAACACACGCGCACACACATTTAATATTAAATTTAAAATTTATGGGATTTATCAGTTGACTTTGAAATTTGTGGTAAAAAATAAAATAAATAATAACGATAATAAATATCAATTTGATTATTTTCCAAATAATTCAATAAAGTATCATGGATATTTGTAGTCAAGTATGGGGGTAAATGTGTGTTTTTGAAGGCATATATATGTGTGTGTGTGTGTGGATTCATCGAGAATACGAGCAAAGTTTTGTTACAAAGTTCCACGCGCACGTTACACGAAGTGAATGGGTAATAGAGAGAAGTCCAGAACTTTATACACAGAGAATTCAATTTCCTAAATGCGAACGGGTGGTTGGCACTATCCCGCGTACAATTATATGGTCACAGCAATTTCAAATAGTTTAATAGCAACTATTTTAAAGGGTGGTGAGACGGGAAGAAACCGAGTAGGACAGTTATACCTAAATATGTAACATATAGATGTTGCTGTAGGTACTTTCGAGAAAATTTCACTTACTCCATATAGAATTGAGCCACCACCAATTTCGACTATTCCACCGTTACATACCTGTATAAATATTTATATATTTTACGATACTTTATAGTATTTAATATATATACTACTAATTAAATTTCATCAACTTACAAATTCAACATACAAATAGCTATTATCCATCTACTTTTTTTTATTCTCTTATATTTTTCTTAATCAAATAATATCAAATAATAATAAATATATAAAAAAAAACAAAAAAAAAAATAATAATATATTTTCCTCATATTTTCACATTTATTAATCACTTTTGTTATATATACCCATTGTTTTATCATTATTGCATAGTTGCTACTTTTCCCTTTTGTTTTTTCTCATCATCTAAAAGCATTTAGTAATAGTGAAATAATTTCTCTTACCACACGCACAATTCTCTCTCTCTCTCTCTTTCACTTTATATATATATATACAAAAATTTTTCTTTGCTTCTTTGCCAAATATTTTTCTTTTATCTTGCATCATCATCTCTCCCCCCCTCCCCCCTCCCCCCTCCTCTTTCTCCTAACTCTCGCCCTATCTTTCACAATGGCTAGTTTGCCACGAGTTCTGTCTACTTTTTTTCCTTTTTTTTTTTTTTCTCCCCCACATACCAAAAAGCTATACAGTCTCGTATAAAGTATACCTCATCATCCCCTTCTACACTCTTTCATTTTATTCATTTTTTTTTTTCATTTATCATTATTATTATTCATTATTATTATTATTAATTTTTTTTTTTTCTTTTCCTTTTTCACGGAAAATGTAGTAAAAGAAGAGAGAAACATTGTGAAATTAATGAAGTTGATTTTCTTTTCTCTTGTGCAGGTTTTTAGCTTTCGCTAAAAGCTCAAGCCTCCCATTCCCCACTCTCTCCGTCTTCCAAGTCTCTCCCCTATATAATGGTCAGTGTGTGCAATTTATATTTTTACACTGTGTGAATTTCACAATTAATAAGTGAAAAGAAAAAAATATTATTATATATTTTACAAATAAAAAAAACAAATGAAAATAATTTCAAAATAATTAAATAATAATTTATAAAAAAAAAAAAAAAAATTGAAATAATTGTAAATAATTCTTATAAATTTGGAATGGTTAATTATTGCAATACAATATCTTCCACATTTATTTATATTAATATTTATATTGATTTATGTTATCATACATCAAGTTATTGCAAGTCTGACATTGATAGTGACAATGAAAAGAAAAAGAAAAAAAATATATATATGCAATAAAAGTTTAACGTATATTATATATATTGCATGAAAAATTTTAAGTACATCCATTTGACTTTCTTTTATTACCTTTTCCCCTCTCCACCCTTCTCTCTCTCTCTTTTATTTCACTCTTTGTCACGCTTCCTCCACCCCCACTATAACTAACACTATATAAACTTTTGTTCTATTGAATATTTTTCATTTATTCGTCCACTTCACATATATATTGACCAATGGTTAATCGTCAAATATGTAATTTAGTGTGCACGCGTTGCACAAAATGTCGAGAGAAATGGCCTCTATTGGATCCACATGATGTTCACATTAATTTCCCTGTCACTAAACTTAATGCGGTCAATTTTCACCACATACACTTTTATCAATACATTATTATATATCATTGTCCATTGGTGTCAATGCAATAAATTCTCTCTCTCACACAACGTACAGATATACACTCGCACATATATATCTAAAAATTTTTACAGTGTATTGTGTGAAGTTTAATACACATCAAACATTGTATATTACATATGATTGAATTTTATTACAATATGTGAAATTATGGTCAGTAAAAATTTGCAATAATGACAATTTTATCAATAAAATTAGAGTAATGTTTATTCATTTATTTATTTTTATTTCGACTCATTCAAGTTTACTAACGCATAATTATCTCCAGAATATTCTGCACATTTATATATGGAACAAAAAAAAAATGTATAACGTCCACCATAAAAAAAAAATTCATATTCAAACAAATAATATGAAATAATTATAATAATCAAACAGATAAAATAAAATGATGAGTGTGAAGAAAATATATATATATATATATATTTATAATCAGCTAAGAAATTAACTCTAGAATACACTTGAAAAAACTTTTAACTCAAGTTACATTATATATAACTGCATTTCTATGTATTATGACTACAGAAAGAAGAAGAAAATATTGTACAGAGTGAATATACATATATATGTAATTTAATATTATATACATGAGTGTTTGATGAGGAATGGAATGAAACCAGGAGGTGATAGATACAATAATGCAAATTCACCTGGTGGTACAAACGTTAATATGGCAATTAAATGATCATTAACGTCTCCACTGCACAACCGCACTAATGATCCTTTGCAATCACGAAATGCAATGGGCGCGGCCATGAATGAATAACATATATATTCAAGAGGTATATATATGTACGTATATATATGTAATGTCATGATAGAAATTGTAACACACTAAGTGCTGTATATAATGTCTCTCAATCTATTTTTCAAAATATTAATATTAATTATAATCATTAAATATGAGATATTGTGTACCATCATATTAATTTATTATTATTTATTAATATTATTCGTGTTTCATATCTATATATATATATATATATATATATAATTTTTATTTTATTTGTATTTATATTTTTTTTTTTTCCTCGTTTTGAAAATGATTAATTAATCAATGAATTTTTCTTTTTTTTTCCCCTCACATTTCATGAAGTTCACAACACTAATTTATTAAATTATAAGCTTTATTATTATTTGATAATATAATTAACTGTATACTTATGCATTATTTGTAAACAGATAATGAGTACAAGATAGAAAAAGAAAAGAAAAAAAAAAAAAATAGAATTTTCACTATCCGAAAATAAATGATGAATTTAATAAGTGTCATACAAAGGTTCAATAACATGATTCACCTTCACGATGAATAACCACACACAAACAGAGATACAAATACACACAAATATATATTAATACACAGGCATTCACCATGTATACACAAAAATAACTGAAGAGGGAATTTGCTACCAATACTTGAGAACAGATCGTGGATGAACCACAAAAAAAAAAAAACAAAACAAAACAAAACAAAAAGATAAATATGTTTATATATATATATAAGCATAGTATATAGATATACATATACACAAGACATATTGTTGCACCAGGTTGAGAGCGACGAATGTGGGGCCCTCCTTCAAGTGGTTTCAAGGTCTCTAAGAGCAGACGGGTAGTGACCCACTGCCCTTCACTACAATGCAACAACTTTAAAGTTGTAATAATACATTTTTCCAAATCATCTAATACAACTTGTTAATAATATAAAATTATTTCATAATTTTTCTATATTTTTTCTTTATAGCAAAAATAATAATAATATATAAAAAAAAAATAAAAAAAATAATAAACAGTCAGAAGAGAAAAATTCGATATAATAAATTTTGATGCGAGCAAATATCTTCCGGTATACAAACATCAATACGAAAACATAAAATATCAATTGTATATATATATATATATATATATATTGTATATTGACTTACCATATAGATGTATCACACCACATCGGCCTCGTGAAAATATCGTCAATGATGCTTCACTTACTTTCACCTCACTTTTCTATATTATATTTCACTTTGAAACTGCCACTTTTATCCACACGTATATGCACACACACGCACTAACATTCACAAATATAACACAAGACATTTTGGTATTGTCACATAATAAAGACGAACTTGCCGCACGGTAGCCCCCATGGGTCTCACTTCAATGTATATGTATATACGCATTTCCCCTTCATACCACCAATGTCCGTTTGTCAACCATCTATATGGTTATAAAGTGGAATTTTCTCTCATCCCCCATTTCCCCACAAAATGATATGGATATCTGTACATCATTATATATATATTTCACATACAATAGAATGAAAATGAAAAATATCTCTACTACAGTTCATCATTTCATTTAACATTTCAAAGTAAATGACTTTTATAAAGTGAATAATACAAAAAGTCAAATGATTTTGTGGATGGTTTTTTGACAATGAAAAATTATGTATTAAATAAATTTAGTTCCAATGAAAAGACATAAAATGGTGAGAAGAAATAAAAATTTCTGAATAAAATAAATGAATATATATAATATATATATTTACAGATGTCTCAAAGACCAGAGTGAGTTTTCACGAACGTTTCGTTGTGTTCCGTTAGGTAATCATTATGAATCAACCCAACGCGTGTTTTCTGACTCCATTTACATTTACGATTTGTTGTAAATAACATCTGTTACGATTTTTTAATTTGTTTTTCAGTACATATCTCCAGCTGAAATGTAGTTTAATGCCTATATATTTATTATTATTCTTTTTTTTATATTTCTTCTCTTTATTTTCTCACAATATTCCTGTATGTAGACATTTGTTATTGGTATTATTATTATTATTATCATATTATTTTATGCAATTGATGATAATAATTATATTCAACACTTCACTATTCACGATTCTCCATACACAACATGTTTATTATTTGATATTTCTGTGAATGAATTTGTTAACTGTACACTGTTAATTACTGTAATCACTTGAGTATTCGTACCTGATATTGTTGCACTCATTTAAAATTTGTAAACTGTCACTGTGCTGGCACAATGCGGAGCACACGCGAGGTATTATGTTACAGCATTGCATTGCTGGTAGAAGGAAAAAAATATATTGCACCATTTATCCCATTAGATATTACAGATTTCTGCCGATAAGTTGGTATCGATATTATCATCGAGTATTTGTGACTTGATGATTATATTATATGTATATTGAATTATATTGACGCAAGTATTTTATGATCATTGTGATATTTTATATTACAATTACCGGAAAATGATTTTTGCATGTTACTGATACTATCAAAGATATATAATTATATATGTGAATATTGAAATGTTAAAATTTTCCTGACATGGCTTCACATGCTAATGACAGAGCATGCAATAACAAATGATCTCGAACATATAACCTTGACTATCCACTCGCCTAACCAATCTTTTAGTGCTTCTCAGTTTTGTATTATTTATGCTTTTATTCCCAACATTGAAATTACATGTCGTAAATGAGACTGAAACTTACTTTTACTGAGTAACAATATGATATATTCTCAAGGGAGAATCCGCCATTTTTTTTTCTGATCTATTTATTCAAAATAAACTGATGAATATACCTCTTCTAAAATCATGTGTTATAAATTACTTGTATTAGTAATATATGCATATATATATATATATATTAGATGATTATACGTGCAATAATTTTTATTTGCAAAACTAAAATATGGGAACGTCCTATGATCCTGCGAGAAAAGAAAATGGCTACTGGCGAACAAAATGAATGTTGCATAATGCTAGATGTATATAGTTATAAAAATAGTCACTAGATGGCTGATAATTTTCTCACAAGTGCACAACCATATCATTTGAAGTATGTATATAAATTGGATTTCATCTACTATCGTACTTGCTTCGGCAGTACATATACTAAAATTGGAACGATACAGAGAAGATTAGCATGGCCCCTGCGCAAGGATGACACGCAAAATCGTGAAGCGTTCCACATTTTTTTGCAATTTTGAACAAAAAAATTATGAAAAAAAAAAAAATTTAATTTCAATATTTAATAAAAAATACCAACAGATAGTGGGAAATTTATTAATTAACTTACATAAAAAATAATTTTTTTTCAAACAAAATATAGACACGATGAATTATTAAAAAGTATTTTATATACACATAATCGACGTTTTCTTTTCCTCCTTCTAGTGACAATCGAATAGACATTATCAGCATAATTATCAACATAATTGTGTAGTTAATTATAGACGTTGCCTGTTCATATATTTTGTTAATGTTGTTGCTTTTTTTTTTTTTTTTTTTTTTTTTTCATTATTCATTTGCAATAAATTTGTGCAATATAATATATTAATTGCATAATAAACTAAAATATATTATCTACAATATTAAATCATAATTTTAATGTTGTAATACACAGAGAAATACTCTGGACTGTTACAACTTAATAATTTATTATATAACTTGTGTAATTTATTATATAATCTTAAATCAATTGAGAAATCTAATCGTTGAATTCTTTTTCTCATTTCATATTAAAATTATATCAGCGGCTCATAAATCATTCTCTAAATAACATACACAATCATGATTTCTTCAATTTATCATTTTCTTTTTCTAGATTTTTTTTTTTTCTCCATTGCATCGCTACAAGTTGATACGTAAACTAGAACATAAAATATCAAATTATCAAGAAAAATATGCAATGCTGATTAACATTTTCAACTACACAGTGACACATTAATTTTATTTCATCTTCGACTATTATGTATTGTATGTGATTTTACGACAATGACATCACTCTGTATGACAATTATATTTTCAATATCGATTTGGTATAAAACAATTATTATGATTCAAACAAACAAAAAAATTTTTTCCATTTTTTTTTTTTCTTTTCAAACGAAAAATAACAAACCCACAAATTAATTATTATTAAAGATACATATATGTATATTAATGGATGAAATCATTATGTATAAAGAAATATAAATATAGCCATTGACATATTAACATAAACAGCCTGAGAATCTCCTATTGGTTATTATATTTGTTCAATTAATTTGTTTTATCACATAATTAACGACCATTTTAGTTAGAAAACCAGCATCGCTTCGATAATTTTTTGACAAATTAAACATACATTTTGTAACATCATACGGCAGTATTATTATTATTATTATTATTTAGATTAGTTATTTTGTTAGTTGCCATTTATTCTGGGAGCATTCAGGTATTGTAAAAATATTCTTTCTCATTTTCTTCCCTTATATCATTTTAGGTACATATCTGCATTTTCTTCTCTTCTTGTCTCTCCTCGCTATAAACAATGCGTCAATAATTTTTAATATTTTTTATCGAATCCTTTTAATACAATTGTTGAAAGTTGAATCAAACATATCAGAAGAAACACACAAAAAGAAAGAAGGATAACAGACGTAATATCAATTTTATTTACTACTAATCATCAACAATAATTGTGAAAACACAAAGAAAAAAAAAAAAAAAATTCGACTATAGTTGAATAATTATCTATAAATTTTGAATTGTAGTTTCATTGATTAATAATTTGTTTTTACAAAATTATTAAATTTTAACAATTTTTTTTTTTTTTTTGTTATTAAACAAAAAAATTGAATAAAAATTTCATCAATTACAATGATGTAATTATTTGTACTGGACATGGATATATTATCTTGAATTTTCGTCAGTGAAAGTTTTTTTTTTTTAAATATAAAAAACTATGAACAAATTCAAATATTAGTATTATGCATAATAAATTAAATGAAACAGCATTGTTATGAGATACAACAAACATTCAAGACTAATTTTTTGTTCACCATATTTTAATATATGTTTTCGAAATTTATCTCCTGACTGTTTTAATATGGAATGTATGTTCACTATTGTATCAATTTCATGTGAAAAACAGACGAAATATTGATACGATATTTGTTATCATGAAAATGGTGAAATAAATCATTCAAGTATATCAAATTAGGATAAAAGTTGAAAAAAAAAAGATAATAATAATAATAATAATAATAAACAAGTTGATTCTACCATTTAGAAATGACCAGAACATTCGATTCCCTGTAGGTTTTTGCGTTCAAGAGCACAAATACACAAAGCCAGAGACGTGTGTGTGTGTATTTTGACTATGCAATGCGTGTCAGACATGAAAAAATGGCATTATTAAAAGATATAAGAAGTATGTACAGATAATTTTTACAAAATAATATTGTATGTTACAGTCTTTTCTTTGGTAATGAACCAAAAGCAGATATCACTGTTGCTTTTGCGCCAGACGCTGATGACGTTATCGTTGTCAAGGTGGGCTGGGACAGAAAGACAGTGGGTTTTACTGACGTAGTAGCACCAGTTGCCACTTGGTCCCATTTACTTTTTCTTTTTTTTGCATCCTCATCTGCAGTGGTTGTTGAACTATTTGGTCGCTTGGCTGTACCGGAAACAATTTCAATTTTAGTTTTTTCCTTTCTTGCTTTCTCCAATTCGTCCATTTTAGTTTTTTGAAGTTTAGCAAGATCCTCGTAATAAAAGTCCTTGCCCCACTTGAATGGATCAAAGCGATCCGGTGAATAATTGGTGCCCAATTCGTTGATACTGCAAAACTGAATGAGTTTTTCATATATCGAAGGATTTCTAAAATCTTTGCGCTGTTGAATAACTTTATTCATATCCAAACCGCCAGACTCCATTTTCCTATAAAGTTTTGTAATTTTGTCTTGTAACTCCAACGGGCATTGACCAGGTGGCTCAGGTGGAATGATAACTCCAAATGAATCAGGCTCGCCATCTGAAACTAATTCTCCTTGACGTAAGGGTGACTGCTCTGGCGCTGAGGTTGACACACCATTTTCCACGTATACACCCTCAGCAAGTGCCGGTGCAGTACCCTCGTCATCGGAGATAACTGTATCATCAAAATATGAAACTAATCGCTGGACCTTTGACGTTACATCAGTAACTAAGGTGGGTGCATTCGGTAAGCTGTTATTAAACTTTCCCCCAACACTGGAGGCAACGTTCGGGCTATTTGAGGCTGATCTGCCAGATTTGGGACTGGTGTGAGCCTGGGGCTGACCCACTTGGGCATTATGCGGGGCGGCCCCCTGGGGAGTGTTTGAATTCTCCTGAAGCTGGTCATCCACCCCGTCCTCGCCCTCCGAGTCGGTATAGGTGGCCGTGAGAGATGCCAGAGCAACACTTTGTACAGACATTGTTAGTTGGCTTTGAGTGTCCGCGTTTCTACGAAGCAATATTTTGTGTTGCAACTCACCGGTGTAGCAATGAATAACAATGATGAATGGAGCTATTTTTTTTTAATAATATTATTTATCGAATAATTGATCTGGTTAATGAATAGTGCTCCTTATTTAATAGACGTCCGAATCTTATCGATTCATCTGAAAATTAATTAATCATATTTTACAACAGTTTTACTCTTTTATAATTACCAAAATTAACAGTGAAAAGTTATGTTTGCATCTTTATTTCCAACAAATAGGTTATGTGTACTTGATTGAAACAGAGAGCATGCAATTAAAATTCATCCAACTTACCTCATATTTTGATAATTTATTCTTTTTAGTTTTATATTATTTATGCTTTTATTTTCAACTTTACTGTTGAATCTCTCAGACGAGAGCGGAACTTTCTGATGCTGCGAAGATATAAAATAACATTATGTCCACATTCGCCGAGAGATTCCGCAATATTTTTTTTCTGATTTATTTGTAGATGTAAAATGATGAAAATACCTTTTTCGATATTCTGTCATATTATAAATTACTCATATTACTTGATGTATACATGCTTCAATACGTATACATACAGTATTCTTTTTTAGCAATATCGAAATACAGAAACGTTATGAATACGTACAATGAGAGAAAATGGAAACTGGTAAAAAAAAATGTATGTCGCATCGGCGTTGGCTATATGTAATTCTGAAAATGGCCACTCGTAGGCTGATTACTTTCTCGTAACTTGTCAACTCTAAATTCTATTTAACGAAATAGATGTATATATATATATATATATATTCATTTTGCATTCACCTAACTTCATACAATTGAATATATATTATACTTATTGAGTGTAACGCCTCTAGTGAGTTACCGTTCACAACAAAAAAACATATTCTGATCAATGGTGGATTAACAAGCAGTACCATTGCGCGCGCAATTTAAACGCTGCGTCTTATTTCAAATTTATATTACGCGCTAAAATTTAATCTTACCCATCGAGCTGTTCTTGACAACGGTTAGCTGTTATTGACTATATTATAGTAACTTTTTCGTGTGACATATATTTCTTACATTTGGCAATCCTGTATTATTTCTAGAAAGTTATTTGACCTGGGTTACTCAGCACTTTGGACTGTTCTAAAAGTTCTGGACGCTTTGTCACCGTCATTCGCTGTCTGACACTACGTCTGGAAAGCTGCTCTATTTTTGAAGTCGAAAACTTACGTGATATCTACGCAATTCAACAATTTTCATCGAGATCCAACTGCTACTCTACAATTTCCAACTGATTCAACTATCAGTAAGTTTATTGTCTATAATATTTTAGTATAAATGTAACGATGATATATTTCTGAAGAAAAAAAGTTCACGCCATTTTTGATATCGTACGTTGTTTGTTCGACGTCCATTTTATGCTTTGTCATTTGCAATAACTGCCAACCGATCAATATATAATTTTTCGAAAAACCCATATCATTTGGTCATACAGCAAAATTCTTTGTATACGTACGTATAAAATAATTATTTTCAGATTTATAATTATTTTGATTTAATTCCATTTAGCTCCATTTGTATATATAAAATGAATCATTCTATGAGTAAGACCCGTCATATATTTCATGCATATCTTTATATGTACTATGACGCCATTATACGTTCCCTTTGTCCGAAAGTCCATACGGTCATATCCCGTATTAGTCATCAAATTATTTATAACTATATGAATTTGTCGAGAAATCTTATGATATAAATTATCGTTCAAAAATACTTTTGATAAAATTAAAATTGATAATAAATTTTTTTATTTTTATTTTAGTTTCAACATGCAAATCTTCGTCAAGACTCTGACTGGTAAAACCATCACCTTGGAAGTTGAGGCTTCTGATACTATTGAAAATGTAAAAGCCAAAATTCAAGACAAAGAAGGAATTCCACCAGACCAACAACGTCTTATCTTTGCCGGAAAACAATTGGAAGATGGCAGAACATTATCAGATTACAATATCCAAAAAGAATCTACTCTTCATTTAGTTTTGCGTCTTCGTGGTGGAATGCAAATTTTCGTCAAAACATTGACGGGTAAAACTATTACTTTGGAAGTTGAACTTTCAGATACTATTGAAAATGTAAAAGCTAAGATTCAAGACAAAGAAGGAATTCCACCAGATCAACAACGTCTTATTTTCGCTGGCAAACAACTTGAAGACGGTCGCACCTTATCCGACTACAGCATACAAAAAGAATCTACTCTCCATTTGGTCTTGCGTCTTCGTGGAGGAATGCAAATTTTCGTCAAAACATTGACTGGTAAAACTATCACCTTGGAAGTTGAAGCGTCCGACACCATTGAAAATGTAAAAGCTAAGATTCAAGACAAAGAAGGAATTCCACCAGACCAACAGCGTCTTATCTTTGCTGGTAAACAATTAGAAGATGGCAGAACATTATCAGATTACAATATTCAAAAAGAATCAACCCTTCATTTAGTATTACGTCTTCGTGGTGGCATGCAGATTTTTGTTAAAACACTCACAGGAAAAACAATTACTCTCGAAGTTGAGGCATCAGATACTATAGAGAATGTTAAAGCAAAAATACAAGATAAAGAAGGCATCCCACCAGATCAACAACGTTTGATTTTCGCTGGTAAACAATTAGAGGATGGCAGAACACTATCCGATTATAACATTCAAAAAGAATCGACTCTTCATTTAGTTCTGCGTCTTCGTGGTGGTATGCAAATATTTGTGAAAACGCTCACAGGCAAAACAATCACACTTGAAGTAGAAGCATCTGACACCATTGAAAACGTCAAAGCGAAAATTCAAGACAAAGAAGGTATTCCACCAGATCAACAACGTTTAATCTTTGCTGGTAAACAATTGGAAGATGGTCGCACACTCTCCGATTACAACATCCAAAAGGAGTCGACACTTCATTTAGTTTTACGTCTTCGTGGTGGCATGCAGATTTTTGTTAAAACACTCACAGGCAAAACGATCACTCTTGAAGTTGAGGCATCAGATACAATAGAAAATGTTAAAGCAAAAATACAAGATAAAGAAGGCATCCCACCAGATCAGCAACGTTTGATTTTCGCTGGTAAACAACTTGAAGATGGACGAACACTCTCCGACTACAATATTCAAAAAGAATCTACGTTGCATTTGGTTTTGCGTCTTCGTGGAGGCATGCAAATTTTTGTCAAGACTTTAACAGGTAAAACCATCACATTGGAAGTGGAGGCATCTGATACAATTGAAAATGTGAAAGCAAAAATTCAAGATAAAGAGGGTATCCCACCAGATCAGCAACGTTTAATTTTCGCTGGTAAACAACTCGAAGACGGTAGAACATTATCAGATTATAACATTCAAAAAGAATCTACGCTTCATTTAGTTCTACGTCTTCGTGGAGGCATGCAAATTTTTGTTAAGACACTCACAGGCAAAACGATCACTCTTGAAGTTGAGGCATCAGATACAATTGAAAATGTAAAAGCGAAAATTCAAGATAAAGAGGGTATCCCACCAGATCAGCAACGTTTGATTTTCGCTGGTAAACAACTCGAAGATGGACGAACACTCTCCGACTACAATATTCAAAAAGAATCTACGCTGCATTTGGTTTTGCGTCTACGTGGTGGTATGCAAATCTTTGTAAAAACTTTGACAGGTAAAACCATCACGTTGGAAGTAGAGGCATCTGATACGATTGAAAATGTAAAAGCAAAAATTCAAGATAAAGAGGGTATCCCACCAGATCAGCAACGTCTAATCTTTGCTGGTAAACAACTGGAAGATGGACGCACACTCTCTGATTACAACATCCAGAAGGAGTCGACACTGCATTTGGTTCTACGTTTGCGTGGAGGCATGCAGATCTTTGTGAAAACATTGACTGGAAAAACTATCACGTTGGAAGTTGAAGCATCTGACACGATCGAAAACGTGAAGGCAAAGATTCAAGATAAGGAAGGTATCCCACCAGATCAGCAACGTTTGATTTTCGCTGGTAAACAACTCGAAGATGGACGAACACTCTCCGACTATAATATTCAAAAAGAATCTACTCTTCATTTGGTTTTGCGTTTGCGTGGTGGCATGCAAATTTTTGTAAAGACTTTAACTGGTAAAACAATCACATTAGAAGTTGAAGCATCAGATACAATTGAGAATGTCAAAGCCAAAATTCAAGATAAAGAGGGAATTCCACCAGATCAGCAGCGTCTTATTTTCGCCGGCAAACAATTAGAAGATGGCCGCACATTGTCTGATTACAATATTCAAAAAGAATCAACGTTGCATTTAGTTTTACGTCTTCGTGGTGGTATGCAAATTTTTGTAAAGACTTTAACTGGTAAAACAATCACATTGGAAGTTGAAGCGTCTGATACAATTGAAAATGTAAAAGCGAAAATACAAGACAAGGAAGGTATTCCACCAGATCAGCAGCGTTTAATTTTCGCAGGAAAACAACTTGAAGATGGTCGAACCCTTTCTGATTACAACATTCAGAAAGAATCAACATTGCATTTAGTTTTGCGTCTTCGTGGTGGGATGCAAATTTTCGTCAAGACTCTAACTGGTAAGACCATCACACTAGAAGTGGAAGCGTCAGACACAATTGAAAATGTTAAAGCTAAAATCCAAGACAAGGAGGGAATTCCACCAGATCAGCAACGTTTGATCTTCGCTGGTAAACAACTTGAAGACGGTCGAACATTATCAGATTATAACATTCAAAAAGAATCGACTCTTCATTTAGTCCTACGTCTTCGTGGAGGCATGCAAATTTTTGTTAAAACTCTTACGGGTAAAACTATCACACTAGAAGTCGAAGCTTCCGATACAATTGAAAATGTTAAAGCCAAGATTCAAGACAAAGAGGGAATTCCTCCAGATCAACAACGTTTGATCTTTGCTGGTAAACAACTTGAGGACGGTCGCACACTCTCTGATTATAATATTCAAAAGGAATCAACACTCCACTTGGTTTTACGTCTTCGTGGTGGTATGCAAATATTTGTTAAAACGCTCACTGGTAAAACCATCACACTCGAAGTTGAAGCATCTGATACCATTGAAAACGTTAAAGCTAAAATTCAAGACAAAGAAGGTATTCCACCAGACCAACAGCGTTTGATCTTTGCAGGCAAACAGTTAGAGGATGGTAGAACACTTTCGGATTACAACATCCAAAAAGAATCAACACTTCACTTGGTCCTTCGTCTCCGGGGTGGATATTAAATATTGCATTCCTTCACGAAAGTAGCAAGATAGTTTAGAAATTGATAGTAATTGATATTAGAACGCGAACTTTCATAAATATCTATTCATTCCAATATTTTCTTTTTTTTATCTTCTCATTTTTTAATATATATTGGAAATGTGGGTACTCATCGCTAAATGTGTTATTGTAATTCCCAGAAATATAATAAAAAGAAGTTCGATGCATTAATCCATCATAATTCTCAATTATTTACATTCATGAAATATTAATTAATATATTTATAAAAAGAATAATTACACAAGAATTTTTTGTAATATTTTTTTTAATGATTAATTTCAATTTGTCCAGGTTACAATATGGATCACGGTAAACTCATTGTATGAAAAATAAATATTTTCGTTCTAGTTCTTCCATTATCTTCATTCACAGCTTCTGAATCTTCATATGAATGCAGTGGACCTAATCATAATATTATTATTCATTTCATCAAATAATTATTGTGAATATTTAAAACTCACCAACAAATCGTAGGAGTACAGGTAAAAATATTAATCCATGTGATGCTCCAAGAATTAAAATTCCGAAAAATATTTGAAAGTAAAATATTTGAAATATTTGAGTTTTTGCGAAGGCTAACATAATTATCCCAACGAATTTGGTCAAAGTAACTCCAGAAAATACCTGTAACAAAAAAAAAATAAATGACTAGTCATCCGAGATCATGACTGTATTATTTAGAATAAATATTTACTGAAGTTCCTATGTTTGCAAGACTCTCTGATGCTTTATCAACTCGCGTTCGTCCGGTTGAAATTGAATAACAGTGCACTATATGATTGCAAAATTTTACTGAGATTCCTACTGCCTATGAAATAAAAATAATTATCCAATCATCACTATTAATAATTCATATAAATTGAGTAAATTTAAATTATTTACCACTACTAAATTCACGAATGACACAGCATTCAGTGAAATATTCCACCAATACATGATTCCGAATAAATTAATAATTATCATTGTGACAGTTAATAAAACAATTAGTGCAGCAAATGCAAAAAGTCCAGTAAGTAAATATGTTACTACGAAAATAATCGCAAGAGACGATCCAATTGATACCAACGCCTCTTTCCAAATCGTCAAATATTGTTCGTAAAAAACGTAAAATACACTGAAAAACAATTCAATAAATTCTATTGAAATCGAAACAATTCAAGATGTCTATTAATTATTTTGTATTAATTGTACTATATACCTGTAAGGGAAAACATTTATTTCTGTTGATGATAAATTTTTATTATTTATCATATCTGTAATATTGTTAGATATAATTCGTGCTGTTGCCATTGCCTCATACCAGTCAGATTGTCTTCTCAGTGGTGTATGATAGCTCATAAAATAACTGTCACCAACATCTTTCATTCCATACTCGTCAGAAAAATAATTTAAACTCTTGTTGATGAATGAATAATATTAGTATATATATGATAATATTTATATTAAATATTTTATAAACGATAATTTTCTTACATCTAAATAAGCAGCACGACCACCTTTTGCACACGTTTCATCTGGAATATCTGACAAGAAATAATTGATGTACGTACGAAAACTCTTAGTATCTGGTCGTAATTGATATTCATCTTTGGGTATTTCACATTTTTCACACTCATCTTAATAAATTTACAATCCAACTATATTTTTAATTTACTTATTATGCCGTTTCATATGATGATACAACTTCACAAAGTCGCTGACTTCTACCTTTATTGTGAGGACAAAATGACACATTATTTGGAAAATATTTACAGCAACCATCAATTGTTGACCAATCAATATAATCATCAAGTACAAAGAATCAGTATCACATCTTTGACCACCACAAATAGCATTTTGAAATTTTGCATCACATTTTTTTGTTGAAAACATTTTTTTTTTAATCGAATTTTCATTACCACATTGACCATACCACACACACGTATAATTCTTATTTTCACTTATTACCAATGTCAAAGTAAAACTAATGAAATAAAATAAATTAATTAATAATCTAATTTTTATCAACGAAAATCTATCGATAAAAAAAATGCAATTGTTTCAATGCTCTGAAATGTAATAATGATCGTTAAAATTTTAAGAAAGTCTAGAATATATAATTGATATCAATTGATTAAATGATTGATATTCATCTTTCAGGTGAGTACTCCGATAAATCAAAATAAATTTTGTAGTCATTTGTACAGACACAATTGGATACGACCAATATAATGAATAATTTTTAATTCAATAGTGATGGACATTAAAAGAAAAAATTTATAGAAAGCGACAAATTCATCTGATGTTTTGATTTTTCAATATAGAATTGTGATTATTGCGAGTGTGAGGGTAGATAAGAAAAGATAACAATTGACTATAATATGAAATTATAGTAGGAAAAAATTTAATCGAATAAGGGAATAATGGATTGTGATAAAGAATGTTAAAGGTAATAAAAAATATCAAAAAAACATAGACATATTTTCCATAATGAATAATCATATTTTAATGACGCAATGATTGTACAAATGCATCTCTCGTAAACGTCTCCACGTGAACTGAGAAACAATAACAATAAATACAGTAAATGTAATAATCAATAATCGCAGTAATACTGGCAATAAATACCGTATTTACGTTTTTATTTTCTTTCATTTTTTGTTAAATTTATTTCTTGTTATTTATTTTATTTATTTTTTCTTTTGTTTTGCATTTACTTCACTACAAAGTTTTTAACGCAAAAAACATTGGTTTTTAATCATTTTTCTTTTTCATTTTTGTTCATTTACCATTTAATTACTATAATACACTCTTTGGCTCATGTCACTCAGAAAATGTGCCAACGCAAGAGAAAAAAATTTATCTATTCAATTTTATTTATTTCAATTTATTATTTTTTTATTTTCCTCCTTTTCTGTTTATATTCAAAAAGACTCGTCGTACTTTTTGCTTTATCATATTTTCGTTTATTTTATTTTTTATTTATTTATTTTTTTAATTATTTATTATTATTTTTTTTTTTTTTTCAACATCCATTGACGTATTCATCTCTAAACAAACTATTATCAACTACAGTACTTTTTGTGATCATAATCACAGTGAGATTTGGGGACATTTTTTCATTATATTTCAATCATCACTTTCAAGAATTTGTATTTTCCCCTACTTTTTATTCATGTTTTCTCGCCATTCAGACCCCAATTCTCGCTTTCGTGATCGTGATACTTTTTTATTTATTTTATTATATTTATTCATTATTTATTTATTTATTTTTTTTTCATTTTTATTAATTTATTCATTTTTCCCATCAAATTACCCGTTCTCATCTTCAAATACATCGTCAACGGTAGCGATAAAAGTTTATATATATCAATAAAATTTTTCGAAGTATATCAATAATAATAGATAATAAGTCAATAATCCGTGGGCAATCAGATGGATGAAAAATATGATGCTCGGTACTAGGCCAACTATTGGGACGCCTCGAATCGAGAGAGTTTCGATTACACTTTTGTTTTATTTCTTTTATTTATTTTAATTAAAGTTTTTTTCTTTTTATTTATTCAATATTATTATTATTTTTATTTCTTTTTTTTTTTTCTGTTGTTTTTATCATTAATATTCTTGATCATCACTCATGACCGTATGAGTATTATTTTTATTTCGTTATTCATTTTCACATTTCGAAAAAAAAATTTATATTTAGTCATTTTCATTAACTTGAATTGACCACATTGTAACTATTTTTCTTATTAATATAATTTTTTTTTTTTTTATATTTTTATTTTTCATTTCTGTTTAAATAATTGATAATTGCATACAATGGTAAAAACTTTCGATCCACATTTCTCTAAGGTCAATCCCAATGTGCACAAATATAAGACAATAAAAAGAATAGGAAGAGAAAAATTTAGTTAATAGTATTTTTTTTTTTCTTCTTATGATGATGACATTTATATATGTGAATGGTTTAGTGTTTTTATTCAATATACAATAATAATCTCATTTATTTCCATTCTCTCTTTATTATTATTATTATTATTTATTTTTTTTTTTTCATCAGTTTTGTCATCTATTATACAATGAGTGAGTCAATTTGAAAAAATGAAGCGTGCAAATGTTGAAAAATCGCACTCACACATAAAAATGTGGCGTGATCATTATCGGTAAAAAATTTGGATTATTTTTGTTTATTTGTAATGTCATCTCATGAGTTGTTAATATTTTTTTATTACTTTTTTTTTTTTTTTTTTTTTTTTAATTATAATTAATATAATGTCAAAGAAATTCTAAAAAAATTCTGAAGCACCAGTTGAAAAAAAAAAAAGAAACAATATTTATCAAGAAACAATTTTCTTTTTCCTTATCTATTAACTAAGCTAAACTATATTTTAAATTAAAAAAAAGAAATATTTGACGGAATAACATGAGCATCAAAATTATTTGAATAATTCGTGAAAACAAAATATATACATCTATATATATATATATTTATTGTTTTAATCGCATATTATTTAGAAAAGAAAAAAAAGCCAACACACTCTCGATCAGAGGACGCGCCTCAATGGAACTTTTACATAAAATTTACATTAATCATTGAATACAATAATTCACGCAACAAAATTTTTTTATTTACTTGTGTATTAACTTTTCTCACTTTACTCTTATTTTCTTTCCCCCCAATATTTATATGTGCGTAATCCGCCTATATAATAATTAGTTAATACATATATTTATTCGAGTATGTCTGTCTGTGTGAGTGTGCTATTGCGTGTATAAGTGTATTTTTTTTTTCTTCGATGTCAGATCTTACAAGACGTGACTTAGTTATATTTATAATTTATTTAATATTGATTTTTCCTTTTTTTTTTTTTTTTTTTTTTTCAATATATCCATTATCTCTTTTATGAACCGAAATAACCACATTTTGTTTTATAACAATCTACAATTGAGGTTTTTCTTACACCTCAAAATTATAGTATACTAAAAAGGGTTGATTCATATTTCAATTATTCTCTTTTTTTTTTCTTGTGTAGGTTTTATTTTATTTCTTAATTCATTTACACATTTGACTTTTAAAGCTCTTCTGCATAGTTCTGTGCAATCAATGCACACTACATAGTTCATAATCAATCTGAATTTATCCACACCATCGAGCCCTACATATTCATTATTTTTAATCACTTGAAATTATTTTAAATACAATCTCTCTCTCCTTCTCCCTTTCTCAATGGTCCGGCATTGAAGTTGCGTCTGGTTTTTCGCTTATGACAGTCAAAGTCTTTTTAATGTTCATTCAGTTTTTATTTTATTTACTCTTTAGTTTTTTTATATCGTTTTTTTTTTATTTTTTTTTTTTAATTTCTTATTGATGTTGACAGGCTATTGCGACAAACCAGTTTTATTTCAATTACAACCGCGTAGTAATATAAATTTGTGATAACATACGATAAATTAATTATAATTTTTTTTTATGAAACTGCAATGGTATTTTTTTTTTTTTTTAATTTTATGACAATAAATAATATAAAAACTTTAATATACAGATAAATCACACTATGAGCGATCTCCAAGGCCGAAAATTCCTGAACAATTTAAAGACAAATTGTTTACAGAGACATTACTGATAGTGAGATTATACTGTAACATGAAAATCATTTTTATATATATACATATTTTTTTTTGCATCATAACATCTCATTTTAATTGTTGAAAGAAAATTTGTATCGCGAATTAGTGAGTCGCAATTTAAATTCTTCACGTTGATAAATTTTCATATTTTTTTTCTTGTATATTAATTTTTTATAAATATCAGTATAATTTTTTCTCTACATCACGTGAATTTCATACGAATTTCGACTTATTACTCATTAGTTGATTAATTAATTTATTTTTCGTTATTTTTTTTGATCGAACGATTTTGTGATGAAAGAAAGAAAATCATTTTTTTGTTTTTTTTTTTTAAATCTTTAAGTAATCACTAGCATTGTATTATACAAACAGCTCTTTTGTGATTATCGTTGATACCTGCACAGAATTACTCGATGCAATATCATCACACGCGGTGTCTCTCATCATTCAGATATTTATTCATACTGAATCGTCATTATAATTATCATCATCATTATCATTAACATCATAATTGTTACATTAATCTTTTAAATTTATCATGTGTAATTTTTTTTTCTCTGTGTATATACACAGATTAGTTTATCTCAGTAGATGACTGTATTTAATTTTATAGTGATAAAAAAAAAAATTCAAGCAAATGTAAATGAAATAATAGAATAACAAGACAAGTGTTGAACAATGCAAAAATACTCATTCATAGTGACTTTGAGAAAAAAAAAAACAAAATATATATATATATATATGATGACAGAAATTAGTGTATAATACTTGTCTTTTTCTTTTTTTTCAATCAATAATATATATTTGTCACTCATGTAATAAATAAATTGATGACCATAACCCGAGTGTCAAGAAGAGCGTGAGAATTAATTAATCTGGAATATTTATATATTTTTCTATAGTGAAATAAAAAATTTTGACTTGTTAGTTTATCTTCTTTGTTTAATTAAATTAATTAAATTAATTGAATTTTTGTTTTTTGTTTATTAAACAACCGACTGTGAAATACGAGAATGATATTAAATAATTTGGTAAATTGAGTCGGCGCTTATGACTGAGACAATATTTAATTTATGGATTATTAATTGATAATAAATAAATTTCAAATAATTGATGAAGTATTTTTTGTTTGTTTTATGAATTGGGCCCACTGAGATCACCGCGTACGATCACTGATTTTTTTTTTCATTTTCTCATATCATGATTTTTTCACTTTGTGAATAAGTATTATCAATAAACTTTATATATTCATAAATGTATTTATTTTTGTTTTAGTTAATTGTTTCATTTCTGTTTCGCATTTTATATGAGGTTTAATTCATCCTATATATGGATACTTTCTGTTTTCTAAATTACACGAATTAAATTCCAGTCGTTTATCGGTTAACTACCAATTATATCATTTATTACAATATCAGATTTTTTTTCTTTTCTATCTTAACTGACCTGTGTCCATCATAAGTTTTACAAATGTCCCGAATAATTTTTCTATCATTTTTTTTTCCTTCAGTATTATATTTCAATTTAATTCTACGTTGAAATAAAGAAAAACAATCCAATCGTATATTTCGTTTATGTATTTATTATTATTTTTTTTTTTTTTTTTTTTTATCAGTTTACACGATGATTATTGCTGTTATTTTTATTTTACTTCAGCCGCGACTGAATTTCCTGATTTTTATATATTTTAAGTAATGTTAAAAATAAATAAGCTATCTCAATCGAAAAAATTCAGTCGCGTTCAAAGAGAGATAATGATTTTTTTTTTTTTTTATCAAGTGATAAGTTAGACTAGTGGAAAAAAAAATAACACTCTACACATCTTTCTTCTTATTTTTTCATCTATTCAATCATTTATTTTTATAAATTGAATAGAGCCAAAGTAAATGAACAATAATCAACGAATAAGAATAAAATCATTTATTTTATATATTTATATTTTTTTTAATATTTTTACTGTTCGCTTTTACATACGATCATGTGCTTTTTTTTTTTTCTTCTTTTTTAATTATCATATCCACACGCATTTCACATATGTTTTTCCATATCTATTTCCAATTTTTTTTTTTTTTTATATAACTTTCAGGTATTGATAATATCACTCTGATATTATATTGTACACATTAATATTTTTTTTTTCTTGCTGTCCGCGTTGCGCGAGTCATTCGATCTCTCGTGTTTCTATTTTTATTCTCACATTAATCAATAAAAAAAAAAAAAAAACAAACAAACCAAAAAAAAAATTTTTTCAAAATCTTAAGAAAATTTTATCGTTGTGTGTAAAATCAAAAATTCTCTTTAATAATTGACTTCATATAACGTATAATGATAATGATATTTATATTTATATATTAATCTATATACATATATATCTGTATATTTATATTCATCTATATCTTTTTTTTTTTCCTTTTTTTTTTTTTTTAATAAATTCATCGGCTATAAATTTCATTAAAAATGATTAAAAAGTGAGAAAAGAAAAAAATAAAATTGATGATAAAAAATTTTATGAAAAAATTTATTGACTAGAAATAATTTATAGATTTGAAAATTTTTTATTTTGTGAAGTAAATGTATTATATCACTCATGTTATTAACATTATTATTATTATTATTATTATTATTCTTTTTTTACGAAAGAGAAATAGTTGAGAAGAGTGTGGAAAAGAGAGAGAAATGAAAAAGAAATAGAGAAAGAGAGAGAGAAAGAGAGAGCTTATATCGTCAACCCTGTAAATGTTCCCCTATTTTCTACGATCACAAAAAACAATTCACAAATATTATTACATCTAAATTGGATTATTAAATCGTTCCCGCGATATTAATTGCATTGTACGAGTAATATGTATATTATAATAAATTAATAACTGTTAAACTTTGTCACAATTGAATTATACATTGGAGATCAGTCAGTATTATATTTTTTTCTTTAATTATTTTTTTAATTAATTAATTTATTTATTTATTTGTTTATTTATTATTATTTTTTTCTTTTCTCTGTTATATAGATGAGTCTTGTCACTATAACAATTCGAATTAGGAATTACGTATATCATCATCTGAAGGTAATACATCCTTTATACCATTTTTTTTTATCGCGATAATTCATTTTGCATTCAACTTTCAGAGAATCGTTGTAAAACACAAATGAAAATAGTAGAAAAAAAATAAAAAATATATAAATGAATAAATAATTAATACATAAATAAATCAATTAATTAATAATAAAATTGTTAATTACGTTACAATTGAAATAAAGAGCCAAGAACATAACGAAAGAGAGACAGTCGCCTTCAACTCGGACAGCAATAAAAAAAAAAAAGAAAAAAAAATGTTGTCATGTATTGGTACTTTTTGTCCACAAATTTCAATCATTCCTACAATAATCAAGGTATTATTCATGATTTCTGGATATATTATGTGTGTATGTGTATGTATGTGTGTGTGGGTGTGTGTGTGTTTTTTATGCATTTTGAAACTTATCATTATGTCATTTTATTTTTAATTCAATAATCATTAATTCATTTATATCATAATCTTTTGCATCTGTTGGAATTATTATCCTTTTGTCAGATCAAATACATCCGTTTTTATTTGTGTTTTATTATTTTTTATTCTTGGTTTTGTATATATATATATATATATATTTTTTTTTTGTTTTTTTTTCTTTTTTTTTTTTCGTTTTATATATTTTTTTTATTTTTTCCATTTTTAATTTGACGTTAAAATTATTTATTAACTTAAACGTGATTATTAAAGTTAGATTGTTGAGCACAATTATTGATTTCTACGAGTGACTTTCGGGAGGCGCTGTGGGTCGAGCTCATGTCCGCGAATTCACCCGCCGACTTACCCTTTCGCGGCAATGTTGTGGCTTCGCCAAGTGACGGCAGTTCCCGCGGCTTCCAAATTGGCGAACCTGATTCGAACACACGAGAATTTTTTGTTTGTTTGTTGTGTTTTTAATATATATATATATATGTATATATATATTTAGGTTTTTGTTTTTTTTCTTACTTATCACGTTATCATACGTATGTCAATTAATATAATTCAATAATTTGGGGATGTCTAACGTATTACGCGTTTTCTATACTTTATTTCTATCTATTGGGAGATGATTTTTCATATCATTTTATTATTTTTTTTCCAAAATTAAACACAATAAATAATGATGTGTGGGGAAAAAAAAAAAACAAAAAAACAAAAATTCAAATAAATATATGGCAAATATCTCTCTGTTAATGAGAATAAATTTCATTCATAGGCGCCGACTTTTTTATAATTATATTATCATTATTATTTTTATGATTATTATTATCATAATTATTATAATTACTTTAAATTTTATATAAATTTTTGTAATTACTACATGGTATTATATTTATTTAGATAATTTTATTGGCCAAACTTTTTTTTCTCGCGCCCTTCCTATCTCCAGGCAACGATTCATCAACAGGCAAAAAAAAAAAATTATTTATAAATACATCTATTTATGTATATGTATATTTGTAAAAGCAAATGTGGAATATTTAAGCTTTTTTTGTTTTTTTTGTTTTTTTCTTTTCTCTTTTGTTTACATTCTAACATTAATTAAATAGCTACGGTAATTCAATTGACACGATTATTATGTGTACGAGCATAAAATAACATAATAAATTTTACCGTTCAGCAGTACTAAGTAAAATAATAATAATGCAGCAAAGTAGAGATGTTAATAAATTACAATAATTATCTATATATTCCACGATAATTTTAGAAAAAAAAAAGTACGTGCTGGGCAAGCGTGCAATTATTATTTTTTTTTTTGTTTCTTTATTTTTTTTTTTTTTTGCATATTATGTATATATACGTTATGAATTGTATGCGATTGAATTGTAGCTTTCCCGTGGACACCTGAGAAGTCGACGCCTATGATCGAGAAACACATGCAATTTATTTGCTAAATTTAGATATATTATTTTTTTTTTTTCAATCGTTTCGATTGTTTTTTCTTTTTTTTTTTTTTCTATTACTTGAAATAAAAATAAACTCGAATTTTATGCATCTACATTTACAATTAATTAAATATTGTACCTACCCTAGTCTACAAGATGAAAAAGAAAAGAATAACAATTATTTTTATATCATTTGTATATGCAGAAAAAATAATATCTGATGATAAAAAAAATAAAATAAAATAAAAAAAGTATGATAACGAAATAAATGAAGAATAATAGTGTGTAAAGAATAATTATAAAATCTAAACCGCCAACTCACTCCACATATCTAATTGTTATTTAATTTTTTTAGGAAATCTTACGCGTCTCTTACCAAGTTCTTTAACAGCAATTGGTTGATAATTTTCCGGTTGATGTGATGATTGTATGAGTCGCGCTTGACTACCGGTACTGCCGGCGGATATTGTTGACGTTGTGCTTAATGTCAGATGATTTGGCGTACGTCCAAGATTTGTCTTTTTTTCGCCTAAAAAAGCCTGCGAGTCCTCCTCACCTTCAGATTTTGTTCCTGAATCCATATCAACCTTTACTTCACCTAGAATAATTTATTGCCACGCGAAAAGTAATATTTACGGTTTACTATTATCAAGAAAAAAAAAAAAAAACAAAAAAAATTTCTTTTTCCAATAATTACACCCTATTATCTCAAAGAATAATGAATTATGATTTTTTTTTCTTTAAGCACCTGAAGTGTCACTGATGGTTTTGCTACGCATGCGAAATGACATTTGCTGCGTAATTGGTGGATCCTCACCGTCTCTATCTTCTGAGTCTGTTCTCTCATGATCCACTGATGATTTAGAAGATAGACTGTGTTTTCTTTTGGCATTTAATGTATTCGCCAATAATTGCTGTTTTGCCGCTTTCTTTGACATTGTCCCAGTCATATTTAGTGGATTCCCATTTTGACATTGGCCACTTAATGGCTTTTCAAATTTTTCAACATGACCAGTGGACATTCGTGGAGCCATTGTCATTGATGGTTGATTCATGTTTTGTTTTGTCGATGGTATACTCATATTTCTTACTGATTCACGTATTATTTGACGTATTGTTTTCAAAAATGCATTCCTAAATTCCGTTGTACTGATAAAAAATTTCATCAAATAATAATAAGATTAAAATAAATAATTTTATCGGTTAAAAAAAATTCAATTGATTTTATTAAATGATGACAAAAATAATTGTACCTGTTAGATAGAACATAAACCTTCTCTGAGCGCCTCTGTAATTGACTTCGCAGATGAATCAATTCCCATAAGAAATGTGATTCCATGTCCTTGGCCGAACTAGCTCTGACCTGTACTTCAGTAACCGGAATAAGCACCTGATAACGTATAATTTCCACTTCGTTCGAGTTGGCTTTAGTTGAAACACTCTATGATGAAAAAAAAAAAAAAAAAAGGAAAAAAAGTTATCATGAATAAATGAAAGTTTTTAATTTTCAATTCATTTACAGATATTAATTTAAACGTTATACTAAATTTACCATGAGTTTTTTCTTCTGTCTCAAACGTTCTTTACATAAGAATACAACAGCTGATTTAAAAACAAAGCACATTGCATGAAGTTCGAGTCCTTTTTTAATTTTACCAAGGAAATCAGATATATTTAACCATTCAACGCCACCATAATAGAGCAAATCACCCGGGCTCAGATCGATTGGCTGAAGAAAAAGAATTCAATTAAAATTAAATTATGAATTATCATCAAGTTATATTTAAACAATATTTGAATAACAGCACCTGTTTGCATGATTTTTGATGTTGTCTGAATAAATGATCGAATATAGCGCCATATTCTTCATGAATTCTCTGCATTTCATTTATATGTTCAGCTACTTTTTCCATGCCATTTAGTGCCTCTATATTCATTTTTTAAGAAATTATTAATAATAATAACAATGAATTGTGCAATGATTATTTGTGTATAGATATAAATTATAAATACTACCTATCAAATGTTGATGTTCTTCGCTTCGTTCGTCTGTGAGATTTTTTAATTGTTGCAATAATAATGGATATTTCAATATCCTTTGAATGGGTTTGATTAAATATGATTCCAATGTCGATGAATGTTGTTGTCTTGGGTTTCGTGCTTGTAAAAATTCTTGCAACGCTTGATTGCCTTCGTCTTATATATTAAAAAAAGGAAGAGCAAGAATTATTCGGCCTAAATAATTATTTCGAATTAATAATAAATTCAATGCTTACTTGGATGCAAAACTTTTTGAGCCTTTGAGTGACTGGCACAGAATGAACTGTACAATTTGAAGTGATTCACATAATATAAGAAGGCACTTCCAATAGAAAACAGGACACTCTGAAATATCATTATAAATTTTTTTTTAAATTCTAACGTATGATAAATGAAAATAATTTTTGTTATACCTTGAATTGACTTGCATGGTCAAAATTATTAAAATCTGCCTCCATTTCTATGGCATGATCAAGATTTTGTAAAAATTGCCTTTGAAATGTGACAATCTCCTGTATATTACCGAACAATGCATTTATTTCAGCATTTGATAAGAAAGTTTCTCGCTTCAAAGGTTCCAAGTAGTTTTCCAACAAATTATTTAAATTCTATTGGATTGAAAGAAAAAAAAAATAAGAATAATAAGAATATTAATAAATAATTAAATAAAAAACATATTAAATGAGGATAAAAGTGAAATAAAATTACCTTTACATATGTTCGTTCAGTATCAATTAATTCACAAATGACTTTTTTCAATTTTTCAGCGTCACTTAGTTGTCTACTTGGCGTGAGGACTTGTGAATGTGAACTAACGACACTTCCAGTTGGACTAGATTTACGAGTTTCACTTGGCGAACGACAAATCCCCGTAACTTGTTCAGCAGTCTTCAGTAAATTTTCAATTTCAAATGAATTTGTTCGCGATGCTTGTTTACTATTCTCTAAATGAGAACCAGGCGTGAGTTCTTGCATAATACCCTCTTTGCCTTGAATAAAAAACAAAATCAAATTTAATGAAATTTTCCTTTGACACTTTGATGCAAAATTTTGCGTGTTAAAAAATTATAACCACGAGGTGAATAAACTTCAAAGATTCTATTCTTCTTCCTTTTCATTTTTATTTTTGTCACCTCATTACACACGCGACTAACGAGGTCGTTATAAAGAAAAATGAAGTGATATTAAAAACTTGAATAAGAAAATTTGTCGTTCATAAGAGGAAAAAACTAAATTAAAAATACTAAAAGAGATAAACTCACTCCACCCAGGCACAGCAGGAACAATTAAACCAGATATCATTTCTTCACTAATAACTGGTGGATCAGTCGGTGGTGGTGGACAAACTAAACTGTCAATGTCATCATTAACACGCATAATACCAGAAAGATCAGGTGGTTCTGTTCTCGATGATCTCATCATCATACAAAGTGCAAGTTCCTCTTGCAGAACACTCTCCAAATACATCATATCCAAATCACTAACAATAGCTCCATTTATCACCATAATCTCATCACTCTTGATGATACCTTCAACAGAATTCAACAAAAACAATAATCATTTATTCCATATTATATTTTTGATAATAATAATAATAACAATGGTTAACCTTTGCGCATATCAAGTTGAGTAAAAAACAAAAAATTTTTATATAATAATACTTGAAAAAGTGATTATTCGAGAGAAAATGACATTTCTCCTAACATTCTATTCTAAACTCTCTGTCTTTTTTGCTGTTATGAATTCTTTTTCCATTCTTGATATATTAGTTTCTCCTGGGAGCCTTACCAAGAGATAACTCTCGAGATTATTAAATACGGTTCATCGGAGCGCGCATCATTTCACCTTTACTTGACTATTGAGTGAAAAAAATCGATGATATCAAATAATACTATTATAACCCTTTGCGTTCATACATAAAAATATCTCATTATCCACAGATTAGATTTTTATATCTATACAAGATTTACTATTGCACATTTTCCATCTATATCCATCCACGTATTTTCTACTATAAAGCTTGATTATATTAAAATCAAAATAAAGTCGACATCTTATTTCAATCTAAATGCTATTGAGGTGTTTGTTTTTTTTGTTTTTTTGTTTTTTTCTTTTTGTGTTAAATTTAAATAATGTAGTATTTACCATTTTGCATTGCAACACTTTTATCTTCAACACGACTCACATAACAGCACAATTCATCTTGACGATCTGAATTCTCAATAAGCTCTGCCTCAACAGAGAAGCCCCACATGTGATCGAGTGTGGTACGTTGCAATTCAACTTGATAAAGAATTTTTGCGCACACCTCGACAATCTCGTGTGTATGCAGCTGTTGAATAAATAAATTTATCATAAAAATAAAAGCAAACAACTAAAAATAGAATAGTAAAACAATTTTTCTTTTATAATAATTATTATTATTTTCTTTTTCTTTGTTCAATCGAGCTGTTATTGATTGAAGAGAAACTTCTGTTGGTGATATTATCAGCGAACACACTTGTAATACTATCTATCTATTATTTATACATATATTAATAAAACAATTATTTACATAAGTTTCTATTCCATCAGTTCGATGTGGCACGAAATAATTGTGATCCTCCATATCACGGCGTTTCTTCACGCGAACAAAATGTTCCATTGGATTAAGACCCTTTCGACTGCAGGCACTTGCCAAAAATTCTTCAACTGTCATTCCATCACGTAAAAATACTGATACGAGCTAAAAAATAAAGAAGATATTATAACAAAAATTGAGTTTTGTATTTGTAAATTTTCATCAAATCATTATTATATCTGGATAATTTAATTGTGACATTATTAATATATATTTTCTGGCATATTGAAGATGAGCACTGGCATATTAAGTTTAACACTCTCTTTGGAATTTACACATACACTATACACAAATAGTGGCATAATGTATAAACAAATTTGATACTTTGTATTGATTACTTTGGTGGTAATTTATTCACGAATTACATAATTGAATATATAATTGAAAAGTTCAAAGTTGTGTAAAAAGCCATCAAATTGAAACATATTAGATTATAATTCAAATTAAAGTACATAAAAAAAAATTCAATAATTTTTTTGATAGATGAAAAATTAATAGGTTAATTTAATGATGAGTTGAAGAGGAAAAAGAAAGGATGATTTGTGATTTATGACAAATTTTTTGCTCACTTGATTCTCTGGAATGGAAACTTTGACACTTTTTTCATCATCCCTAGATGACATTTGCAATGATCTACGGCTTGATGCACTGTTAGATCTTGATAATAATGGAGGTCGTCTTTTAGTTGCCCCACGGCCAGCCAACAAATTGTTTAGTAGGGACGGGCTTCGCGCACATATAAATGCATGAAATGAGGACACAGTGAAGACACCAAGTTGATTTAATGTTTGTTTGGTGGCACGAGAGACGTGGGTCAACAGACTCTAAAATCCATTGAAAAGAAAGTAGAAAATAAATAAACGACAAAATATCTCTGTGAATAGAAATCTTTAAAATTAATCATTCAAATGAATATCTTGACGAATATTTCATTGTCATTTGTTTAAAAATGAAAAATTTATGAATATTAATTTATGATTTTTCTCACCTTTGGATTTGGTAATTCGCCACTTTGCAAACTCGCCATATAACATCTCAAACGGAATTGTTCGCAATGCAGACGCTCAAGATTCTCCTCCCATTGAATAATTTGACTATTAATCTCTTGTTTAGTCTCCACATCAGAGACAACGGACTGTTGAAGATCAGCCATGTGCTTTAGCTTGTAATCCTTTTATTAAGTCATGGCAAGGAAGCACAAAATAAGAGAAAAAAAGCTTGTTCTACTTTAGAAATAAAAAATATATACAACAAAGAGAAGAAAAAAATAACAAAAAAAAAAAAAAAAAGAAAAGAAAAAACGAAAGGAAAAAAAATAGAAATGTTATCAGTGAATGCCAAAGTGTATATACACTCACCGACTCGATGGCTTTGTCCAAACGGAATATTTCTTCTTGCAATAGATGGAGTGTACCGGTTTTACCACGATGTCGTGCAAAAGCAGCCGCACAAGCTGAGTGAATACTATTCACCCAGTTCTCGAGTTCCACTTGACACGGTGCCTATGCGAAAAAATAAAAAAATAAATAATAATAATTTTAAAAAACAAAAATAAAAAAAAATTCAACAACCTATATTTTTTCATTTTTTATTTTATATTTCTTCCGTATTGTTCGAACTATCGTCAATAAGATAACACCAGAGGTGGTTTATTTGTTCTATTCATCAAGAGAAAGAAAGAAAAAAAAAATGAAGATGACCACGGAAGTGTAGAGGAAGAAAAAAAAAAACGTTACTTGTAAATCCACTATACTGTTGGTTCACACAGACAAAAAAAGACGTACACACATGCTTTAAACTGAAAAACTCTTCGAGTGAACGAAGGCCTCCACAAGGGATGTTGAAACAAAAAGAAAGGAAAAGAAAAAAAGAAAAAAAGAGTGCACTCAACACAACTTGGTCTGAGCACTCACTGCTATACATCGCTTGGAATAAATCATGAAGACAAAACTATTTTTATTTATTTTATTTTTTTCTTCTTCTTCTTCACTTGAATTCATTTTGTTTTGTTCTCGCATATTTCTTTCCTTTTCTTTTGCCTTTTTCTTTGTTTTTTGTTTGAATTCGTTCTTCTAATTATCCGTTTTATTTCAATCTACTCACCTGAAATAAATAGGCATCACCAAATGCCGTACTGAGACAAAATATGTAGTCTCTTTTTGGATGTTCAGGAATTGGTTGCATTATAGCACCATCAACGATGATTAGATGCTTTGGTGCTGTTTCCACGGCACGACTCTCATGTGAATCACACGGATAAAATAATAATGTTGTACCTTTTAAGCACACCCAGTAGCCCTTCCATCCACGTTTTCTTGCCAATTCAATTTGATGCTTTTTACGTAGCAACCATTTTTTAACACTGAGAAATCTGTAATGAAAAATATGAAAATATGAATAGATAAATTTGAAATGAAATATAGACAAGAAAAAATATATATAGTGAATGAAATAATAAAAAATTATATAACAGCCATGACTCTTGATGAATGCCTGAGGCTATTTGAAAAAAAATAATTATAAAAATATATATACCCGGCTTTACGAACGGCACCGGTACAATTGAAAGATGCTGCTGCTGTCGCAGTTTGTTTGCTACGATACGGTGAATTCATAACACTCTCACCATCATCATCATCACTAACAGCCGTAGTCAGAGACATTCTGTCATCATCGGACATCTGTAAAATTACAATGATAAATAAAAAAAAAAAAAAAAAAGGTTGTGTATTTAATCATTAAAGAATTATTAAAAATAATTATTTATTATACATAAAATAATGTAAAGGATGTATTTTTTAATTTTTTGTTTTATACATAATATCGAATTTTTAGTAGCTATTGTATCAACCTTTTTCCCCATTGTTCCATTGGTAAATCTAATTTCTGGATCAAAACTGACGACGCGTTTGAGAAATTCCGCATTGCAATCATCCGCTGTTAAATGCGGATGATAGTGACAATAACAGCTCTCCTTCAATAATTTCATATTCTTCTTTGATGATCCGTTCATTTTTAATATAATTCCTTTTTTAGCATAACCCAAACCATGAATATAACGATGTGTCCACGTACTCAATGCACCATTTATTATTTTTAATAATTTACAATAGTAACCATCAACACCAATTTGATTGACCTTCTCCTCAACACTCTTACAATTGTACCAATATAATTTCTTTGTATCATTTATATTGATAACACTTATCGTATGACGTTTACATAAACACAATAATTTTTTACACTGTTTTTTATGTAATGTTTTGAGATCAGTGTATCCTTCGGCAATGCTCGATGCACCACTGACAGCCAACAAATCTGGAAAACTTGACGCACACCCCAATGACCATTTTTGATCTACCATGCTTTTTTATATATTAATGTGGGTGGTGTAAGAAATATTATGAAAACGTTGTCGTTTTCATCAGTGTTCGTTTTATATTTATTTCCACAGTTGTTCTCCTTGTTGTTCCACATTTGTACAATTGTCTTCGATGATAGTGGATGAATTTCTCATCAAGACAGCCATCCATTATTGTCCCATGAGCCGTTGCCAACTTGCACGACTCGTGATCGTCAGAAAAAAAAAATAATAATAATAAATAAATAAATAACAATAATAATAAATAGAGAATAAGAGACGTGGAGATAGCAATACTTGGAGTAATTTCTTATTTACCCTGTCTATTTGCTCATTTATTTCTATGGGTTTTTTTTTTATTGGCAAGATTCGAAATTGAGAATTATCTCACTTGGATATTTCAGAAGTGATTAATAATTCATGATTTAATTTTATCCTCATTGTAAATTATTCCACTGGATATATCCAAATGAAATTCAAAATAAATCCTCTTCTTTGGACGTAACTGGTATTTTATATTTAAGAATTTTTCTCATTCATTTATTCATTTAGTATTATTATTTTATTATTACTATACTTATTATTATTATTATTATTATTATTGTTATTGATGTTTATATTATTTTTTTAGTTACTCCTCAGTGAGTCCCCAATGTCTCATCATAGAAGACATGACAAATAAAAATTCTTCCATCATAAATTTAAGACCACAAATAGCGAGTGTGTACGCAACGTAAAATTGAAATATTTTATAAACTCTGAGCATTTTCAATTATACTCAAAGCATTATGTCGTGATATTATATCTGTGTGTGTGTGTGTGTGTGTGTGTGTGCTCTGTTTCTTTTAATAATTTATTTAAAATTCTTTATTTAATTTATATGATGATTTACGAGGACGTATTATATGGATAATAGTTGTCAATATATCTTTAGTATATGAACAAATTATTCATTTCTCTGTTATTTCCGCCTGAAGAGTTTGTCAATGAATAAATTTTATATATTAATTAATATTTTTATCTATTTATTTATTTTATATATTTTTCTGGGCATTTTATATATAGAATATTATTTTTTTCTCTCTCTCTCTCTCTCTCTGTGTCTGTCTAAATTGTCGAAACGCTGTTTATATAAAAATATTATATTTTATTTTTTTTTCCTTTTATTTTATTTTTACTTTTATTTTTTTTCTTCTAATTAAAATTTTTCGTTTTTCAGGTCATCATTTTGTTTTGATTCTTCACGATTTTTATCTCCATTGGTGTTTCAATATTTTTTCATGTAAGATTATTCACGATAACTGCATAAATTTCAATGTATATTTCATTGTGTATGTGAAAAATGCAGTTTGTATTATTGTATTATTGTATTAATGTAGAAATGAATGAATATACACCTATGAGTGTTAATTCAACGTGGGTATAGTTGATTGCACACACTTGTAAGCATTGGCCAATTGATAAAACGAACCAATCATATACCGGAAGTTAATAATTGTATTTTCTCATTGCATACAAACAAATCGCACTTCTACCAAAGGTATATGCATATTTCTCATAATTTTTATAGCTTCCTAATTGATTTGTGCTCACAATTGTTTCTCGTTCAATCACATATGACAAAATTAAAAATATAAATAAACAATTGCCAGGTACCTGGTTATTATTTCGCGCGAATATTAAAAATTAAAATTTTTCATATATTTTTCATTGATTTACACATCAGAATGACGTAGACAATTATTTGATATTGAAGGCAACGCACATTGATGTGAAATAATTAAAATTTTTAATTTTATTATTATTATCATCAATATATTAAATTTTTCTAATTACACTTATCTGAATCACAGTGAAATTTTCAATTTTATTCCATTTTATTTTCAATTAAAAAATGTATATCCATTTTTTATTCAATAATGTCCATTCAATGTACATCACTTTGCGCAACTCACTAATGCTGGTGCTGCTACTGCTGTCACTATTACTAATAATTTTGTTTTTGTTTGTGGTTTTTGTTTCATCAATTCAGCTTAGATCTTTAACGGTCGACGTCCAAAACAACGATAGTAAATACCTGGACGTCGACCGCGTGACGATATTTTCGTCAATTTGATAATCTTATTGATCAAATTAATCAATCAAATTTTCATAATTATTCAATAATTATAATTAATATTTTGTATATTCAATTGTGAATAATTACAAATATAATTCTTTCCTCTATAATTTATATTGAAACAAATGATCAATGTATTATTATCATTTCTTTTTTATTCAGCTTCTTCTGTTTACTCTCAATTGCCATTGAATTTTTCAAAACCTCTTATCATCCGGTCTTATTTCAAGTATCACAATACCATCTCTTTCATAACACAAAACAAATTGTGTTATCGTGTCACTTACAGACACTCAATCATAAAATACATTTGTTGTCCCATCAATTTACTTATCATTACTCCTTCACCCACATTTTACTCATTCATCTGTGTTGTCATCTATAAAATCCAATCAATTTATACAAATTTTTATTCTCCTATGATATACAACGTATCATCCGTGTCACAAAAGCATTTCAATTATACGCACATCAAATCAAAATTGATCAATTATATGTTGCACATGATTAAATACCAAATAAATCCTAATTCTCTTGTCTCTTATTATTTTTTTATATTTTTCTCGGTTTTCTTTCTCTATGTCAATATTTGTCTATCCCACAGCCGTAATTGAGCTTTAGTCCTAACTGCGTTGGTGAACGCGCTTGAATGATGAAAAGTTGGGACTGCTCACTGATACCACTGCTGCTCTGCTGCTGCTGCTGCTACTGCTGCTGCCGCTGTGGCCCTCGCAGTACTGTATGTTAAATGCTGCTTGACGAGAATCAATACGCGATGCAGTAATAAAGGACAGAGTGAACACCGTACAGATAAAACATACAACGTGAGAGAAGGTAGATGCAGATATATGTGTGTCTGTCTATGTGTATGGGTTGCGCGTGCCTGCGCATGTTACGGAAATCCCCCAACTCTTTCGTTTTCTCTACCCTGCTATCACTACTTCATGACGCACTGCCAACCTACGGTTGGCAGCGCTGTGAGTGTCATTTTTCGCTCCTGTTATATTACATCGGGGATACTTCTGCTCTACCAATTGAGAAATTGCACGTTGGATAATGTAGACGAATAATGCGAAAGGCTAATAAATATATTACGTGATAACAACTCAAATAAATTGGTACAAAGAAGAATTTTTTATTCCCTTCAGATGGGGAAAAAAAAATTCAGGAAACTGATGATTTTTTTTTCTTTTTTTTTTTTTTTTTCATAGTTTGATATTGAATATAAACGGTGTAATGTAATTGTTGCTATATCACTTTGATAATTTTTATATTTGTATTTATTTATTTGGATGATTATCTAATTAATTCGTGACTTTAATTCACAAATATAAATGTACGGTTGTAATTGAAAAAATGTGAAATACATGATATTTATAATGAATAATGCATTTTTTTTTTTTTTTTTTTTTCAAATTCAACTAGTTTTATATTTGCACTGAGAGTGAAAAATATAAAATCAAAGGAGTGTAGTAATAAAAAATGTATAGTACATATATATAGAAATACAATCTATAGTGTAAGTATAATTGCGAGAACTCAAAGTAATACGCGTTTGCGCATCATGCACCTGTTGGCAATGGACTTTTACTTCTCTTCTTTCATGTTTTATTAATTTTCTTTTTCCAAATACTTTTAAGTTGCATGAAAATGTCATATAAAATTGCCCGGCACTATATTAAATATAAATATGTATGTGAATATATACGTTTATACTTGTACATTAAACGATGGAGCAAAAAATTGTACGCGTCGTTTGCTTTACTTTGATGAGGAAAATTAAAAGGGGTAGATACAAAAACGGTATGGAATGAAAACAACCTCAATTCTCCACTGTTGTTGCTTCCTATTGCATTACGTTTTTTTTTTTGTTTTTTTTTTTTTCTTTTATATTGAACCATATTGCAGGGTCAGTAGGTTATCGATATTTGTCCTTTACTGGGCAAGGCTGTAAAAATAGAATCACAAGGCCGGGATTACCGACGCCCTCTGCATCTTTTCCAATCCCCACCCCTTTATCCTATCAATATACGTATACAATAGTCATTTATGACACACAATCCGATATTCATAAATATATTTATGCAAACATATATTCATCGAAAATTTCTCCTATCAGAACAATTTTTCACCAATTTTTGATTTAATTTAGTGAACATCCGGTATTTACCAGAATAGAAATAATTTTTTGTCAGATATATTTTCACATATTATATGAAAAACATGATATTCGTGAATTGCAAAAAAAAAAAAAAATTACACGGTTATACACTAGAATCTTTTGTGAATACGAAAATTATCTTCTGTGCTGAGTGTATCAATTCAAATATTATTTATAAAATATGTAAAAGTATTCGTGTATAACTCTATGTTATTTTGATATGTTGCATGTGATAAAAGTCGATTGGTCACTCACCTCAGACGATGTCAGGTAACAAAGCCTCGAGTCAGTGCTCTCTAATGATGCCTGTTGTACAATTCCATATCTACCGTCTCTATCAGACATATAATCCGACCTTACACTGTCTTGTCTATCAAAGGTACCACTGAAAACAAAAAAAACAAAATTTTTTTTTTGTTTGTCATGAATTTTATGATTTTTTTTTCTACTTATTCAGCACTTTAATATTTTTGAGTTATATGTAGATGTGTGTACTTTCACTTCTCACTTGATTATCAATTGAAATCTTTAGTGAAAATAGAAAATAGAAATAGAATTTTATTCTACTGTATAAATTGACAAACTAAAAAAAAAAAAATAAAAAACTTAATGAATTTAAATGAAACAACTGATTGTGTGAGCTTTGTATATTGACATTACAAATGAATTTATACCGTTGTTCCATGGAATCAGTTCTATTTGATTTGTAACCACTATCATTGAGACTTCCTTCATGGCGCAATGAGGGCAATGAGTCCCACGGTGAATCACGTTTGTGTCCACCATAGCTGAGATTAATTGAATTTGATGCTGCGGATCCTAGTGTTGAACTACCTGATTGCCATCCATCAGAGTGACGAAACCATTGAGCTCTTGCTGATTCACCAATACACGTTGCACATCTGTTTGATAAAATAATAGACAAATAAATACAAAGTGTTAATATCAATGAATTCTGATATAAATTTATTTTACTCACTTTGATTCATACTTTGAATTATAATCACTGAGATAACCGCGTTCTCGTTCAGCCTCGCGTTCTCTCTTAATAATTTCATTACGATCACTGTAATATCCATCACGATCTTTGCTATTTTGTCGTTCATTACAATAACGATATGACAATGGCAATGTTGATGATTTGTTAGAGTTTGAGCCTGTGACATAAATTTTTTTTAAATTAATTTCACTATTATCCCAATCATTATTAAAATTATCAATGTAAAATTTTTGTTCAGCGAATAATTTGAATGTGATGGTTCGAGACGGTGAATCAAATTCAATGGAATATGAGCTTCTTTCACCGCAACGACGATGACAACGACGGGAAAAGCTCATTACCGTTGACATGAACTAGTTAGCTATACTCGATAAAATATATAAAATCTAAAAGTAAATGGGGGTTCTCACACTCTCTTTTGTATGCATCGTGACACTTACGCCTGCGCGATACATGGGGTGTGCGTTGAACATTCAATGGAATATTTTCAGCAAATTCTGAAACATAAAATTTGTATAAATTTATTAACTCTACATACATTATAAAAATATTTAATAATTTAAATGAATATAAAAGTTTGTATTCAATGAAATGTATATAAATGACTTTTTATTATGAAATACCAATAAATCCATCGAATAATAATTAATAAAAATTTTCTCACCCAAATTTTCCATACTCTGAGTTAATAATGCTTCGAATGTGTGTAGACTGTAGCTCTCAGCATCCATACCCTTGGCCAATGTATTCCGTAAATGCATCTCATACTCCAACAACAAGCGACTGGTGGGACTGCCCGGTGTTGATGCCGACTGCATATTTTGTTGCTGTTGATGGTGTTGTTGATGGTGTTGTTGATGTTGCTGTTGTTGTTGTTGCTGCTGCTGTTGCTGTTGGTGCTGGTGCTGGTGTTGATATGATTGACTGCCGTTGTAGTGACGGGTGTTGCAATGGTTCGGCTGCTCCATGTCTGAATTACCGTTAGACGAGCTTGGTGTTGTTGCGTAGCACTGATTGTCGAACATAACGTTGTCTGACGGTGGGGAAATGTCACCTGTGCACCGATTACGTTCCAAATCTAAGTACATCCTGTCTCTGCCGCCTAAGACAGAGCAGAGATATGCAACGTGCAAAATACTTCAAAATAACTTGGTGCATCAGGTTTAAACTAAATGACACAACTATTTTTCCCCTCCTTCATCAATTCCAATTTACATCTAATTCTAACAATCAAATGATTTTAATGATTTGTTTTTTTTTTTTTTTAATGACTGATAACCATCTTAATAAACAAATTTTTTTTCTTCAGGTGTTATTTTTTTTTTATTAAAAATTTCTTTTCGTTTTTCTTTTTAATTTTTTGTAATAATGACTAACAACGTGCAGTGATACGATGCATCTGCATTTGTCATCAAAAATCGTGCGAATGCAAAAGCTATTATATCTAAGAAAAATTATTCTAGTGAATTGTATAATTTCTATATACAAAATCTGAATATAAAATATATTATTACTATTCAAATATAAAAATAATATACCCTGAAGTCTAGTACATTGACGTCCCATATCTTGAGTATTTCTCGGTCCGTGATATTTGTTGTTGTATGGACTCCTATATGCATGAACATAATTTTCATTTTCTGCTTCTGATTGTATATACTTCTGATTATTATTATTTGGATGATAGTGATAACTGTAATTATGACTGTGACGTTTACGTGTCATTTCCGGTGATGTTGCTGGACTATCAATGCTTGGCATTGGTTTTAACATACGTTTTAATGTATTTGGGTCAAGATTTATACCTCCATTTTGAGCATTTTCGATTCTCATGTCATCTGTGCTTTTACTCTTTAATTTACGACCATGATTATTATTATTCATTGTATTGTAGAAATTTCCATTTTGCATTTCTAACTCAGTGTAATCCGCTGACTTGGTATGATGTAATTGTTCTTTGCGCAATGGTTTACTCGCCAATGTACCACCCGCTTGGGTACCCTCTGATTTGTGCGGTTCACGTTCACCACCACCACCATTTTGTTGTGTTGCACTATCTTGATGTTTCAAAACCTTTTTCGGTGATATTGTTGAGCACTTATCATCTGGACTGTCGATCTAAATAAATCATTAAAGTAATATTTAATTTGACTCATCACAACTTTATTCAAATAAATATTTATATTACCTGAGAGCCAACGGTCACTGTACTAATTGCAACATTTGCAGTTTTTGGTGTTGTCTGACACGTTTCATTCTGTTTATCCTTAACATTATGTTTGCATGAATCACTTGATTTCGAACTTTTACCTGGTGTATCAACACTATTATTCACATTATCATAGATAGATGCACTTGATGTGGCTGTTGTTATTTTATCACGTCCAGGAGTCATTTCCATATCAACAGAACGATTCATGGTACGCGGTAGCGTTGAAACTTTGTAAAAAAAAAAAATAAATAAATAATCACATTATCCATTAATTAATATGAATAAAAATTTTTGCCTGAACTTACCACAAGCAGTTGTAGGAAATCTCTGATCACGAGAGCGCAACCGTGCTAACTGCTCTGGTGGCATGCAAGTACATTGAGGTGCTTTAGATCTACTGGGCGAAGCTGGCGTTGACACTGGTTTTATACGTGGTTTAACCTTTTGCTTGTTGGGCGCCTCAAGCTTGAGCGAATATGAGGAAGGCGCTTTTCTCGGTGTCTTCGTTGAGGGTGACTGGCGATAAAAAGGCCAAAGATAAAATGTCAATTTTTTCAATGAATAGCTAAATGTCAATTTCATCCATTTACTATATATAAAAATATTAAGTAACACATTATAATACTTACGCAGCAGTCCTTGAATTGTTTAGCATCAATTGGTGAAGTAAAATTCAAACCCCACGTGTCATTAGTCATTGTGTCTTTCCAATATATGAAACATTCTGATGCTTGGCCAATTCTTGTCCCTATAAATTTATATTTATTTAATTATTTTTATTATTTACATGTATTGATTGTTTTTTTTTTTCTTTTTTTTTTTTTGTTGATATTTTTACTGTGACATTAAATAATGTAAACTCACCTGGCTGCACCAGTCGTACATCTAGAATCTTGTCAACCTGACTATTGTAGGCGGTGATATGGAAGACAAGTTCAGGTGAATCTTGGAGACAACGTATATTAACAGGAACAAGATCTTCAGAGACTTGCTGCCATTTAACTGTTCCCGTTCCGCTGGCACTCACATGGAAGACTTCGGCCCACAGTCTAAAAAAAGACTCGTAATCATGTTAATAAAAGTGATCGTTGAAAAGAAAAAAAAAAAATACAAGAAATAATACAATATTAACAATAATTTATTGAAATATTATCAAACGTGCAAGAAAAAAACAAATGAGAAATAATGTATAAAACATATAGAAAGAGTTGAAAGTTTTGAAGATTGAATATTTATATGTACGTATAAATTTATCAATTTATTACTACTATCAATAAATGCATGCAAAGCATTAGAGTATTGGGGCGAGATGAAAGACAATGATAATATGAAGAGCAGATTATCATTGATATTTGGTGAAGTGAATGGTGTGAGTGAGTGAATAATGCACGTGAATGAACAATTAATTGAAAGGGGGAAAAACAAAATATTTGGAGACAAATATATATATATATATATATATATTGAAAATAAAGAGGGAGAATATAAGGGTACAAGTAGCATAGGGTAAAATATTGATATACGAGGAATATTTTAAAAGTTAAAAATGTCACTGAAATCTCAAAAAGAAAATAGTAAATATAATTTTTTTACATTATTTAGTTGAACAATGTGACATATATCATGATACATTTTATATAAAAATATGTAAAAAAAAAGTTCTTTTTTTTTTTTTTTTTTTGGTAAAATACAAAAAAAGTGATGAAACTATGCAACGAAATAAATGTTGAAAATCCATCAAAATACATACGTTCATTGAGGGGGATTAGTTTATTCAAATTGCAGTGCACACAAAGACACACTTGGAGTTCAATTATGTTGTAAGAAGGAAACACAAAAAAAGTTGATAAAGGATATACAAAGAATTATTCATTTATACATTTTATATTTAAGGGAAAATTAAAATTTTCTCACTATATTTTTCAGAGTATTTCATATTTTTTTTTTTTTTTTTTTTTTGTTTATGAAGAAAAAGAGAAAAGTTAAAGACAGGGATTGTAATGTTGATAGAATGATCAAATGGAATGGTTGAATGGTATGGTATGCGCACCTCTTCTTCTCTATTACGCTTCCCCACCTGAGCAAGTGGGCAGATTCACCCCTGTGGCCGCTGCTATTGACTGCTCTTGTCCCAGTCTGCCATGGGGAATCTTCGTCACGATAACCACGTTTTGATA
The DNA here is from genome assembly GCA_963920625.1 of Dinocampus coccinellae. Lineage (NCBI taxonomy): Eukaryota > Metazoa > Arthropoda > Insecta > Hymenoptera > Braconidae > Dinocampus > Dinocampus coccinellae. The sequence goes on along the minus strand of OY987185.1, from coordinate 7,945,197 downwards.
ACGGCGCACAACTACACGCAGATAATTTATTCCCCATATTAGTTTATTTAATTTCTTTCGTTATTCAATTGTATAACTTTACCAATTCAACTATTCGAATTTATTTATTGATTAATTTATTTATTTATTTATTTATTTATTTATTTATTTATTGGGTCAATCTATCCCTTGGCAATTTTCAATCTTGATCTCTCATCTCTCTGATGTTTTTAATTTTAATTAAATTAATTAATTTTTTTTTTTTTTTTTTTTTTTTGTTGCTGTGTCTTTTTCTCTCTTTGACACAATTTTATTTGGCTTTAAAAATTATATGTTGTCTGTCGAATTATCGAGTTTTTATTTTTTACTGGATTCCTTTTTATTTTTATTTTTCTTCTTTGGCACCGTTTTCATTCATTTCTTGTGATTACAATGTTGATTGTTTTTGTTTTCTCTTCTTTTATTCAATAAATTCTAAATCATGTTTTTTTTTTTTTTTTTTTTTATTTCGGAAGCACAGAATAGCACGATTGTTAGTTAATGATTCCCAATCGAAAGTATATGTGGGAGTTTTTATCTTTATTGTCACATCATTATGCTGAGCGACGATGGCTCTTCAACATCAACTTCTACATGGCATCATCACTGCAACATATAAAATAATAATTTGTAAAATTAGGTCAATATTATATCTCATTTATATCAACATAATAAAATCATATTCAATTAATTAAACTGTACCCGTCATATTTAATTTTAATTAAAAAAAAAAAAAAAAAAAAAAAATTATTTCCTCTCTTCACCCTATAAATTATATTAGTTAATAAAAAATAAAAAATAAATAATTGATTAAACCCAATCATGTGTAAAGGAAAATAAAAAATTATCCAAAATTTTATATTTATCAATAGTAAATATTTAATAATTTTATATAATATAAAATCCAATAGAATTGAGACAAGTTGAAGAGTTGAAAAAAGTAGAGTGAGTCAACGAATAGTTTGCCAGTGTCTTTATCCCTTGTACAAGGCCTGAGGCGACGGTCAATGACGGAGAGACCGTGAAAGTATGCAGTAGTTATGTAAAAACAGTAGGTAATACATAGGTGTACAGTAAACTCTCACACATCACAGTAGGGTAGGATTGAGTATCGTCACTGACATCGACCCAACATATTTCACTACCACTCAACGTCACACCCGGGTGCTATGTCACACATTATTATTATTATTATTATTATTATTATTATTATTATTATTATTATTATTATTATTATTGAAAATAAAAATAAAAAAATTTAATTGCGATGATTCGTTTGAATAGAATTTTCCAATAGAAAATTTGCGAAAATTCCATAAGTTACAATTGTACATTGGCTCATGAATTTTCTTTTTTTCTTTTTTTTTTAGTCTCTGATTTTTATTTATTATTTATGTTACTAAAATTCAATCATCCAATATAATTTACGAGTATATGAAATATTGGAGATCGAATAAAATGAAAACGAAGAAAAAAAAAAAAAATAGTTTCATAACCATTTGATCTAGTTATGTGAGTTGATTTATATATTTGTGTGTGTGTGTGTGTGTGTGTGTGTATGTGTGTGTAATTTCATTGAATAGATATTTCATCTAGGAAAAAAATATTCTGTGTGCACTGAGGGAAAAAAAAAAAAATGAATAAAGAGTATAGTATAGTAGAAAAAAAATTGGTAGTAAATTTGATAAGAAGGTTGAAAAATCAGAAATTATTCGTCAGCATAAACTATTCCAATGAATTCAAAAGTATTTCAAGACTCACTTGATTATATAATTTATTACAAGAAAATTAAATATTTAATGAGAATTTGAATTATTCATAGTCAATAAATTGAATTCGAGATATCACACAATTAAATATTCAAAATTTCACGATAAAAATTAATGTGAGAGAAAAAAAAAAAAAAAAAATTAGTGTGAATAAAACAATTATTTACACTATTTATAAATATTAAGAACAAAACAAATATAAAAAAAATGTGAAGAATCGTGTCAAGATAAAAATTAAATTCTCATCTGTTGTCAAGTGGAAATGTGACCACTTGAGTCAGACACGAAAATTGACCACACAATTGTCAAGAGATTAAATCACACATATAAAATATATGTAGACATATGCATTAAAGCAATTGCCAAGAGATACACACGTGAGAATATATATAATAGGCAATATAGAGGCAAAGGAGAATATGACGAGTGGGGAAATAAAACGTACAAGAGCAATAACGGAAACGAAGGGGTGAAACACTGAACTGAATAGTGCGCGGGTGCAATAGAAATTGTGTGTGGGGCGAGGCCGAAAACACAAACCCAAAGCACACACATACACACACAAACACATATATATTTAATATATATAAGTCTCCATATGGCGTAGCCAGGAAAATCATTTTGCCGGATTGGACACCCGTAGCCGCATTCAAAAATCGACTTTGTCTATACCAGAAGCCGAGGGTGAACACCGAGTGAGATTGCAGGAAATAAAATCCTCCATATAACCTTTCCCATTTTTTATTCTGTATTTGCTATTTTTACTCTTCCTCCCTTTTCTCGCACATTCTCAATCTCGTATTCTCTCGCTCTCCTTCACCTACAGACTTGCAGGCTTCCGATTACCGGGATAGGGCGAAGTAGGTGCACTCTGGCCATACGCGTGGGTGAAACGAGCTCCCTAAACGCTATATCGATTTCACCTCCCAATGCATTCACCTGTAGTCTTTCTCGCTCACTCACATTCTATACCTCGCTTTTTATTTTACTATAAAATTGAATCGACAAAAAAAAAAAAAAAAAAAAAAACAAACATTTCACTTGATTTAAAAATTTTTTTTATTATATTTATCAAATAATAATATTTCATTCAATTTCTATATTTTTATTTTATTTCATTTCATTTTATTTCATATTTGTACTTTGTATTTTGTACGGGAACTTATTTTTTTTTTTTTTTTTTTTTTTATATATATATATTTTAATACATCAATTAATTGATTTATTTTTATTTCACGTGTTTTCTATTTTATTTTTTTTTATTTTTTTATAATTACTTTCGAATTTCAACTGGTCATTGAACAATTTATTGCACTGACAGTTGCGTGATATATCGTGTCGATGGTTCATTGACTTTGTATAATCAAAAAGAATGTATTTACATGCATGTATCTGTATAAATTTGATATAAATATTTTATATGCAATACAGTGATAAAATTTAATTGAATAAATAAAACAATAAATGGGAAAAAAAAAAACAATAATAATAAATATTTAAAAAATTTTTTTATTAAATATAAAAAAAAAACAAAAAAAAATAAGAAATAAAAATTTAAAGAAATATTGAATAAACAATTATTTGTATTATATTTATATTTTAATATTAATATAAATGAATCGAATAATTTCTCTACTATTATTTTATATTATTATTTGTCTTTTTTATATATAATTTTTTTTTTATTGTATATAATGTTATATGCGTATTGCTCATATATATTTACAGATGCGACGACGCCCTAGTAGAGAAGGAATGTAAGCCAGAACAAATGTGTGTGTAAGTAAACCACCAGTAAAAAAAAAAATAATAATAATAATAATAGATGAAAAAGTATAAAAGACAAAATATGTAACACGACAAAAAATTCATATAAAAACCGTTGATATATATTATATATGTATCACTATACTTATTCGAGTTTATAAAACAACATAAAAATATATATATACATATATAAAGAAATATTTATGGTATGTGTATTTGTGTTTTATCGTTGAGTTCATGTATTGTCGCTTTGTGCACAAAGTAAAATTGCTTTTTTATTCGTCAGCTCAACTATAGATGTATATATGTAATATACATTTATATATATATACATACATGGAATAAACCGCATCACTAGTGTATATGGAAGGTGTCAACGCTCGCGGCATTCTAACGATGACCCATTACTCTCTCTCTCTCTCTCTTTCTCCATCACGATCATATTTTTCCTTATTCTGCCTACTCTTCCTATTTCTATTTTTCTCGCATCATCTCATCTTCATATCCTCATGAAACATCATATTCCATAATAATAATAATTATTATAATAATAATATATCAAATATTACATTTAAAATCAATTTTTTGTGGTTTTTATGAAAATTTTCATTTTTCTTTATTTATTTATTTATGATTATTATTTTTTTTTTTTTGTCTATTTAGAAATTGCAAAACGTCGTGACACAACTCACGGTTGACAACATGGATGGATCAAGGCTTCGCCCATAAGATACACACACACACACACATACATACACACATAGATATATATCTTATAAAATATATGTGATGACGATGTACACTGAGTAACATTGTGCGAATGTGATGGCGGAATTGTGGATGAGGTGTTGAAATCAAGTGTAAAAGCAAAATAGAACGGTATATGAGAGAGAAAAAAGGAAGAAAGATCACTGGTGAAGATGAGGATGGTGAAGAGTTGGGAGGGATGACGGACGATAAGGGTGGAGCAATAGGATCAAGAGGCTGTGAGAGGATTGAGTGAGAAAGAAATAGTCAGATAGAAAAAAAAGTGGGATACTCTCAACAATTATTTATCAAATATCATCTTTTTTCTTTTTTTTTTCTTAATTTAATTTTTTTTTTTTTTTATTCCATTCGATTATTTATTTATTTATTTATTTATTTATTTATTTATTTATATTTCATCTTTATTAATGTGTGTATTATCACTGTAAATAAAAAAATTATAAATTACAAATTTTTTTTTTTGTTTTTATATTATATTTAAATTTCTTCAATAATTTTTGTGTATACAATTGAGTAAACACACTCACCGAATTTTCATGATTTACTTTATTAATTCACTGTATTTATATTTTTCTTTCCAACCTCCACCACTACCATTTAAATCTTCCACTGTCACCGTTGCCGCCACCACCATCAGCACCACCACCACCTCCACCACTGCTGTCACTACCACCACTTTCTAAAATTCACTTCCAATCTTTACACAATCGCCATTTTTTTTACCCATTCTCGTGCCAATTTCACACAATTTTATCCAACACACACCCGCCATGAATACACAATAATGACCTAATAATTTTGAATTAAATTAATAATTATACTTTATTTATTTATTTGTTTATTTATATAGATATATAGTTGTCAATTTGAGGGTTGATTTTGTTGTTGAGAACGACGACTATTTGAGGGTATGTACTGGTGATGGTGAGCTCGAGACACCGCGAGCGCCCCTCTTTAGCCAAAAATGTCAATATCCCCCTTGCCTCCCCTATACCAACGATGCGCCCGTGCGCCAAGTTTTCCTCTCACTCTCTCGCACCCACTTTTTCTTTTTATTTTTTTTCCTCTCTTGCGCGTTCTCTGCACTTATTTTTCTGTTTTTTTTTTTCCTCTTTTTTTTTTTTTTTATCCTTTGACTTCGCCCGTTTTCCTCTATTCACCGTCCATCCCTACACGCACGTACTCTCGCAAACACACGCACACACGCACACACACACACACACAACCGATCTAAAATCTCTTCCAACACAGCTGAAAAAATAATAATAATAAAAATAATACAAATAACAATACAACTGTAAAATTTTATTCACAATTTATTATTGTGCACAATTTTTCTCTTTATCGCTTTATCTCTCTTTATTTTTTTCAATAAATTATTTTTCTAATTTCAATTGCCTTATTATTATTATATTTTCTATTTATTTTTTATTCACGAACGATAAAAATCACATATATCTACACATACCTAAAAAACTTCGGTGTCAATAAATGATCATTTTTACTCATTTATTTATATATTTTTTTCGTTTTATTGCACTACAAATAAAATAAACTTTTTTTGTAAATGTGTGTGTGTATATATGAGTAAATATGTACATGTAAAATTGTTTAAATAAATAAGATAAAATTTTTATGATTGTGTGCAATGTTGACGATGACGTTTAAACGACGACGACGACGATGATGATGATGATGATGATGATCCAGACGCACACGCTATGTCCACCGCACACACGGTCGACGGCTTTTCGGGGTGAGGGTGAATTTCACCCGTGCGAACTTGCCGTGAGGGCCGACACAGAATGAAGGAGGAGTGTGTGAGAAGATGAAATGGAGAGAGAGAAAAAGAAAAAAAAGTGAGATAGATAATAGTGTTCATATCCGCGCCTGTACCAAGAGAGAAGGCGTAACCATGACGATAGACGATCGATTCTAGACTTGCGCTCTTCTATATTCACCCAGAGTCACTATATCTCTCTTTCACTTTTTTTTTTTTTTTTTTTTTTTTTTCCACTCACTCTATCTCTTTCTCTGTATACGTGTAATACACGCGAGAAAGAGAAAAATAAACAAAAAAATAAAAAGATGAGTGAGAGGATAAAACAAGTGTGAGAAGGACACGAATATCAGGGAGTAGTAGAAAGTTGCGATGGTGAATCTCGACTCAACCCATCATCTACCTACTTTTTTTCTTTTTCTTCTTTTTATTACCATTCCCTTGCTTATGCCAAATATGTATACGTACACATATGATATGCCGTATAACCTCTCATTCGCCTTCCACCCCCGACCCCTTTTACATGTGGTACAATGCAGCATTGGCCCGAAATGATGTTTTGCTCTTGACATAAAGTTGCATAAATGTGGAACTGTCGAGAGGGAACGGGTGCAAAAGCAAAAACGACCGAGGTAGAGGAAAAGGAGAAAAAAAAAAAGAGGGGAAGGAAAAAAATGAAAATAGAGCAAAAATAGGGCGGTGACGACGACATATATATGACGACGACATCGACAACGACAACGACAACAGCGACGACGACGACAACGACGACGACGACGATGATGATGATGATGATGATAATGATGATGATGATGATGGTGATGGTGATGATAGACTTTGAATACTAGACCGTAGAAATCCTGTGGTGATAGTACCAGAACGTGAGAGCTATTGCTCGTTTATTTCGTTCACATTGCACGATTAATTTAATGTGTATCATGAATGCAACGTGATTGTGAATTTAATCAATGCACCACCAGTCATTCAAACATATATGATTTATTACGATGAGGTCATCATCATTTACATGCCTAGTCTGATTCAGATCGAATTTATAAAGTTATTAATAAGGAATAATTGTGAGATATACGTGATGAAATAATGTATGGATTATTTCTCAATTATTCTTAAAAATTTATAAATATTTGTATACCATGAAAAAATACAAATAATTAATAATTTCGATATATTTTAATTTATTATGTACTATTATATTATTTATAATAATCCAATATTATGTTGTTGGTTATGTAAAACACATTTATTATTTTTTTTTTTTTTTTATGAAATTTTATTCACGAATTTATTTTAGTGAAATTTTTCGGTACAGAAAAAATTCTATTTTTTTATTCTGCCTCTCATTTCTATCGCATATACTTTATATCGTCATTATATTTATGAATTTTTTTCTTTAGTTTTCATTATTTTTTTCCTGTATGAAATGCTGTAATACTTTTCCTATGTGTGTTTCATTCTTGTGAATCTTTTTCGACAAAAGAATAGTAAATTTAATGAAATACACGTATATATAAATTGTTCAGAGTTTTAATGAGACCATAGGGATAAAATTAAAATAGACTTGAAAGTCTTTATTGAACTTTCCACTGTCGTTGACCTAGAATTGGCAGTAATAAGTCATTAATGTCTGGGGGAAAAAAAAATAATAACTGAAGAGATTTTATACGCTTATTGAATTATGTAATTAACAAAAGTAAAATGATTTTTTTTTTTTCTGATCAAATTGCAGTACTTACGTATAACTTGCGATGATTAATATCAATAACGCTATATTTTTATATAGAAATGTTATATATTTTTTTTATTGTTTTTGTATTTTCATCCTCTAATTATTTAAAACTTGATACAGCAATTTACGTCTGCTTTACTTTGAATAAAAATATGAAACATTTTCTTATATTGAATTTTTTTTTTCTGCCTCCATGTCCACGCATCTTACAATCACTCACACTATTATTTGACTTTATATTATTTTTTTATCACCAGTCTAAAAAATAAATCTCTCAAAATCAAAGTACACGTGTACTGTAGTGAATGTGCTTTTCACTATTATTTAATTTTTTTTATTTTCAAATATAACTGCTTGAATGTGCACCAACCGCAAGAGTACCAGTTAAAAAAAAAATCCAATATATAAAATAAAAATACATAGAACACCCGCCATTTTTATTTTATAGTGATTCGTTTTTAATATGCCAATGACGCAAATGAATGAAAAAGCGCGAAAAACAAAATAAGTAAAAAAAAAAGAAAAAAAAAATTGTAAAGACAATGAAGACGGGAAAAACAAGCTAGAAATATTTATTATTGATAAGTTTGTCACGTTACATGACATTTCTCACCAAAATACGAAATGGAGTGCCCTCTTGTGTTATCTATTGAAAATAGTTGATGGAGTATATAGTTACCACGCGCACATTGAGATCGGTCATTTTGACTTGGCCAATTCGTGAGTATAAGTTTCCGGACGTTGAACTATTTTAACCACGTGTTGGTTCGCGTGACATACATATTAATAATATTACTACATCCACAATTTGAATTAAACAAAGTTCACATCGTCAATTCAACATTACAGTTGAAAGAATTTTAAAAATTATTACCATATTGCTAGAAAAATGGCAGATTATGTTATGTGTGAACGCAAACCAGTAGATATTCCATTACCAGAAGATGGTTTATCAGCCGCACAACTTTTTACATCTGGTGATGGATTAACTTATAATGATTTTATTATTTTACCGGGATATATTGACTTCGCGGCTGATGAAGTGGAACTTGTTTCACCGTTAACGCGAAAAATAATGTTAAAAGTGCCATTAGTATCATCACCAATGGACACTGTCACTGAATCCGATATGGCAATTGCTATGGCACTGTCTGGTGGTATTGGAATTATCCATCACAATTGTACACCTGAATATCAAGCATGTGAAGTCCATAAAGTAAGATATTAATTCAATTATACGTGACATTTACGTAATTATTACTTGCTCAACATAATTGTCGTATTCGTTCAAATATTAACGTATATCAATTACATTATTATTCACAGGTGAAAAAATATAAACATGGTTTTATCCGTGATCCAGTTGTGTTATCGCCAAATCACACAGTCAGGGACGTATTAAACGTTAAAGCCGAGCATGGATTTTGCGGTATACCAATAACAGAAAATGGTAAAATTGGCGGTAAATTAGTTGGCATTGTTACATCCAGAGATATTGATTTTCTTGAAGATTCATCAGCGCAACAAAATTTAAAATTAGAAACTGTCATGACTAAATTGGGAAATTTAATAACGGCAAAATCAGGTGTGACATTGCAAGAGGCAAATTGTATTCTTGAGAAATCTAAAAGAGGAAAACTACCAATTGTTAATGATAAAGGTGAATTGGTATCATTAATGGCACGTACTGATTTGAAAAAAAATCGTAGTTATCCCAATGCAAGTAAAGATGAAAATAAACAATTGCTTGTTGGTGCGGCAATTGGTACTAGGCCATCAGACAAAGATCGTTTACAATTATTAGCATCAGCCGGTGTTGATGTTGTTGTTCTCGATTCATCGCAAGGCAATTCAATATACCAAATTGAAATGATTAAATATATCAAATCTGAATATCCTGAATTGCAAGTTATTGCGGGCAATGTTGTAACGACAATGCAAGCAAAAAATTTAATCGATGCTGGTGCTGATAGTTTGCGTGTTGGTATGGGTTCGGGCTCTATTTGCATAACGCAAGAAGTAATGGCTGTTGGTCGACCACAAGCAACTGCTGTTTACAAAGTTGCTGAGTATGCACGAAAATTTGGAATTCCCGTTATAGCTGATGGTGGCATACAATCAATTGGACATATCATTAAGGCATTGAGTCTTGGTGCAAGTACAGTGATGATGGGCTCCCTATTGGCTGGAACATCAGAAGCTCCTGGTGAATATTTCTTTAGCGACGGTGTACGTTTAAAAAAATATCGTGGCATGGGTTCGCTCGAGGCAATGGACAAAAAAGATGCAAAGGGCTCCGCAATGGATCGTTATTTCCACAATGAAATGGATAAATTTAAAGTGGCACAAGGTGTGAGTGGATCGATAGTTGATAAGGGAAGTGTTTTTAAATTTTTACCATACTTACAGTGTGGTATTAAACACGGTTGTCAAGATATTGGAGCTCGATCAATTTCATCATTGAGATCATTAATGTACAATGGTGAACTTAAATTTGAACGGCGATCACCTTCAGCACAACAAGAAGGCAACGTACACAGTCTTTTCTCATATGAAAAAAGATTGTATTAAGGTGTTTTGTCTAGTACCTTACTAGCCAAAATTGTATCTATATTTTTTTCAACACTGTAATATTTTGTAACAGTGTGTTTAGAATACTATTATTTTTCCCCAATTAATATGATTAAATCTTTCTAATTTCAATAGTTACAATAATAATTTTAAAAAAGTAATTAACTTGACTATGATTTTATTGTTTCAAACATATAATTTATCTAAGTTCAGTTCATAATTTTCTGAAATTAAATTCTTGACATTAATCTTTTGTTTTTGTTTCGTTTTTCACAGTATTTTAAAAAATATTTATATGTTTTTAATAATTTTTTATGTTACTGAATAGCTTCTTTTAAATCACTTAAATTTTTTTTTTCTTTTTATCTTTTCCAACATGAAAATTCGTACCTGCACTTGTTTTCTCATATATATATTTTTTGACTCAGATCATTTTGAAATTCTGAGACGAAAGAAGTAAAATGTCAGTATTCCAATAACACAACAAAATTATTTGTCTATTGGATGACCATGTTGTATGGTGTAAACCGAATTACTATATAATGATATCAATTATATTCATCGTTAGCATTAAATGATTCGTAGAACATTATTCAAAATGAAATTAGAAATAATGATATACATTTACATTTATACATTCGTAAATATGATTTGTACATTAATTTACGTACAACCCATGAAAAAACTTTCATTTGATGTTGAACATTAATAATTTTGTTTATAGATACTTAGATTTTTATGCATCTGTACATGCATTTGTAAACCTTCCAATAATATGTAGTCTCGTGTGTTTAAAAGTAATTATAAATATATACAAATGAGTAAAGTTATTTGTCTTATAAGAAAATGACAAAAAGACATTGAAATGAATAATTAATGAATTGCCAAATACACAAAATACATTGAAATTTAATAAAAATTATTTTTCAACTATTGAAATAAATTTATATATTTTAGATTAAATTACAATCATGAAATAATTTTTAATTATATTTATAAAATTCTACATATTATTGTAACACGATTTGAATTCAACTTGAAAAATTTTTTTGTTACATAAATAAAAATTAATTCATTGAAGAGATACTTGACTTTATTCTTTATGTGCCATGAGTTTATTTTATCTGTAAATAGGATAATTATATCATCAAATTAAATTTTATGTTTATACATATATGAGTATAATCTATGAAGAAATATCTCTAATATTAAATTTTTATTCAATTTTCTGAGAACAAAAATCATTATTTTCTTCTTTCATCGAATTATTATAGATAATAAAAATTAATTTCAATTATATATAAATTTCATTCTGATAATTGTTGCATTATATTCATACACCATGTAGAACTGTGCTGCCATCATCAGTAAATATACAGATATAATATATTGGTGTTTGTTTGTACAACATATGAAATATAACCTCAAACATATAATTCACATTCTTTACATGTGACTTGAATTTTTCTTTTTCATTTTGAAAGCCCAAAGCAAACAAAAATGGTTCTCTGTAGCATTGAATGCGTTCAAAAAGTATCAGATTACTTAGGAGTTCCATCTAAAAAATTACATGTATCAACAAATAATGTGAGTGAACATATGAATATAATTAATATTGAATAATTCAGGAATAGTATTCAATATAATATATAAATATTTACAAAATGATTATTTCAGGTTGTTGCGTCAGATGATTTGATTAAAAATCAAACAATTGAAGGATTTAGCACAATAATACAGGCATTAACGAAAAAATCCAATCATCCTGATATGCTTGGTGAAGATAAAATAACCCAAGCATTAACTAAACAATGGTTGGAATATGCAATTCTTTATATTAATTATGCTGATAATCCAGCAAATGCAAAGCGTATACTAAAGGTAAAATAAAAATTCAAAGATTCATTGTAACTACCTACAATTATGAAACTTGTAAGGTAATATTATGTAGTGTTGAAGATGATTTTAGTGAGATTATTTTTTTTTATTGTAAAATTTTTTTATAGGATTTAAATTTATCACTAAGAGACAATAGTTATATGACGGGAACGAGGAAAACTATAGCAGACGTGGTATTATATTACGCCCTACATTCAATTATGGTAATATTCAGAATATTTAATAGAAAATGTTATGCATGAATCCTTCAAAGTGCATTATTGGATTTGTATAATCTCTTGTTTATTATTATTATTATTATTTTAATTTTTTTTTTCTTATAATTATAGAATGGATTGACACCTCAAGAAAAAGCAGAATATGTTAATATTTCACGATGGTTCAATCACATTCAACAGGAAGAAAAATTACGACAAAAAATGAATCTCATTAATTTCGAACTCGTTCATTTATACATTTAATTATTCAATTAAATAATTAATGAGTTCAATATATTTATACCTATGATATTATTGTATAAAATAAAATGAATTATTCATAAATTTAATACTTACCCTCATTATAAACAGCCATGTACTTTTATATTAATTAATTTGACAAAAATACAGTACAAATTTTGGAATAAATGGCAAAGTAAATAAAAATAAAATGAATTGCGCGTCAAATTCAAATGAATACTAAAGAAGCCCTAGGAATGAAGGTTGTTATTGTTTATTACAATCAGCGTCTACAGATGGCAGATTTGCTTTTTTAACCATCTATGTCTGGAATCCCAACTACATTTTCAATATTATCGGTAATGCCCGACATTTTTGCAAAATAAAAAATTTATGTGCCACTATAACAAAACGACAGTTTCTGCCTATTAGCCTATCACCGGCTTATGATAGTATTTTCCCCTAACAATTCAAATCACGTGATATTTTCACTAGAAAACAATATATTTTCACTATTCTCATGAGATATAGACTTTATAAAACTAAAAGTCAACTTTACCATAACGTGTTGATGTTGTCATCAACAATCATTTTTAGTAGTACAAATAATTTTAAATTAACAATAATTATAAACAATCACAATGAATATGTCAGTGGAAAAAAAGAAATATCCATCGGCGTTGCCGAGTAATTGGCCAACAAAAGACGAATCACGTAAAAATCAAAATCCAATACCATCAACAGGAAAAGTTGACGTTTATTATTACAGGTATATTCTTATTTATTCATTCAATGAATTGTTATTAACAAATGATACAATTAAATATACGTATTACTATATTATTCGTTAATAATTGTGGCCGTTTGTCTCTTTTACATAATTTAATTTTTAGCCGTGGTGTCAGAAATGATGCATCATTGGTACCTCCAATAAGACAAACTGCTTCGATTTTCAAACAGCCAGTTACAATTTACAAAACACCAGAACGAAAAGTAAAGGATATCAAACATGGAACTCAAGAAAAACCAAAACAGGTTAGTCAGTAAATGCAATTTACTTGATGCAATGATTTTAAACTTAATCCAACTCATATTTATATGTTTATTTGAAACAAATTTAATTATTGAATGGGTAATATATAACTCAGAAGAAAAAGAAAAAACATCTACACTTTCAAAATTATTGATTACTTTAGGAAGGAGCAGATAAAGCTGATAGCAAGTACAGCTCTCAAGATAAACCTAAACAGGTAAAATCATTCAGCACATTCATCATCATCATTCAATATTTTATCATAATAATATGTACCTATACATACGTATAATTTTATTGTGTACCAACAAATTAAATTTGTGCTGCATGTCTTATACATATTAGAAATTTAAAATTAAATTCATTACGTGAATATTATATTATTATTTATGATTAGAATTTTCGCGATTGAACATTTAACACCAATGTAAACCGATTATATTCTCTACATTATTTATTGTCGCTACTATATACTGGTTTTTTTTTTTTTTTTTTTTTCAATACTCTTGGCTTATTAATTGTTATTCTACTATTTCTTGCAGTTATTTTGGGAAAAAAGACTTGAGGGTTTGAGGGCTTGTGACCCAGATGGTTTTGAATTCGATGGAATGGATCTACCAAAAACTCTACGACCAGTTGGACCTTATATAACTGAAGAAACATTGCTCCAAAGTGTTGCAACTGCACTTCATATGTCGTCACAACCAGTTACAGGCCAAACAGGATCAAAGTCAGCACTCGATAAAAATCCCGGTGTTTTTTTAAATCCCGATCAACCTCTTGTTCAGGTAAGTGTTTATTTGTATTCTTGTTTGAACCTGCATGTGAATGTGAATGTGCAAGTTGTACATTTCACTTGAAATATCAAAGATTGAAATAACTTTTTATTTATTTAAGGCGGTAGCGATAGCTGACGAAGATATCAAGAGACAAGAGGATCGTGTTGCGATAGCAAGAAAAAAATTGCAAGATGCATTACGCGCTATCTCAGCTTAATTTTAATCAAACTTTTATTATTATTTTATTTTTTTTATTTTTTTTTTTTTTTCAACTATTAAATTCATTCCCATTGTCATCGTCCATTCATTTTGATAATGTACTGCAAGTATATAAAACACAATATAAATCATATATGTACATGTATCTATTGTTCTTCTTGTTTTATTTTATTTTTAATAAACTTCGGAAAAAAATTATATTGAATTTAGATTCAATTTTTTATAAGAAAATATGACTGTCAATTTAAACCTAAAATCATCCAGAATAAAAAAAACTCAATTTCGCCATTAGAGGGCGATAGCTTTTAAACGCGGTTATATATCACGCTTTCTGCCATTGTCCTCTAGTTTGAATTCTTAGGTTAATCGATATTTTAAAAAGTATTTATCTTTTTTTTTTTCTTTTTTTTTTCATCGATTGACTTTATAACATAACTTATAATATATCTAAAATAAATATTTCTATCAATGTTAAATGTTTGGTAAAAAAGATTTATGCAAATATGAATGCCAATGAAACTTATCAGTTGGATATATGGAAAGGTGATTGGGGTCTGCCATCGGTTGATATTAATTGCCTGCAAATATTGGTGAGAACGTAAATATTCTATATTAAAATAATCATTCTGCATTGAAAAAAAAAAAAAAGAAGAAAGATATAATATAGTTTACAATAGCATTGAGATTATTTATAATATTCATCATGTTTCATATATTTTTTCAGGCTTATGCAAAATTCAGCGGTGTACCATTGGCGGTAAATGCAACATGCAATCCATTTAAAACTCCAAATGGTCACCTACCTGTATTACGAAATAGTACAAATAAATTAGATTCAATACAAGATATAAAAAATTTTTTTAGAGCACAAAATTTTACACCAGATTCATCATTATCTCAAAAGCAATCTTCGGAAATTCTGGCTTACGATTATATGTTGAAAGAAAGTTTATATCCAGCATTGCAATTTGTATGGTAAAGAATAATACCAAATGAAAGTTTTATAAAATAATTAATTTTAAACAATAATTAAAAAAAGAAATTATTCTATTTTTTTCAGGTGGTTAGATCGTAATAATTTCACGAAATTAATCAGACCATGGTATGCAAAAGCCATACCATTTCCATTGAATTTTTACTATCCATCACAATATGAGAAGCATGCTAATGTTGTGATGGAATCACTCTTTTCAAATGAAGAAGAAATATCTGTGATGGAAAGCAAAATTTATTCAGAAGCGCAACAATGTATAACAACGCTGTCAACAAGATTGGGTGAACATGATTATTTTTTTGGCTCAAAACCAACGTCATTAGATGCGTTGATCTATTCATATCTAGCACTATTATTAAAAGCACCACTGCCCAATTCAGCATTGAAAAATCACCTAAAAGCATGTACAAATCTTGTGAACTTTGTTACACGTATAACGCAACGATATTTTGAATATGATTATCAAGAATATCGAAAAAAGCAAGCAAAAGAAGATGAAAAAGAGTTACAAAAAAATTCAACAGGTGAATTTCAACACAAACGACGTGATCAAATAGTCGCTGGAATTATTGCAACTATCGTGATGGTCACCTATGCCATTACCACTGGAATTGTAGAGGTAACTTATGAATAAAGTCCACAAATAAAATATGAGTTTGAACAATTCCTCATCTTGCATTAATTAACATGATTGTGCAAAAAAAACAAAAATAAGAAAATTTTTTGAATAATAAAATCCAATACAATGATGAATGGAAATCTATTACATTCGAAGGATTGAATCATCTAAAGTGCTTAATGTGATACATCAATTACATTTTTGCTTTTGTTTTAAATGTACTGAAGCAACAGATATTATTTATAGGTATTAGTGTATGTAGTAAAACGCAAGAGGTTCATTCAAATCATTATGAGGACAAAGAAACGTAAGGATATCCGAATATATTTCATTAAAAAATATTAAATTGTGATTAAATATTTTCACAGATACTTCCTCTAATACCGCTAAAATTTTTGTAATTGATTCATACTATGTTTCAAACATTCATTTACCCTCACTAATTCCTCGTAATTACTTGTTAGCAACTTTAGAAACGTAGAAATTGTGTTTGTTCAAAGGTTCAAAGAAAGCCAACGATGAAATGGTGGAAAACATCGAGGCTCATTTTCTTAAGTCGAACATGGAAGTGTAGAAGTATTTTTATCAGACAATATTGTTGAATTAACTGATTCATAATGAAGTTATAATTTTAAGGAGTGCACAAATCCCTTGAAATAATTTCACTTGTTATACCAATGTCATCGTACTACAATATCGTAGAATTTATTTGTTGAACAATCTTCATTAGTGCCTATATATATAAATACGAATATTTTCTTAGAGTGGATATAAATATTTCTAATTAAATAAAAGCTCTGGCTTTTAAGTAATTAATTATTTCTCGATTTGTATCTTGATGCAATACCAGTCGTTGCTGAAACAATTTCCTTTGCAAAACTTTGAAAATTGTGAATTGTGGTACCGCCTAAAATGACTTTTATGCCAGAATTTAATTTATTTATATTGTAAACTGCCAAACTTTCTTCATATGTTGCACCGCCAACAATGAAAACTATGACATCCTGAATTCTGAAAATAAAAAAAAATTCGATCATTTCATAAATTCATGAAACGATAAAAACAAAGTATAGTGAAAATCCGATAAAATATATATATATATTTTTTTTTACTTTTTAGTCATCGTCATTTGTCCCAAGTATGGAAATGTTTGCGTATTCAATTTTCCTTTTATAAGATCTTCCAATGTTTCATTTAATAATGGATTGTGCTGTGTATATATATTATCCACGCCGCTTAAACCTTTGAATAATTTTTTCGTTATTTTTGCAACAGCCTCACGATCAAATAAATTACTTTGTCGATGATTTATTCCACTATATTCCAAAATATTGTACACCAACTAAATTAAAAAGAAGTCAAAAATTTAATTTATTAATACAATTTCATCAGTACAGTACCAGTAAAATTAATTGTATTATATTACCTTTGTATATTTTTCTGGTACTTCTCGATTTTTCAACATCTCAACTAACGTACCAATTTCATTATTCGTATGTTTTTCATAATGCAATGCATAAAGCATGACTAAACGTGTGGCATCTATATCACGTACTTTTGGATTATTTAATAATTTTTTTATTTTTTGTAACTGAAAGATTTTTATGATTTTCACTTCAAGTGCATTCACAATTGAATTAACGATATTATAATGAATACATACCTGATTGGAATGCTCATTTTGACAAGCAAGTTCTTGTTCTGTCTCCGATATTTCAAGTAAATTATGTTTACCAACTAAATTCGATAATTCACCGACAACAGTGACATGTTTGGATACTGTTCCCGACATTTTTCTAAATAATGGATATGCTTCAACAAAATTTTTCATATCAGCGATACTTTCAACTTTCTGATGTTTTTTTGCTTTTTTTTGAAAATCTTCCATTAAATCTTTAATTGTTTGACCAATTTCACCAAAATTCAGGTACAAATTCTTCGGAATAAAAAAAAAAACGAAACAAGTAAAATCAAGAATCACTATGGCAATTGTATTTGATTATATAATAAAATAACTACCTCTGCATAAAATTCATCATGCTCCGCGCTCAGTACAACTTCTTGCAATTCTTTTGAAATACCCTTTACACTGGATAAATCAACGCGGTTATTATTTATTGTCAATAATTCATGCACCATTGCTTGATAAGTCCATTGATTTAATAACGGTGTAACTGGATCATCTCTTCTATCAAGTATCAATAAAACTGGATCTGATTCCTGACGGAATTTAAATGAATTCGATTCTTTTATTAATACTTCACGTATTTTTTCTGCCAATCTTTTGGCCATCGTTGAACTATTTTGATAACGTATATAAGGACATTTTTTTAATGATAACAAAACTGATATAATGCCTTCGCATGTTCTGTGTAAGTTTTCTGGATTCCAGGTGAGGCCTGAAAACAAAATCATTGCGCTTTTTAATACACTCCAATAATTCAATTATAAAAATTAGAATACAATTTTTCAGATGATATACCTTCTGCACAGGCGTTTATACCGAGTGAAAATAAATGCGGATTTATAGCTAAGTAATCGGCATAGTATTCATGAACTTCTCGCACGACTTCTTGCTCATCACTGTCAGCGAGCAATTTAATATCAGCTTTGGCAATTATATTGCTAAAATCTATATGAAAATGAAAAACGAAAAAAATAAAAAGCATAGTGAAGTTTTAAAAAATATTTGTCATACAATATTATAAAATTTTTATATTTACTCACAGATATAATAAATTCCATACTTTGGATTTCGTAATTCATTGCATAGTAATGATATATTTTCTTTGGTCGGCCTTATAAATACAATGCATTTTAAATGTTTTAACGCTTCACTACGTACTGGAGCATCAATTTTTTCAAATAAATAAACTTCTTTCATAAGAATTTCTGAATGACTATAAACTAAACTAACAATTCCCGTCTGAAAGACATAGATTTATAAAAATAATAATTATCATGATAAAATTTGACAGTTGTGCATAACCTAGATTATTATTAAATTCATAATTACTGTTTGTTTATCCATAAGAAGAACTTTCATTCCCGGGCCACTTTCTTCAGTCATTCGAGTAATATAAAACTTTAAAGCTGTCACAACATTCATTTTATCATGAAATTTAGAATTCAAATTTGATTAATACAAAATCACATAAAAACATTGATACACATTCGACGACACGTTACAAAACAGACCAAAACAAACAGGGGGCGTCGTACACAATAAAAAAAAAATTAATACAATACTTGAAATAAAAATTGAAATATGTAGTATAAAAAGAAACAAAATATTATTTTATTAAATCATATTGTACTTTGATAAACTTCTCATATCTTTGACATGATTCTCCTTCATCTTCATAAACATATATATATGTATATATGTATTTACTCAAATAATTTTTGACCTATTTTATACAATTTAACATTTATTGATATAACTAAAACTGTAAACGTTTTGCTAAGGATCCCCCGTCTATTGACTCAAGCAATTTTCTCTTGAGATTTGGTTTCTCCTTAGGGAATCGTTTAATACTTGTTGGTAGTGGTAATTTTGCACCAGGTGTTGGCGGTGGTTTATTACTAAAATATGGCATTTGAAGTGCCTGATCACAAGTGCATCGTTCTAATGGATTTATGTTCAATAAGCTAGCAATCAAATCTAATAGATCATCTCCAGCAGCCGTAAATATGTGTTTTAGTGGTGTACCTGGAAAGGGTTTAAATTGAATAAAATCTTGCAACTCAGTCATTCCCGGCCAAGTTTCTTCAGTTGGTGTGCCCAACGTCTGAAAAAAAAAATATATATATATATGAAGTAATTACCAATTTATCAATGAAACAATTAGGCAAAAATTAACCCGTCTATGTTACAAGATTGATTGTTTACCTGAAATATTTTTGTGAGTTGATCCAAATCAGATTCACCTGGTAAAAATGGTACACGAAGTAATAATTCTGCTAATATACAACCCACAGCCCACATATCAACACCAGTACCATACAACCGTGCTCCATATAATAATTCTGGTGCACGATACCATCTTGTGACTACTTGATGTGTATTTATTCGATTTGGTGAACCGAAAAATTTTGCTAAACCAAAGTCACCAATTTTCAATACACCAAGATCATTGACTAATAAATTATTGGGTTTCAAATCCCGATGAAGAATCCAATTGAAATGTAAATAATCTAATCCTTGTAATGTTTGAATAATATATGATTTTATGTTGGCAGTTGTTAATACAATATTATTATCTTTAATTATAACTTCTAGATCTGTATCCATAAAATCAAAAACTAATGATACATTTGATTTGTGACCAAAAACATCTGAAATACATTCAACTCCGTTACTGTAAGTATCAAAAAAGAAAACAAAAAACGTAAAAATAAAAATATTTAGATATGATAGACTATATATATTACCTAATAATCCAATAATATTATCATGTTTCAAATCCTGTAATAATTTTATTTCTCTCAATGCTGTTCTGTTTATACCATCTCTTGCTTCGGCACTGCTTCCAACTTTTATCTGCAAATCATCAATTAATCAACATAATACTTATATTTATACCATCTTCACATAAATAAAATAGATAATAATAAATATAATAATAAAAAAATTGATTCAAACTTTTTTCACAGCCACTATTTGATCCAATTCGATATCTTTAGCTTTGTATACCGTTGCAAACTGAAACAGGTAAAAGATATTTTATTAAAAACATATACACATATATTAATGATAATTCAATAAATTTTATGAAATATTTTACTTGTCCTTCTCCTAAAAAATCAATTTTTTCATATCTTCGTAATTTATCTGCCATTATATTTTATTTTGTAAGTGAGCAGCATAAATATATACGACTGTACACGTTTTAACCTACAATCTGCTACAAAAAATACGAAATAAGCTGAGATATTAGACGTATGTTCATAGTTCGCAATCGTTGGCGCCCAATGGCATATACATACATGTTTGTATATGGTGAGGTGACCTCTGGAATATCATCATATAAATATATATTGTCGTGAATTATTTATCCAACATAAATAATATTAATTGGCCACACGAGCTGGCCAATGATTGTGTTCTATTTGATATGAGAATAGTTACCAATGACAACTATAAAGTCTTATTACTAAATTTTTATTATTGTTTTATATTGTAATCTTTACAACTGCTACGATAAAATTTGTTTATTAGTATTATCAAGGAAGAATGTTTATTTCTAAATAATTTTCTCTTCTTTTTTTTGTTTTTTGTTTTATTTATCTATTATTATTATTTTGTTTTGTTTTTGTTTAAAATGAGTTCGATTATTGGCAGTGTTGATAATGATTTGCCGTTAATAATATTTGATGCATCGAAAAATGAACGAAGACTCAATGATGAATTTAAAATATTGCAAAGAAAATTAAAATCCAAATGGAAATGTACTGAGTAAGTTTTAATGATTATATTTAATTAATATCCGAGTAAATAAATTTTAATCGTAAATTTTATTATTGAATATTTGTTTGTTTATTAGGAATAATGATGTTTTGTCACAAGAATCTTTGAGAAATGCTGAGATATTAGTTTTAGCTGAACCACGAAATAAATTTACTGATTTGGAAATGAATTCAATTAGGGGATTCATAAATGGTGGAAAAAATGTTTTGGTAATGTTAGGTGAAGGTGGTGAAAATAAATTAAATACAAATATTAATTTTTTGATAGAAGAATATGGAATAATGGTGAACAATGGTACATAAATAATTCCTATATATTAAATAAAATAATTAGTATCATTTGAAATATTTATACTATTCAACTTAAATTATTTATTTATTTATATATTTATTATTCAGATAGTGTAGTACGAATTAATTACAGTCGTATTTATCATCCAAAAGAATGTATAATATCTCATGGTTTATTAAATAAATCACGTTTTGGAAAAAGTCGTGATGAATTAACGTAAGTTGTGTGATAATTTTTTTAAATGATATTTAATATTAGATAATATTTATAATATAAAATGATTTTAATATTTAGCAATCTGCAATTTATATATCCATACGGTGCAACCTTAAATGTTGTTCAACCATCAGTTGTTGTATTATCAAGTGGTACCATGACCATTCCAATCAATCGACCCATCTGTGCATATTATAGTTTACCAACGAATCCAGGAAAATTAGTTGTTCTTGGCTCGGCACGATTTTTCACTGACGCCTACATTGATAAAGAACAAAATGATGTAATGAGAGAAATGATATTTGATTTTTTTCAATCAAATTATGATATATCAAAGGATAACAATTATTTGGATGATATGGATGTAAGTGATTGACAATTTGGAATTTATACATTTATTATATTTATCTTTTGTTTTTTAGTACTCGGAATATAATTTTATACCAGACATCGCGCGACAAGCAGACAATCCAAAAGTTTGCACGCAAGATTTAGACAGTATTGACATACCACGAGAATATACGAAACTCTTTAAACATCACATGTATTCGGTGAACATGTCAATGCTACCGGAATGTATAAAAGCTTATGAAACTTTAGGATTAAAGCATGAACCGTTGGCACTGATATTACCACATTTTGAAACTCCATTACCACCTACTCAAGCCTCGGTAATTACTTTCAAGAACTAAACAAAAAAATATATATATTTTTATTTATTTAAATGATACATGATTTTTATTGAATAAAAAAAAATAATATTTTATATTTCATCATGCATTCTAGGTATTTCCACCGACTTTTCAAGAACTTCCACCGCCAGCACTTGAACTTTTTGATTTGGACGAAGCCTTTAGTTCTGATCTTTTAAAATTATCACAATTAACAAATAAATATATGGCTACAAAAGATCCATCAAATATAGTTGAATTAGATTATTATATACGAGAATTTGGTGAAATAATTAGAATGGACACGTCGGAGATTCCCACGGCTAAAGAAGTTTTAAATTATGTATTCCAAAAACTCAGTAGTTACAAGGCAATGCATGATTAATACATAGTAAAAATAAACATGTAAATAATTAAATAATAAATATTATTTTATATTTAAAGAAATAATTTTTAGTATTATTATTTTTGTTGTTGTTGTTGTTGTTATTGTTGTTGTTGCTATTGATATTAGGTAATGATGTAATTTAACAGAAATACTATTGACTTGTCATCTATTCCCGGGTGTATATAACGAAAATTGCCTTAATACAATTGCGACATCTTGAGTGATGCGCGCGGAGCCGTGAACCAACGGGACTCACGAATGAACTCATCGAAAGAAGGCGATTGGCGAAATTTCCGGCGCAAATATTTGGCCCAAGCTTGTCCATTCATCCATACATCAATTTAATTTTTACAATCAATTATAATTCAATGTACTTGTATTAAAAATAAAATAAAAAATATGTCTGTATTCTTCGTGAATGCGTAAGTATCCATTGATATAGTTGAGAAAAAAATTTTTTTAAGGTTATGTTCATAACTTTTCTTTTCATTTTAGTTATTTTATTTTATCAATTAATCATATAGGAAAATTATTTTTAAAAAAAATCATTATATTTAGTGTCAAAATATTTTTCAACTATTACATACATAAATTTATTTTAATTTATTTTACTTATAAATATATTTTAATTAGTTGATATTACTGTTTTTGTTTTGATGTTTGACCATTCTAAATGTATAAGAAAAAAAAATAATAATAACACTTGTGTATTATATGTCATTACAGAAATCAAGACAGTGAAGTAGAAGGTGATTCAAATGGTGACTTACAAATTGCATCACCTGGTAGCTCTGAAGCTCAACAGGCATTGACTACATTTTGGCCCAAAGTTGCAGAGGAAATAAAAAAAATCACTAATGTATATAAAATGCAATTAATTATTTTATTACTTAATATTATAAAAAATTGATGATTCAATTAAATGAATTAATTTTCAACAGATGGATTTAAAAACACAAGCCTTACCATTGGCAAGAATAAAAAAAATTATGAAATTAGATGGTGATGTAAAAATGATAAGTGCTGAAGCACCAATGTTATTTTCAAAAGCAGCTGAAATATTCATTCATGAGCTTACATTAAGAGCATGGGTGCATACAGAAGATAATAAACGTCGTACGCTACAAAGAAATGATATTGCAATGGCAATTACGAAATATGATCAATTTGATTTCCTTATAGACATAGTACCGAGAGATGAATTGAAACAGAGTAAAGCACAGAATGATAACATTGTACGTACATCAATGAATTCAGACCAAGTACATTATTATTTTCAATTAGCGCAACAGCAAGCGTCGGCTAATCAAAATGTTCAAAATAATAGTGCAGCTGCGCAACCAATACAAATTGTACAGCCATCAACTGGACAAATACAAACTATTAATATTGGCAGTCCTGTGGATCAGG
The DNA here is from genome assembly GCA_963920625.1 of Dinocampus coccinellae. Taxonomy (NCBI): domain Eukaryota; kingdom Metazoa; phylum Arthropoda; class Insecta; order Hymenoptera; family Braconidae; genus Dinocampus; species Dinocampus coccinellae. Next base: position 7,920,351 of record OY987185.1, on the reverse strand, counting down.
TAATAATTTGCGTATCAATTTTATTTATATATAAGAGAATGTAAGTTTATTAATCAATAATATATTTTGACGTAATTGATTAGGAAACAAATGCAAATACAGCACAAACAGTGACTGTACACAGTCCACAACAATCATCAGGTCAACAAGTTATTCAACTTCAACAAGCTCAACAATCGTCACCAACACAAGGCGGCGGTATACAAATAGTTCAGCAAATTGTAACTCCCAATGGAGATATACAACAAATACCTGTACGTAATTTTTTTTACCCATATTCTGTATCTTTTGTTCAATTATTATTTAACAATGATTACTTATTGTATCTACTTAATCATTTTATATTTTTACAGATTCAGTTGACACCACAACAATTACAAATGATAAGAATGCAAGTGCAGGGTGGCAGTAATCAACCGATAATAATTCAAGCGGCACCAATACAGGCACAGCCACAACTTATTCAAGTAGCCCAAGGTGGTCAAGCCCCTGTATATTTACAAACTAGTGGTAATGACAATGAATAACCATGGACAACGATCAAGTTAACAATTAATCTATTAATATTTTCAAAACTACGAAATAAAAAAATTTCAAAATTTAATGCAATTGAAAGAAATATGAGAAAGAAGAGAAGAAGAGTAATTTATGAACTTGTATGGTAAGAAAATAAACAATTTTTTTAAATTATTATTTACAAAGAACATTAAAGAAAAATTCCCGTAATATTTCAATTATATATTAAATAATTTTTTCAAGTACACGATAACAGTGAGAGACTATATTTCTATATCTCAAAAGCAATATAAAAATATGTTCCACCTTCAAACTCGATATTATTTTCAACATAATGTAGGACACGTTTGTACACCCGCACACACATGAATGTTATTCAAGTGAAAATGATGTGAAGTGATGTGAGGTGATGTAAAAAAATATAAGCGGATAAACAAGTATATACACGAAAAGGGCCCCTACATTCAGACTGTAATATGATTCGTTGCATCGTCTCGTCGTTTATATTATCATCATCAACATCATCATCATCATCGTCATCATCATCATCATCATATCATCATCATCATCGTCGCCATCGGCATCGTCATCATCACCATCGTCATCGTCGTCATCACCATCGTTATTGTTGATTGCGGTCTATGAGCCTCTGTGGGCACTTATGGTTGATCGAGCACACGGTCTTGAAGGCCCATACCAGTTGAGAGAGACTGCCGGTGCAACTTGTATTAAGTTTCACGATGCTGCGGTTCTTATATCTCTTCGTTGAGTCTCTTTTTTCGCCAGTCTTATATTCTTATATCTACCGTCTATTCTTTTAAACCATTTACTCTCTAACCACCAACCGCAAATATGATACATATATGTGTACATATGTACATTCACATCGTTGTAAGTAAAAAAAAAAAAAAAACAAACAAAAACAAAAGAAGAAAAATAATATTTATTTTAAAAATAGTATTTATTATTATGAAAAATAATATTCAATGTTTTATTATAAATAACTTGTTTATTTATTTCTTATTTCTAGATCTTACTTTTATAGAAGAAAATGGGTATGCTCGATTCATTTAAAGATTGTAACACGAATATACACAAATACACACATTTATACATACATCTGTATACAGAGAGGGATGCTCTCTTCCAGTTGCCAAGGAAACGTTGCGGATTCTCGGATATTCTCGCAACAAAATATTTGGCGGGGATGAAACGCAATAATATACAACACAAGAACATATTTCTTAGATATATCAGGGATGTACACTCACAATTTTTACCATTTTTTTTTTCTCTCTCTTTCTTTCTTTTTCTTTCTTCACATCGAATTCTCAACACTTCTCAATACATCGAATTCTCTTTTTTTTTTTTTTTTTTTTCGTTTTTTCTTCTTTTTCTTTTTTTTTCACTTTCTTCCATCAATTCTCATTCTTCCTTTCTCTGTTACATACCTATATACCACCCTGGAGTCTACGCCATTGGGCGAGGTACTCGGATTTCACGACATGTTTACAAAGATCCTAGAGATAAGTTGAGAATGGCCGCCCCACAGCCCCATGCCTTCTCCATGGGTGTAAGGTGACAGCTGCGTATATATGTACATGTTATAACACATAGCGTAATGCATGCACAGACGTATGTGTCACCCAACACACACATAAACGTATGAGTTTTTAATGTATATACAATATACATACATATATATATATACTTCTCTTCGTAGGAGACGCACGTAAAATTTGTATATATATATATAAAGTAAAAGGGTGAAGCAAGAGAAAGTGTTAGTCAGCCTAAACGAGTGTGTGTAAATATATATATATACAAAAGCATTTTCACAATTGTGTTTGAGGTCTTTACATAACGGTGTTAGTCCATGTAAACACATTACTCTCGTTGCCTCCCTTTAGTGATAATATATAATACAAGTATATACACTCTATAGTTAAGACGCGGGTGGTCGGAGTTGTACGTAAACAGGTCGTTCATCGAGTATTCTTGTATGCATCCCCCTTAATTTTTGCACTTAAGCTTCTGTGTGGAAAAACAACACAAGGAGAAAAAGAAAAAGGAAAAGATGGGGAAAAAAAAAATAACATTGGGCGAGATGTTAGTACATTATGTGGTCTTTTATACCATTATAATATCAAGCCACCAACGTTAATGTAATTTTTTTTTTTGTTTTGTTATATTTATTATTATTTTTCCTTGTTTTTTTTTTTTTTTTTTCTTCTTTTTTTGTGTGGCTTGGCCCTTTTTGCCGACACGTAGATATTTATACGTGAATTTTACTCTCGAGGGTAAAATGGTCCTCTTCATTTTTGTTTTTCTTCTTTTTTTCACTCTCTCATGTGAGTGAATTAAAAGAATGAAATATAAAATTTTTTAGTTTGCTTTTGTTTTGTTTTTTAAAAAATGAAGTGAGACCAGTGTTGCTCCCTTTTTCTTCCTCACACCACAGGTATATACGTGCACATAATAAGCTGTGGGTTTGGTATATACATATATATATATATATTATTAATACATATAGGTACACATGGGGCTACATTGGAAGTATATACCTATATGTGGAAGTTTAGTATTAGGTTTGGTGTAGTAGGGCCCCTCATTTTTTTTTTTTTTTTTTTTTTTTTTTTCGAGATTTACTCCTCGATTTTTGTTCTGCACGCAGAATAGCCCACGTCAAATGTACCGTGAAACTCAGCAGCCTGCGCGTGGATTAGAGAGAAAAAAAAAATGAAATAAAATGAAAATATACAACTGCGTGCAACGTTCGTTCTTTAGAGTTTAGAGATGACGTTGACGGTCCTTTGCACTTATCCTTCATTAAAAAAAATAATAAAAGAACGAAAAAATATCTGATCCTCATATATATATTGTGAGTCGTTGTAGTTTTTTTTTTTTTTTTCATTATTTATTTCTATTTTCTTCTGAAAATATATACCAGTTTATATTCAACGCGCTTATCTCATTTCTAAATATTTTTCATCAATAAAATACATTATATTTTATTTTTTCTATTCTCATTATTTATTTATTTATTTTTTAAAATATTTTTTATAACAATATTATTTATCACGATGTATAATTTTATTATTTACTGTCACATTTGATAATATAAAATTTCTTCATGCTCTTTATTTCTATTTGTACACAGCGAATTAAAAAGAATAAATGGCTAATGATAATAATGAAATTTATTTATATATAAATTTTATATCGAACAATCTCACACGCTCAATAGCCACAATATATAATAAATACTCACGCCACACTTATCTTTAATTTTATAAATAATTCTTCATCATATTTACTAATATATTAACAAACAAACAAAAAATAAAAAAATTAATTAATACAATTAATAATTTATTCAAATTCTCATTGCATAAAATATATTATATAAAAATGATAATCAAAAAAAAAAAAAAATTATAATTGAATAAAAAAATAAAATAAAATAAAATAAAATAAAATATATACAATACCATCATATTACATCAGACTTTGTCCCGACAGTAGATAAATTAATGGTTTATTCAGCCAAATGAACGATGACAGCCGATGACAATTATTCGAACAAGGGGTTAATCCCCTTTCGTACATACGCAAACACACAACACACACACACATATATATATATACGCATATGTCATATCTCCTTCATTTTCTATTCTATACAATCGTATATACAATATCCTTGTTTCACACAGTGCCCCCCTCACCTTTATCTTCCCATCCCCATGCATTACCCACGACAGCTCGGTATTTTTATTTTTTATTATTTTTTTTTTTTTTCCTACTTTTTTTTTTTCTCAATTTTCATCTTCTATATACTATGTATCCCCCGTCTCTTTCTATCTTTTTCTCCATCGCCATCGCATTTATACACTCCCACCACAAACTTTTTTATACCTCTATCGGTGGTTTATTCACTATACCTTCTCTACCTACTGGGCATAAACACAAGCCAGTTTGAGAGAGATGAATATAAAAGTGAGACACAAGATGGAAGCTAAGTGTATATATTTGTTGTATATGTGTCTATGTGTGTGTGTGTGTGTGTGTGTGTGTGTGTGTATATAGAGCCAGTAGTATTGAGAGAAGAGGCAGAAAAAGTGAGATAAAACGATATGGAAGTGAGACAAATGTAGAATGGCACCACGTGACCATCGGGCGGGGGTGGAAAGAGCGACATTTCGCATGCTCAGAACTCCACAGGCTGCAGCATCACACAACGAGCCGGGCCGATCAACGATTCACACACAGTTTTTATTGTCATTGTGTATTTGTCATGTACAATGGCAATTTTGAAATAGAAGAAAGGAAATAGAAGAGAAATTTTTGTATATTTCATTGATGATAATATATATATTAATTTATAAAATAAATAGGACGCGATTGTAGAGAGAAATTGATAAATTTAAGTGAATGTTTGGGGGGATATATATATTGAGAAATACAGAATAAAATATATGTCGTGGATGGGGAATGAGGGTGATTTTATTGTGTTTCACGTATAGGTTTGTATTTAGAAAACGCCTCACCCGGTAATTCTATTACGTGAATTTTTTTTTTGTTTTTTTCTTGTTTTCTTGTTTTATTGAATTTATTGATTTATTTTTCTCTTATTTGTTGATTAATTTTAAATACGAAAGAGAAACGAGTGATATACAATTTTGTGAGAAATAATAGAGAGAGAGAGAGAGAGAGAAGGGGAGAAAACAAAGGATTAAAATTGTACGATGTTCTACGGACTGTGGAAAGTCAGAGGGAAGTGAGAGAGGGCTAGTGACACACGGGGTGAGTGTAATTTTATTTTATTAATTAATTCATTATTATTTCATTCATAAATTTGTAATAAAATATTCGATCATATTAATTAATTAAATAGTTTTATTTATTACGTTGAAATATTTTTCATATTAATTTCAATTGACTTTAATATTATTATTTTTTTTTTTTTTCCTCATATCAATATTCAATGTATTTCTCAAGTTGGATTGTAGTGATGATGATGTATCATTGATGGGTGGAGAAAAAAAAATTAACATCTTACATTCGTGGTCATTTATTGATATTTATATATATAATTAAAAAATTTTTTTTTTTCCCCTTACGATCACACAGTCTTTTTTTCAATCTTTTGTGTTCGCTTGACTTCTTCATTTATTCACGGTGGGATGTTTATGAGACATGGATTTATCTATTAAAAATCTCTGACGTGGTTGTATCCAACATATATATCTCTATATATATATATGTGTGTGAATGTACAAAAGTTTTAAAAAATCATCGAGGCATAAATATACTGAAAATATATATTGAGATAATATCAAAATTTATCCACACATTTATAAGCAATCAGATAAATCCGGTTTGCCATTTAGTTTTAAAAATTAAATGGGAAAAAAAATAATAATAATAATAATTATAATAATAAAAAGAAAAATAAGAAAAAAATATATACAAAAATCATGATAACAGAAAAATATAAAATTTTATTTTTTAAACAATAAAATAATTGATAAAATAATGATATTTTACGAGTGCTACATTTAACAAAATGTCTATATAGAATTTTCTCGTTTACTTTGCTCTTCATACTGTCCCATCTTTATTTTTCTTTCATATACTCCCATTTTTTTTATTTATTATCATTATTATTATTATTTTTTTTTTTCTCGTCAAAATATCTTGCATTGACCAAAGAGGGATTATATTCTAGTCACATCTGGTTCCCACGCATGCAACTTGGAGAAAACCGTTTTTTTTTTTTTCCCTCTTTGCTATTTGACAAGTAAAATTTTCTTTTCAATAAAAAAAAAAAAACAACAACGAGAAAGAAAAAAAATGTCATATTCAAAAAAAAAAATACTAAAAAAATTATTTTATTTATTTGTTTGTTTATTATTTTATTTATTATTATTTTTTTCGTTCTATTAATTTTTTATGAATGAAATAATTATACTATGATGTATTACATTTTTACCCGCTCACTTAATAATTTATTGTGTATTATTAATTACACACTTATTATTTACAAGTGCAATTAATGATTACATCAGTCATCATCCATAGAGTTTTATTATTCGCACAATGAAGTGCAATTGTTAATTAGAAACGTGATTATCATCCTACCTACTATCATTGGACATATATTCACACATATTTACACTCTCGACAAATTCTCTACATATATAATATATTATATATGTAAAAGCAGCTGTCAACCGCGCGCGCTCCCATTGTTATTCGCACAGGCGCGTCAAACGTGAAACGTTACATATATATATATATATTGTCATTAAAGATGTTGAATCCCACAACTGTAAACTCACGCAATCGATATAATACAAATAACAATTTCATATCCGCAATTTATTTAATTTCATTATTATTACTAACAATTATAAATTATTCATATAAATAAATAATCAAAATAATTATACAATTTGATATTTTTCAATAAAAAAATTTATATTCATACAAATTCTCCAATTTATCATCAATAAAATTGAAAAAAAAAAAAAAAAAAAAAAACATGGTAATTTTTTTTTTTAAATAATTCATTCACCAATAAATTAATAGATGAAATAATTAGTTATATCATATATATTTATTGATGTAGATATAGTGCAAGAATAATATGCATCCGTTCTATATACCTTTTTTACTAGGCCATAAATTTAATTCGGCTCGTTAAACTACGATGTATTCTAATTGGCATTGGCGCGAGACATCATTTCATATATTTATAAAAATACATATATACATAATTGACAATTTTCATATGTAATAAATAAAAAACGAAGAAAATAATCATTTAAATTACATGGTTATGGATTTACATAAATATAATATTATTATATTTCAAAAAAAAAAAAAAATGACATTTATATCTTTATTATGTCATTTGAATTTTGAATATATTTATAATATTAATTATTTTATTTCAACATAACACTTTCAAACTCGATGACTAACTTATTCAACATTCTTCAATTCTCATATTAACACACACATACACATTCACATACATATCTAAATAAATAAATAAATAAATAAATACATGTATATATATATTTTTTCTTTCTTTCTTTCTTTCATAACTTAATATACATTTACGTGGTGCGGTCACATTGCAAGCGAAGCAACTTCCTCAGCGATAACGCGCGTGCTTGTTTAGATAGACATAACGATGCAAAGTCTCAGCCATCGTTTCATATTACTTCTTTATTACCAATTCAAAAAATTACATACAAAATCTATATACATAATTTTATGTACAATAAGTTATTGAAACAAATTCCAATGTTGTTATATATTTTCGAGATGTGATATATCACGTCAATTCATCTAATAATTTCCAAATTTTTTCGTTTTTCTTTTTTTTTTTCTCATTTCGGGTCTTCTTATTATTGATTGATGTATGTATTTCAATATTCAAAGAATCCAATGGAAAAAAAAAAAGTAAATAATAAAAAATATATGAAAAATCGTGATATAGTAAATTAAAAATCGTATGTAATCAAATTCGAAATATTGATAAAGTATATGAATTTTATTCGTTTATTGCATTCATGAAATTAAATAATTTTAGGAAAATTATTAAACGCGATATTGACAATAATTTCATACACATAAATCTGCCATTATTCTTTACACATATATATATATGTGTGTGTTTTGGTGTGTTATAAAAAAAATTAAAGGAAAGGGCGGAGCGCGACGATACGCGGCGTTACGTTTATATGGACAGCGACTTGGCAACATGAAAAATATACAGTTAGTTGTCCGGTTGTGGTTGGTATAAGGGCCTGCTATTGGTTGAGGCTCTAAAGGATCTCCCAGTTCATTTGTACCGCCTACTCATCCAATGTTATTCAAGTTATATATCCATGTTGCAATTGGTTAAAAGGATAATGATATATCTAAAATGATTAACGAACACGACGAGTTTGTCAAGTTATTTATTCGTTTTAGTTCCCTTTTACATTTATCTTATTATTATTTATTTAATCCACAAGTATATAAATTATTATTAAATTATTCACTTTGATGATATTTATATTCATCATCCCCCATTTCAATAATATTTTATTATTTTATTATTTTTTTTTTTTTTCCTATCTATTCCTTTATTTTTTTACACAAATTTACAATTTTCTCAATAAATAAAATCATTAATAAATAGACTTACGGGTAAATTATACATACATATATATATTTTTTTAATTTTTTTATTTAATTATTTATTTATTAATTTTTTTTTTTTCATATATTACAATGATTCATTTTCATGGAATAAAAAGCAAATATTTATTTGATAAATTTATAAATTATCTATTCACACGGTTATATGTGTATAAAGTTTATAAGTAAATTTATCTTGAGGTGTATAACTTTGATGTCACGGTAATACTCTCTTGCTTCAAGGACTAAGAATCCGGTTTTGCAGTTGACTCAGATTACCACTATTGCTCTTACAATCGTTGATAATATACGTGCATAGAAGAGGATTTAGAACAAATTTTTTTATTTTGCAAATAAATATAATGATGGTGTTGTATGTCTCTATGCGCTTATATATAAATGTAGAATGGGTGTTTTATATGCAGGTCGGGTGATATGTTAACCGAGGATAATGACCCGACGAAACCAGCAGGAGTTTTAGATAATGCTGGCAGTGTGTCTTCGTCAACGGAGGCCTCGGTCCAGCATCCACGGCCAATCAACAATGGTATATATAATTATATTTCAATATTGATAAATAAAATGATGGAGAATGTGAGTGTGAAATAAGATTAATTCTAATCAATGATGATCAAATTAAATTGTATAACAGATACCGAGGTTAAAAATGAAGTGCAAGATTGTCCAGAAACTGAAAATATCCCCAGCAATGAATTATATGTTGACGAGACAATTAATGATAAAGAGCAAGAATATCGAGATTCAATGGAGAAAACAGACTACAGCACTCTTTATGGAACAAATCAGTATTACAACAGGTTAATTATTACATAAATATATATATTCATATATTTAGATTAATGTTTTTTTTTTATACATATTTTTTCATTAAATATTGTAATTTATTTATTTATTTATTTATTTATTTATTATTATTTTTTTCTTGTAGCTTGTATAATGCACCAGCGTATGGAACAGTATCGAAAAATCCATCGGGTATGCAGAGTTCATATTTAAGCTCTTACACTACACCAAGTCCAATAACTCAATATACATCGTATTCGGGTTATAATAGCGGTGGATCAACATTCTCATCTGTTGGACAAAATATATCCGCTGCAACTCAAAAGCTCGATTACAGTGCATACAGTAGTACATGTCTGTATGGTAATGATCGGATGCCGTTGCAATATTCTGGATATTATCCAATGTCTGGGTACCACACAACACCAACGTCTTTCAATATTGGAAATCTTAATTTTACTGGTATACATTTAATTGATTAATTAATTATTTTTCAAAATATAATTTAATAATTGAAAAAATTGTTTTATTTTATTTTTATTATGATTTTGGCACAAGAAGATTCAAATAAAACGGCTCTTATGCTTGATTCAACGGGACACGATGTGAATGACTTGACGGCACGTGAAGCAGTAACAATTGATGGTAAAATTGTAGAAAAAAAATATAATAATAATTAATAATAATAAATAAATAAAATTGTATATGGTGAAATGAGAGGTGGGTAGGAATTGATCTAACAAATTGATGTAAATTATTTTTAGGGGCATCTGCGAAGCCTTGCAGACGTGGCAAACGACAAAGCGGAAACGGAAACAGTATTGGTGCAGCGGACACCACGGAAGCCGGACTCGATCGTATATTCATATGGGATCTCGATGAAACCATAGTTGTGTTTCATTCCTTATTGACCGGTCAGTTTGCCAGCAAACATGGTAAGGACCCAACATTGTTGGCACAGCCGGCATACAGGATGGAAGAGATGATTTTCAATTTAGCCGACACACATTTTTTTTTCAATGACGTTGAGGTATATGTTGCATGTGTATACGATGTTTTTTTTTTATTGATAAATTCAAAGAAAATAAATTATTTGATATATATGAAATATTCTTGTATAATTTATTTGTAGGATTGCGATCAAGTTCATATTGATGATGTGTCATCAGACGATAATGGACAGGATTTATCGTCGTATAATTTTACGGCGGATGGTTTCCAGTGTGCCTCATCAAACAATGGCATCTGTTTGGCATCGGGTGTACGCGGTGGTGTGGATTGGATGCGAAAGCTGGCCTTTCGTTATCGTAAAATTAAAGAAATTTATTGCAATTATCGAAATAATGTTGGAGGATTGTTGGGCGTTAAAAGAGAACAGTGGCTTCAATTGAGATCGGAAATGGAAATTTTAACGGATAATTGGCTTACATCAGCTGTTAAATGTTTAAGTCTTATCAGTAAACGAAGTCATTGTCTCAATATACTCGTTACAACTACTCAACTTGTTCCAGCATTATCAAAAGTTTTATTATTTGGTTTGGGTGGATTATTTCCTATTGAGAATATTTATTCAGCAACAAAAATTGGTAATGCATAAAAATTTGTATTATTATTTTATATTCGTTGTGATATTATAAAATAATTATTTCAATTATAATAATTATTTTTTTCTTTGATTTTTTAGGTAAAGAAAGTTGTTTTGGACGAGTGGTAGCAAAATTTGGGCGAAAATGCACATATGTTGTAATTGGCGACGGAACTGATGAGGAAACGGCAGCACGTGCATACGGTTTTCCATTTTGGAGGATAAGTAGTCATTCCGACACCCAAGCACTTTCTATTGCATTGGAAATGGGTCTTCTTTAATGTGCATATATATTAAATACATTAGTGCAAAAGAAAAGTAAACATACGTGAAATTAAAGAGGAATTAAAATATTGAGAGTATCCTTTACGTGAGTATGTGATGCTCACTTATCGTGTGTTAGTAGGATAATTTGGAATTATTTAAACAAAGCGAAAATTTACGAAAAAAAAAAAAATTATTAATATAAATCGATCGTTTTTCTATGGAAATGGAATTAATTGCTGACGAGCAATCGATCGATCCAGGGTCCACAAGTGATAGAAAAAAAAAAATTAAATAATAGATAAATAGATAAATGAAAAGAAATTTTTTTCTTTTTTGAGCGAAAGTAATGATGAGAGTATTCAAAAAAGTTTTATCTATAAAAATTTTTAAATGAGATATTAGTGAGCTTCTATATTATATGTATAGAGATAATGAATTTTTAATGATATAAAAAAAATTATTTTCATTGTACTTAAAGAAAGTGAATCAAAGCGTGCAAAGATTTTTGTTTTAATGATATAAATTATCTATGGTGGAGAACTTCTTTTTTAATTTTTAATCTGAATTTTTTTTCTTTTACCTCTTTCTTTTTCTATTACATATCAAATTTAATCACATTAAAAAAAAATTTATTATTCATTCAATATTTCTACCAATTTTTTGAATTTACTTTAATGTTGTTTTATAGTAATACAATTTTGAACTAGTCGCGAATATAAAAATACGAAATCACATAAACAATATAGTTATTTCATCATTAAAAAATTATTTGAATAATCAAATTTAAAAAATTAATTTTTATTTTTTTTTTTGTTTGTTTTTTTTTTTTTTTTACATTTTATTTCGCCTAAGTAATTACAAATTTTATCATTCACGTGTATAGCAAACACGATACATAGCTTATAATAATATGTTTAAACATAACTATATAATAAAAAAAATAATAATCTTATTATCTATTTCATAGAATGTGTACTCTTATCTCAGAGAGTAACAATTTTTTTTTTTTTTCCTCATCATTATTAATAGAGTTTGAGGCCAAAAAGTCTGATCTCACCGTCATCTTTTCTTAAGAAATATGTTGAATATGTTTGATGAATAATAAACAATATCACAGTAAGTTTTATTCCATCAGAACATAAGTTGGCGCATCCAATACACCGCAATTATTATTTTTTTGCGCCATGAGAATATAACCATCGTTACCCCAATAATTAGACCATGAATTTTTAACCAACCAATAATCCTGACCATTTAGTGTACCGTAGCCAACTGCTAAGACGGCATGATCCAATTTATCCTCAGTATTTCCTTAAAAGAATTTATTTAGAATTATTCCTTTGTAAATTGAAAACAAAAAAAAAATGTTTTTAAAATAGTTTTGAAACTTACCACATGCAGCATCGTAATAGACACCGTGAGAATAAAACGAGAATGTTTTGTGGGAGGCATCAATAGCAATTGAGACTGGACCATGTTTAGCGATTGCTACTTTCAATGAATTTATATCATTAGATTTGACATTGACCCAATCAGAAATTTTTGCTGTTAATGTCACATTATTAATGTGACAATAACCATCTTGACCAATGTAACCGCCATACTCTTCTTCAGTTGGTAAACCACCGTGGGTTTTAATCCACTTGTATGAACGAAAATCTTCACCACCATCGCAACCATTATTACCATAACCCCATGAGCAATCAATCAATGCTTGTTGTGATAATCTAACGAGTTTATTATATTTCATAAAATAAGCGCCTTCAACTGCACCGGTCGTACCAAAACTCCAACATGAACCACAAACTGATTGATCTAGAATATAAAATTGATATTTTCTTGTTTATAATATATTTTTTTAATCAAATAGTAAAATTTTTTATTTTATTAAATATATGATATACCTTTAACTGGTGTTACTGCACCGTACAGTCTCCAATCAAGATCTTTGGGGAAATTTTTACTTTGTACTATTTTGTCAGCTTTATAGGGGAAAGGAAGGCCACCCTTATCCGTGACTCCTGAATATTGTTTTCCCCTGAGTGCTTTCATTTCTGTATCAGTACGGTCGGCCAAATGATTTACAGCCAATTGATATCCCAAATTAGCACGATTCATTGAGTGAATGAATCTGAAAATAATTAAATTTAAATATCTAATAAATTTCAATAATATTATGGAGATAATGCATACCTGAAATGTTGTCGGAAAATTTCATTACGATGTTTGTGTTCTTTCTCATCAACATAAACTTTATTGTGTTTATTTTTAAAGTTTATAAATTGTTCATTCACTTGTTTATCGTCATTGTGAATAAATTCGTGCATTGGATTGAACAGATACAAATGCTTATCACCAGGACCAGGAAACCCGGAACATGTCATATCTAACAAAATAATAATTTCATATTAGTATTTTATATATAAAAAAAAAAAATTGTTTTTCATTCTCAAAATAATAATTTTGTACTCTCAGTAACGCGAAAAACATCTGCATTTGGTGTTTCATACGAAAACCATTCGTAATCTAAATAATAATGATCATAATGTGAGCCTAAAAGTGTATTAAATCCTCGCATTTCGTATTTTACGGGAATCGCTTGTTTGATACCGCTCGTTGCTGATTTCTAAAATTAAACGAAAATTATTTTTATCATGGAAATTTCGAACAAAAAAAATAATGAAAAAATTTTGTATACTTTATATTTTATCCACAACGTGTATTTATTGACTTTCTCACCAACGGTAGTGCTAGAACGCCATTTTTCACATTGCACACCATTTATCATTTCTTCGCCAATACACTGAAATAATTAATCAAATTTCTTTCATTATTTCATGTTTCAATACTCGATATACGCAAGTCAAATCGATATAAACGTATATAAATTTTTAAAAACCTCCATGCCATGAGTATCTGGTAGAATTGTTTGTGGTTCAATAACCATTTCACCACTTCCATGGATTTTCAAACACATATCTTTATTTAATTCAGTGTCAGTTGTGACAGGTGCAACTTTAATACTTGAACCGTATGGACCGTCATTCTTAAGTTGGAAAGTTTTCACCATATCTACAAAATACATTAATACATTGAAGTAAAATATTACTCTTTTACCTCAACAATTTAATTCGATGATACCAAACTAATCATTGAAAGAATATAATTACCACCGTAATAATCGATACGACTAGATCCTGAACTTCCATCATACCAAGCGTAAAAAGGCTCTCGTATTTCAGCATAGGGAATATATAAAGTTCCTTTGGTCACATATGTATCAGAAAATACTGGACCTTTCACTGCGAGTGTGGAAATAATTCCTACGAATAAAGAATAACAATAATAATAATTATAAACATATAAACAATAAATACAATTACTGTATATTCTTTGATTAATAATTAATAGTTTCTAGATTACTTACCCAACAATAACAGGGAAATTGACATTAGACTGTTGATATGAAGCGTCGCCATCTGTTTTGACAACAAAGAAAGTTTATATCAATCTTTCATATATTTATTTATTATTATTATTATTTTTTTGTTATTTAATCATGCATGGATAGCATGTGTATTGCTCGATAATACTCTGACCTATTGCATTTATCTATCTACGCATTGACTAATACGCTGTGATGGAATTATTGCTGTCCAATAAATCAGATTATCGTTACATTCACTATCATTTTACATAAAGACAAAAGAAAAAAAAAATAATAATCCAGAATGTTGTATAAATACGTAATTATTAATACATTATTGAAGTAATTTTGCATAATGTTGTCATTGGATTACATTTTTTAATACCACATTAAAATATAAAATTATAATAATTATTATATTTATGATGGAAAAAAAAAAAAAAAAATGCATGAATATTAAAAAATGAAATACTTTTATGACAACAATAAGTGATTGTTACACATTATATGGCACAATAAAAATTGAGTTTATAAATTCAGATGATTTAATATTACAAAATATGGAGAAGACTGATGAATAATTGTGCGATGAAAAAATATTTTTCCAGTTTTTGTTTGAGTATAAATTAAAATACTCACCATTATTCGAAACTATGTCTGATGATTATAGCAACGATAAATAATTTTTTAAATTCACTCCGAATTTACATATGTGTTTATCAATAAATATCGAAGAAACTTTATTTATTCGTTTATCTAACAATAACAAAGTGATATGTAAAGAGTCTTTTTGTTCAAGTCTACACAGTGGTTCTCTCGCAAATGAGCCAATAATTAAATGATAACGCGAAATTTCATATGTAAAAAAAACCCGATTCGTGGCTTACAAAGTAAATGGTACAGAATGAAGGGATACCAACATTTTAATATAATTTAAATTTATGTGTACATATTGTTATCGGTTGGTAAATTTTCTTTTGAATATTGCATATATACATATATATATACTGGGGTGCTTTTATTCTTGCGTAAAATTTTTTTTTATCCAGAGCGCAACAGTACAATGTTCATTTTACTTGTGATGGTAGTGACGGAAACTGCTCGATTATAGACCGGTCTCCAATCAAAAAATATGTACCGACATAAATTTGACTGCAAGAGAATCGCGCTTCATCCAAGGAATTTTTAAGGTCATCAAAAGATATTGGCACTCGAAGTTGTGTTTGAAAAAAAATTGCAAAATCAATCAAAAAAATTAAAAATTAACTACATCGTGTTTTTCTTTCCTTTTTTTTTTTTTTTCTCTTGAATATATATATTTATATGAATAAAATAATAGTGTGAAAAATAATACGGAGAGAGATTCTTTGATGTGATTAAATATACATTGAGTATAAACAAAAAAATATTTGTCCGATAATATTGTGAACACAATTGAAAGCAATCGATAAAGTGAAAGAGACGAGACATTAAATTCTATCATAGAATTATTATTTCCTGACCTAGGGCGACATCGAATTTCTAACAGTTCAAATACAAAAAAAAAAAAAAAATAATAACAATAAATAAGAGAGAAAAAAAAAATTGTACTACCAACCAATCTCCATTCCGTTTACACTCCTCTAATCGCTTCGTCTCGCGAACATTCTAATAAAACTAAAACAACTTACCGTAGCTAACCCAATGTATACATATACACTATAGAGAAAGTTGGTGGGATATAAAATGTGTATGTACCCCGAGAAGAGGGAAAAGGTGAGTTTTGTGTAGTAAACTAGACGAGAGAATGAGTTGCGAAGTGAACAAAGTATAAGCTCGCTCAACTATTCGTCCTATACAACACATTCACATAATACAACAATAGACATCTGTTTCAATTCTATAGTCACACATTGAGTTATATTATTCAAACCTGTCTCATCATCATCATCATCATCATCATCATCATCATCAATTCATGTATATAATTACAAAAATATTTTTATTTTATATATATTTTTTTTCTTCATTACAATTGATATTTACTGTAAAATATATAATTTTCAATAAATTAAATCATAAATGAAAAAAAAAAAATAAATAAATAAATGATAATAATAATAATAATAATTTTTAATATGTAATTAATGAATAAATATAATATATATAATTGACATTATGAAGAGTAATAAGATAAAATTTTATGTATAAAATGATAGATACATACGTATATGACAATTATGATGACGATAATAATAATAATAATAATAATAATGATAATAATAATATTTGTTGCCGCGTGAATGATGAGAAGGAAGAGTTGAAAGATGCGAGTGCTTTTACGTCAAAGGATCATCGCAAAGGACTGGTTTTCTCCATTTGGGACGCTCGATGGAAGAGAAGTGAAAGAGCAAAAGATAAAATGAGATAAAAATATATGTATAGAAAGAGAGAAGAAGAAGGATTCATATATACGTACAGCATAACCAATCGGAGAGAATAGCCGTGTTGAGAATGGGAATAGAGCAAAACGGGGCAGGGTGAGATGGTGAGGCAACGGGAGAGTGTGAGTGTAAAAGAGATGAAGAAAGGAGAATATAACACACGATGGAGGGAAAGGTGGAGACGCGAATGAACGCCGTGTGGAACGAAAAGCCCCGTTCAACACGCACGAAGTGAGGAGCGATGGTGGTGATTCTTGGAAACACAAAAGCCTGGTTGATTGGGTGCACGATTTTAGCGATCGGTACATGGTCCTATATATATATAAGTTCGTCTCACTCTTTCTCTCACTCGTCTTTGATTTTATTTTCCTTTTCTTTTATCTCCTGTTCTTCGTCATCATTTTTTCTACTTCCTTTTTGTCGCTTCGTTATATTCTCTCATGAGTTCATGAAGCAAAAGATGTGGCCATGGCAAAAAATTTTATTGTCCAAATGATAAAGTGCTTATTTGATTTTTATTTATTATTTTTTTTTTTATATTTCATCTTCAAATATATTATTATTCTATCTGTTTTTTTTTTTTTTAATTTAAAAATTTTTTTAATTTTCTACAATATTTTCCATTTATATGTGTATACACGTGTGTTTATCTTTATTCGTATGAAATTATTTTCTTTTTAGGTGATGTTGGACTAAAAGCCAAACGCCCTATACATCTCTCTGGGTTACATCTAAAATATATATATATATTTATATGTGAATATACTTTTATATGTGTAAACATAGAGATATGCAAATGATTACTCAGCTTTTGATAAAGTGCAATACACTATAAATATATTTGTTTATTTTTCATTATTTTCATTTTTATATTATTTTTTATTTTTATTTTTTATTTTTATTTTTATTACTTATTTTTATTTTTATTACTTATTCATTTTATTTTTTCTTTCCTTTTCGTTTTTCATTTAAAAAAAAAAAATTTTTTTTTTTTTTACATTCTCAGTTGTCTCACTCTTTTTTTTTTTGCCTCTCTCTCATTCTCATTGGCACTCGCGCTACACTGGCTATAATCTCCACATTCCAATCTCCCGAGACTTCTCGGCATCTTTCTTCTCTTTCTCTTTCTTGATCGTGCAAAAATATCGTTCGTCTATACATATACATATACATATATAATACAAATATATATATATATGATATACATATATAGTAACAATACCATTATATACAATTTACAAGACACACGAATTTCCCGATTTTAATTCTTAGGAATACCGTTACTTTTAGACCACGTGCTTTTTTTTTTTTTTTTTTTTACTATTATTTATATAATTTTTATTTTATTATTATTATTTTTTCTTTTAACATAAATAGATACATACGTATATATAAATAAATAAAAATGTATCAATTATTTTTCAAACATTTACAATTTTCTATCCAGAATAATTATTTATGTATTAATTTCGATCAATGATCACAATCCAACATTAATATCCGTCTTTCTTTCTCTCTCTTTCTCTCTCTCTCTATATATATATATATATATATATATATGTAAACTATTTAAACGCAGCTATATTTATTCGCCGTTCACTTTCGATTCTCCTTCAGGCCCAGCACGGTATATTGTACCTTTAATTATTTATCGGTGAGCACAGTGATCACTTTTTTATTTTTTTATTTTTTTCTACTGCTTCCTTTACTTACTAACTATTTCTCTCTCTCTCTCTCTTACGCACACACTTTTTGTTTTTACTTTGTCTTTTTATCCCATAATGGTCACGAAGAAATGTCGATTGAGTTTGATCCGTTGGCAAATGTGATTGTCAATCTATTCAACTTGAACGAAAAAAAATATATATACATATATAAACCGAATTTACATGAAATAAACAGAAACTGAAATAATAATAATATCAATCAAAAATGATTGAATTTCAAAACGAAAGAATGTTTGACAAAATATTCAAAAAGATTTAAGGTGTACTGGGATTTTATTTATTTATTATTATTTTTTTTCTTTTTTTTTGTTTCTTCTTCTTCTTCTTCTTCTTCTTCCCTTCAAATGAAGTTGATTGAATAAATAATTTTCTTGTTGTGTGTGACGAATAGAGGAGGAGTTTACGGGTGGATTTGTATATATAGAGGCGAATGGTCAAACTCGCAGGAGGTATATTCTAAACTATAAGCGCGCGCGAGTTTACTTACATATTATGTATACATATATATAAATGTTTATATGTGTGTATATATCGAAAGGAAGCTTGATCATCCATCATCGAGAGAAAATATGCTCACTGTGTGGCGGCACTCCTATATATATGTACAATGTACATACATATCCGCCTCTATCGTTCTTCATCCATCCCTTCCTCTTCCCTCCCTCTACACCTTCCTGCCCCCTGAC
This sequence comes from Dinocampus coccinellae, assembly GCA_963920625.1. Classification (NCBI taxonomy): domain Eukaryota; kingdom Metazoa; phylum Arthropoda; class Insecta; order Hymenoptera; family Braconidae; genus Dinocampus; species Dinocampus coccinellae. The sequence continues at coordinate 7,900,717 of OY987185.1, read as the reverse complement.
CAATTTTTTTTCTTTTTCTATCGTGATTGAAAACCGACTAAAAAGATTATATATATATATATATATATATGTAAACCCTCTTCAGAATTAAAAAAAAAAAACAATAATCATAATATTAAAAAAGTCAACTATTTGAGAATAATAATAATAAATAAATAAATAAATAAATAAATAACGACGAATCATTTTTTAAATTTATTTATTTATTTTTTTTTTCTTTTCATGTATGAATGTATAACTGTGTGTTGGGATTTAATATGAAGTGGGGAAAAAAAAAAAAAAAAAAAAAAAGAGAAGAACTAAGAGAATTCTAATAATAAAGAAACGATTATTATATAGTGGTACATAAATAATCTGATGATTATTCAAAGTAATAAATAGAATCTTATCTATTAAAACGATGTTTTCTTTTTCCTTTATCTAAATTAATTAATTGAACTGGACACGAGATTCCATATAGGAAGAAGCGCACGAGCCAACATACAGTTTTATATATCCATATATATTTGTATATAATATATTGCATGTATATAACATTCTCGATTAAACGATTGGCAAGTGATAGTGATAGTAAGAGAGAGAGAGAGAGAGTGAGAGCATCGTTGAATGTGAGCGTGAAGATCACGTTGAAAGAAGGGAAAACTTTCACCAATTTGTAATAATAAATCAAACGTTCGATCTATCGGCATTAACTGATCGCAATACATTTGCCTTAAAGAGTGTCACAACGCAATTCTTTTTCACGTCTTGTTTATTTGTTTATTTATTTATTTTTTTTTTTTTTGCCATCTGTGAATCTCAATAAACTCTCACGCTTCTCCATTCTATACACATTATGTATCATTATACACTATTAATATATAAATATATATATATTTATTTATTTATATATGAAAAAGAAGAATCCACTAATAAACCCACATGTAATATGTAAAAACGCAGATGAGAATTGTGTCGAATCAATGATCAATGACATCAAGAATTATTGAGTATGTATGAGATATTGTATAAACGATTTAAATGTATAAATTCGAAATTAAAAAATTTCACTGTTAAATCGTTTGTAACGGTTTTAATGTCTTTTGAATTTCGTCACTGATACATACATATATATATATATATACATAACATCATTTAGAATGACCATCTGTCTAATGCCTCCCTGATAGTACATATATTAATTCATCGTTAATTAGATGTAATTTATGCTTAAACATGAAGTTTTTTTTTTTATTTATCGTTGAATTATCACCGTGAAATTTTAAATAGTTGATGTATATAAACACATATATATATATATATATATATATATATATAATTGTAAAATTATTTGATTCATATGTAACAGTGGAGTACAAAATATACGAATAATTGTGAATACGAATTTGATGGAAACAGTGAAAAGAGTAACGCAAGTAGTGATCATGTATTTTTTTATTTCAATACATGTATATATATCTTGGCGGATAGAGCTGATGATAATACATCTTTCTCGGACTTGCTCGACACAGTCTCATGATCTCTGCAATCTCTACGATAATATTCTTGCGCAATCGCAGTCCATATATACAGCGTGGGGTCCGTACGGAAGAGTGAACTTCTATATAATAAAGAAGACGGTGGTGTGCTCGTGCAAACGACTTTTATAAAGACAAGAGGGAGCACGAGAAGAAGAAATGTTCGATCGTGGTAACGGATTAGTTACGAGAGTGGTCAACTTCACAATATATATATATATATATAAGTTGTGTACTATGCACGCGTGGGTCCTGTAAGCGGACGGTGCCACGACTTTGTAAGACACCTCTTTGGTCTCCACCTCACCTCTTCCATTTTCCTCCTATATTATACTATTCCCTTCTTACGTATCTCTCGTCGTTCACTCCTCCACTTGATGGAGTTTCCCTCCCTTTCTCCCTTCCTCCCTTGCTCCTGATGCTCACTCTCTCACTCTCTCTCTCTCTCTCTCTCTCTGTCTTTGTTTATTTGTCATCTCCCGCGTTCCCTCGTCTCCCTTCCGTCGCCTCCTCCACGCATTATTCATCTCTCCGTTGATTGCGTCTCACTCGAATATTCGCCGAGATAGTTGAGTCTCGCTCTTGCTCTTTCTCTCTCACACACGCGAGCGATCGTTTGTGCGCGCGCGCACACAGAGCCGGTTAAGGCTCCAAAGAAGTGGCGGCCATCTTGCATACCTGAGCCTCCGCATTGCTCGTTCCTCGAGGGCAAAAGGTAGAATATCTCGGCGAGACTCGGCGGGTCGGATGCGCGGTGGTATGGCGGATAGCGGGGAGCTAAAAGAGCAAGAGGGGAACTATACTGTGATGCAGTAGTGGTAGGGAGACGACGGACGGGGTCCCACTATTCAAGCGTGAAGGTGAGAGAAAGAGGGAAGATTGGATATTGAGAGAAAGAGAAATAAGATGCCCGTTGGGCCCGATAGATCGGAGAGGGACGGCGTCAGCCTGCCTAAAGAATGCTCTCTCGTCTTTCGTCTCTCTTCTACTCGTTCTTTCACCCTTCCTCTTTCTCTTTTGCTTTGTCGCTCTTTCGTGTTGCGCATTCACTTCATTCTCTCTAGCGTTGTGTGGTGTATATAGTATGGCAACTGAGCTAAGTCAGGGCCCGTGCGCGCAGACCCACCACTACCAGTCGTGCTGGGTCAGTCCGCGAGTATACGTGACTGTCTCGCTTTTATTCGTCGCGCGTCATTTTTTTTTCTTCTTTCTATCTTATTATTCGTTATTTCTCTTACGGGCATTTATGTATACGTTTATTGGATTCCATCAGGCATTTCTTTTTATTTTATTCTTTGTTTTTTTTTTGTTGTCCGATTAACTTTGTCTTTTAATACAGTTTTTTTTTTCGTTTTTATGTTTTTGTGTTTTTGTGTTTTTGTGTTTTTTCTCTTCACAAGACTAAAACGTTCAATTTAGCTGGATTCAGTGATTTATTCATGGGATATAAAATTTTGATTATAATACAATTTTTGTTACGTGTTATAATAAAGAAAAATATATGTTCGGGTGTTGATAATAGTTTTGTCTTTTGTGTTATTTTGTGTTTATGAGAGTGAAGAGATTTAGTGAAATGAGATTAATGTGTGTTGTAAACATAAACTTGTGCAAATGAAAAGATAAAAAAATTGAAAAAAAAAAAAAAAAAAACAAAGTTAGTTATTGGACAGGGAATGATACACGGAAGTGGATGCTGCTGTTGGCGTTACGCGTAGTGAGCGCATCGAGATCTTCTTGAGGATGTACCGTTTTCTCTGGCAGATCGTTGATCGACTGTGACCAGTGTCATCTCAATTTCGGACCGAGAACCGTTGGTTTATTCATCTATTTATTTATTTATTATTATTATTATTTTTCTTTTTTTTTTTCTTTTGAATTACCATCACAATAATAAATCGTTCTAACATGCACTTATCCAGCTAACGGAGTGTAGTGATAATATATACATTTTTTCATACACATATTTTACATTATCCAAGAGTGCAATCACATCAATTCAAGATCAAACAACTTGAAGAATGTTGTTTCGTATTTCACCAAGTGAACCGTAGATGGTTACCTCTGCGTGTAATGATGACCTTCAGAGGCTCATAAGTCGTCATAAAAAAGTATCCAGGATGAAAGTTCGCTTGACAATGACGAAAAAGTGCGATAGGTAGTTGAGGAGATTTTGTAACTGCGCGAAGTAGATGAGTATACGGTGGACTTGTGGAGCGATGAGGAGATTGACAATCGTTGCCCTGATCCTGGGACTGGTTTCATCAGTCCATCATGTCCATGGAACGACAACGGCATCAAAAGTGGCGAGACTTGTGCCAAGGCGATCACCAATGTTGCCACAAGATGGGAGCATGGGCCTGGCAATGCAGAGCAGAGCAGTGGACAAGAGAGTCCAACTTAGTGTCAGAGAGGGAGAAGCTGAGGGCACGCTTGTCGGCACTATTCCAGTGCAGCCGGGATTCACTTATAGGTTCAATGAACCACCGCAGGAGTTCATTCTGGACCCGGAGTCTGGACAAATACACACGGCAAAGGTGTTGGATAGAGAGGCATTGCCAAGTGATAAATTTGACCTTGTTGTGTTGTCAAGTCAACCGACACATCCGATTGAAGTGCGAATTCATGTATTGGATATTAATGATAACAATCCAGAATTTCCCGAGTCTAGTATTGTGGTTACATTTTCTGAATCAGCAGCGGCTGGTACAAAATTACTACTTGATGCTGCTACTGATAAAGATTCACCAGAAAATGGAGTTGTAAATGATTATTTTATTGTTGATGGCAATACCGATGGTAAATTTCGTTTAGATGTTACGGGAAATCCCACGGGTGAAACGTCATATCTACATTTAGAAACAACGGGAAAACTTGATAGGGAACAAGTGGAATTTTATTCGTTAAATTTGTGCGCGCGGGATCAAGGTAAACCACCGCGTGTTGGTTGTCTTCTTGTAAACGTCACGGTGTTGGACGTCAATGACAACCCACCAATTTTCCAGCAGAGTGATTATGTCGTTGCATTAAATGAGAGTGTACCCGTGGGAACAATTGTATTGACCGTTAAAGCAAGTGATAAAGACATTGATGACAATTCAAAATTAACATATTATTTACCTGATACCGAGGAACAATTTACAATCGATCCGGAAACTGGTACAATTAGTACAGTTGAGCCATTAGATTGTCCACAACAAAGTTGTACAATTACTCGACCTGGTGGTAGTTGTCCAAAATCATGTGTTATAACTGTCTTTGCTCGAGATCATGGATCACCTCGTCAAGATGGCAGAACTTATGTGACAGTTAATCTTCTCGATGCAAACGATCATGATCCAGAAATTAAATTTAATTATTTTCCATCAACCGTGGGATTCGCTACAGTCGATGAAAATGCTGTCAAGGACTCTTTAGTCGCTGCTGTTGCAGTTGTTGATAATGATGAAGGATTAAATGGTGAAACATTTGTGGAAATCAAAGCGGGAAATGAATTAGGACATTTTAGATTGGATAATACACAAAGTTTTGATTTTGTTCGAGTAAATGGCCGTTTAGATAGAGAAGAAATTCCTAAATATAATTTAACAATTATTGCTACTGATAAAGGAACACCATCGCGATCGGCAACGGCCTATCTTGTAATTCACGTGAATGATGTTAACGATCACGATCCAGTTTTTCAACAAAGTGAATATTCCGCGGTACTATCAGAATTATCACCCGTCGGGAGTTTTGTTGCAAGTATTTCTGCAACTGATGCTGACTCGGGATTAAATGCAAAAATTTATTACGATTTTGATTCTGGTAATGAACAATCGTGGTTCGCAATCGATCAAGACACCGGTTTAGTAACGACAATTGCAAGATTGGATAGAGAAATTCAAGGAAGTGTAGAGCTAAGAGTGACAGCTAGAGATGGTGGCCCCAATCCAAGATATGCGTCCACACATCTTAGAGTCACTGTATTAGATGAAAATGATGAGGCACCAAGATTCACTCAAAATACAATTGAAGTGACACTATCAGAGAATACACCACCACACAGTTTGGTCGCAACTTTAGTTGCTGTTGATAATGATCAAGGTACGAATGGATCAATTGCATACAGTTTGCATGCAAGTGTTTTGCGTGATTATCCAAAGACTTTTGCATTGGACGCATTGACTGGACAATTAACAACAAAAATATCTTTGGATCGAGAAACAATTGCTGAGTATCGGATATTGGTTGTAGCTAAAGATCAAGGGACACCACCACAATCATCAACGGCAACAGTACTCTTATCACTTGATGATATAAATGACAATGCTCCGATATTTTATCCGAGAAAATATTTGATAGCCATTCCCGAGGCCACCTTAGCAGGTACATCAATTGGAAAAATAACAGCAAATGATGCTGATGCGAGAGAAAATGCTAGAATTAAATATCATTTAGAATCTGGTGGTGAAGGACTTTTTTCCATAGATGAAAGGACTGGCCAAATTACTCTTCAAGGTTCACTTCGCGTAGCTCAAAAAACTATATATGAACTAACTATTAGTGCTAGAGATACGGGTGATAGAGAAGCGATAAAAAATGCAATCGTTGAAATAATGAGAGAAGAAGACTTGGAATATCTTGATTTTGATACATATAACGGATATGAATTTAAAATTTCTGAAGACCAAGGAAATTGTAGAGATATTACCGGTAGTTTGGGAAGAGTAATTGGCACTGTTCAAATTACGCAATTTACTTCATCCAAACTCACTTATTCAATTATTTTCGGCGATCCCGATGGTAATTTTAAAATCAATGAAAATTCCGGGGTTATCACCACTGCCGGATGTTTAGATCGCGAAGAAAAAGCCTATTACAGTCTGAGAGTTGCCGCAATGGCTGGACTTGCACGTGGCATTACATCGGTAAACATTACTGTACTCGATGTCAATGATAATGCACCCAAATTTCCAAAAGGTGAAAAGGCAGATGAAGTTTATCTAAAAGAAAATGCTGCAGTTGGTCAAGAAGTTTATTTAGCACGTGCTAGAGATCGAGATGTTGGTGCCAATGCTAGAATTACTTACACTCTAACTAACAATCCTGGTGGGCAATTTCGGGTGGCTGAAAATTCTGGAATTATCTATTTGAATAAGCCTATTAGAGCATCACCCGGTACTGTATTGAATCTTGAAGTTACCGCAATTGATACTGGAATTCAACCTTTATCTGCTCAACATCAAGTTCGAGTAACAATCGAAGACGTAAATGATCATACTCCAGTCTTTAAATTATCAAGTTACGAGACATCATTGTTAGAATCAACGCCAGTAAACGAAAGATTTTTTGCATTGAAAGCATCTGATATAGATCTTGGTAATAATGGAAGAATATTATACAGTGTCACGGATGGAAATAATGAAGATCGTTTTGGAATATTTCCCGATGGTCAATTGTATGTTAAGCACGTACTCGATCGTGAAGAACAAGACTATTATGCGCTAGAGGTGACAGCAAGGGATCAAGGTGAGGCCGCAAGAAGTTCTGTTGTTCCCGTAGTTGTACATATTATTGATGAGAATGATAATGCACCACAATTTACAAACTCATCGTTCACATTCCATGTAAAAGAGAATGAATTACCGGATACATTCGTTGGAAAATTATTGGCTACAGATCGTGACATTGGACGAAACGCTGATTTAACTTTTTCATTACCGGTGACTCAACAAGATTTTGTTGTTGACCCGAGAAATGGATTTATCAAGTCACTTCACATTTACGATCGTGAAGAACTAGTGGCCAACACTGGTAGCAATTATGTAACGCTAGAGGCCACAGTCACGGATAATGGTATCAATCGTCTTCGTGATAAAGTCAAAGTTTCTATTTATATAACTGATGTGAATGATAATGCACCACAGTTCCAACGTTTACCTTATCGTGCTCAAGTTAGTGAAGGCGCATCAATTGGCACACAATTACTTCGAGTATACACCACTGATGCGGATGAAGGATTAAATGGTGATGTTTTTTATACATTAGAAAATGGAAATGAACAGAATAATTTTTTGATTGACGAAGCAACCGGACAAATTTCATTAGCAAAAGAATTGGATCGTGAAACATTAAATAATTATGTATTAACTATTGTGGCACACGATGCCGGCATGGAAACAAGACTCTCATCAAGTGCAACTGTAAATATTGAAATTTTGGATGAAAATGATAATGCACCAAAATTTATAGGCAATCAATCGTCAATATCTGTAATTGAAACTGCACCAATTAATTCAGAATTATTGAAATTTCAAGCTACTGACAATGATCTTGATGCAAATAGTGAATTAACTTTTGGTATTTCGGCTGGCAATCGACGTGATACTTTTCATATTGATCCATTAACTGGCACATTATATTTAAAAAAACCACTAGACTTTGAAGAACTCGAAAATTATACATTAAACATAACATGTAGTGATGGTGGACATCCAAAAATGAGTACAGTAACAACACTACGTGTCAATGTTATAGATGCAAATGATAATCCTCCAGCTTTTCCAAATACTGCAATAGTCCGTCAAATACGTGAAGGAATCACCGTAAGAACTCCAGTGCATTCGGTTACCGCTGAGGATCCGGATTCAGGTTTGAATGGTGCTGTTACTTATTCAATTGCCAGTCAAGATCCTGAAGATCAAAAACGACATTTTGGAATAAATCCCATGACAGGAGTTATTCACACACTTCTACCGATTGACAGAGAAGAGGTTGATACATTTAAATTGGTCGTTGTTGCGACAGATCGTGCTGAACCATCATCAGCAAGATTGTCAGCCGAAAAGTTAGTAATTGTCATAGTCGAAGATCTCAATGATAACGCCCCAATTTTTGTGAGTATGTCAGCAGTGGTTCTACCAACTCTATCATTTTTAATGGCCAATACAGGCAAAGAAATACCAGTGGCAAGAATTCTGGCTCGTGATTTGGATTTAAGTACAAATGGACTAGTGACTTATGAAATGATGAGATCTGGTATCAATTATTCAGACATGTTTAGGGTTCACAGAAGCACGGGTGTTCTCACGATGAGATTACCCTTGTCTCTAAAAAATTTCGAGAGATCATTCCGATTTCAAATAGGTATTCGGGCGACCGATGAGGCAGTACAAGCTGAGAGACGATCATCTGAAACTTATGTGACATTGATTATTCCTGGTGATGATGATGATGATGATGATGTCGATCGACCAATGTGGGATCACGAAGGTCCTATAGAAGGTACTGTTTATGAAAATGAACCAGCGGGTACGAGTATTTTAAAAGTGAGTGGACGACCGCGTAGATCTGGTGTTAATCTTGAGTATTACGTGACAAATGTAACTGCGGGACGTGATTGTGTTCAAGTGGACAGATTATTCGACATTGATGTGAAAAGTGGATTGTTACAAACATCAGGACCATTAGATAGAGAGACAGGAGTTGAATGGTACGAGGTTGAAATCTATGCAGTGGTTATTGGTGGTGATAGAGCGAGCACGTCCTTCATCAAGGTAAGAAATATTTTCATTATGTATATACATATTCAAATGAATCATTCTCCGTTATGTGATCGACTTTTGCTGATATATATGTACATATATTCTTCCATTTGATTTATGACATCGACATTTTCTATAAGCGCTAGAAGGGATCATTGACTAATATACTGTATATACAGGTGAAAGTTTGACGAACTCAGGCGCTCCATTATTGGTTATAAATTGTATGTAAATATATTATATAGGCAAACTTAATATATCTATACGTCAATACATCATCTACGATGATGATGATGATGATGATGGTAATAATAATGATTACGAAATTGATCTATGATGAATACAGTGTTTTCATGATCAAGGTCTTTCTCAAGTGTTTTATCAAGCTCATCTACATAAACACAATATATCCGTAAATAATATTTCTCAGTTTTCCAACATCTATCACAGTCTCATATGCCAGACATTACAAATGTATCAATTCGTATATAAGCTACCGAGGAATAATTATTCTTCGTGGTAATCATCATGATGCATTCTGTATCGTGAAAACCACTCAAAAGCGACACGAATTCTCTTCATCATCTTTAGAAACGAATTTTTCGCTGGGCGAATAAAAGAAGGGTGAGTTAAGGGGGAGAGAGAGTAAAACGTGTAAAAAAAGACGCCCGGGCAAAATCGATTAGACTCATGTGGTTCGCACCTCGAGGCGTGGTCGGCGTGATCACACAAAATAACAAAATGTGAAAGAGAGAAGATAAAGGTGTTGCGTAAAAAAGACACAGTCAGATATATATAGATCAAGTAAGGAAGAAAGAGAGAATTAGAAATGCCATATATATATATTGTATATGAAGATAATGCTCCAAGCACTTTTACGAGTGCCATTTCTTTGAGAATATTGTTCCCTTTTGTGGAGCCATTTCTCATCTCCACTTCGTTCAACAGAAGCTTGATGACGAGTGTGCACACGTCTCTGTTCATAAACGTGAAGAATATAAAAAGTGAAAATAAAAAAATAAAAAAAAAAGAAATTAAAATTTTAAAAAAAATTGGTAAAGTGCACCAAGCGAGAATCCGCACCGTCATTTGCACCACTGATAACGACTGTGTGCACGTAATTCGATTTAAAAATCTTGTGTACGCGCACACGCACGCCAAAAGAGAATCCAAAAATAATCTAACGGATATAATCTCGAGCGTTTTCATTTCATTATGATGGCAATAAAAATTGTAATGGTGTAATTTTACTCTGGCCATATACCGAACTTTAATACCGTTGATCAAAGAAAATATATATATAAGACAAAGGGCAGTCGATTAGTATATATATATATATATATAATGTGAGACGGTGTGGCTTGAAGGGTGAGGGAAAAATGAACACCGCGTGCCAGGAAGTCAAGTTGAATTCGAGTCTGGTTGCACATGGGCACGCTCGATGGGTTCCAGTGAGGCCGACCTGAGAAAAACTTGATCTCGTAAGTTTCGTCTTTCTTTCTCTTGCTTCTCCAAGTGAATATAGTATAATTCTCCTGTCTTTCCTTTCTCGTGGGACCTCTCGTCGCCGTCGCAGTATCCAACTGCAGTTTTGGCGTTTTTACCCATTGCTGCTGCTATTGCTGCTACTCTTGCTCTTTCTCTCTTTCTCCTTCTCCCTCTCTCCCCCGCGCAAAGCAAAATTCACTCGTCTTTTTTTCTTTTATATACCATCTTATGACTGTGCACTGTGTTGTCAACGATATATAAACATCCTTTTGCCTTTGAGCTCATTCTCTTTTATATTCTCAAAGTCTCTCTCATCATCGAGTTTTATTCATCTGACGAATCTTCAAGTTGAAAATCTCCGTCGCCAATTTATGGCCTCGTGGAATTGAATGATCATATACCATATGTGAGATGAAAGACCACCGAAAATATCCTCACCTCTCTCTGAGACTCTGCGGCAGCTACACAAATCCGCTTATTGATCGTTTACTGTCCCTCTCCACCTCCTCATCCTACCCATCGGTAATTCGAACAAACACGATTATTCATTCCTAGATCTTATTCTTTTTTCTCTCTTTTACCCTCTATCTTTTTCATTTAAACTTCTCCATTGCTCAATTTTACCATTCATTTATATATATATATATATATATATATATATATATATATATACATGTGTGTATTTCAATTCGAACAACCGCAGAAGTCGCCTGAGGAGACACATTCGTCGTCGTGGGCTTTAACTCGGAGATTTTTTTTTTATATTTTCTCATCTGTATTGATACAAACTAATTTGCATATTTCAGGTTATAGTGATCGATCAACTTCTCTCAGTGAAACGGAATTTTGATTATCAATTTTTACTTTATTTCCATTTTACTTTTGTAAATCATTGAAATACATATGTATAAAAAATGTTTTTTTTTGTTTTTTTTGTTTTTTTTCTTTTTTCTCATGTTTCATTGAAACGAAATCATACAACGAACGTAATGTAATTTTTTTCCTACATTTTATTTATTATTTATTTTAATAATAAAATTCGATCAAAAAATTGTTCATAAACAATTGCCGCGAAAATTTTTCTTCGAGTCGGCAAGAACACAAAAGATTACAGAGAAATATATATAAAGAGGAGTGGGAAAGATGAGAGAGGGAGTGAATATTTCGGTGCATGCGACAGTTTGTATTTCTCATTGGGGCGCGGGATCGCATGACGGATCGCAGTCTGTGACTCGTAGGCAAAAAAAAAATTTTTGCACGAGTGAAACAGACCGCGCGCGATAGCACGAATAAGAAGAGAATGACGCGAGAGAGGGGACGAAAGTTTGCAGAGACCAACTCGCGCGGTATGTCCTAACGACGCGTGAGCGATGCTCGACGTGAATGAGACGGCATTTTTCAGTGGGACGTGAAGGGCAGGGCCCCGCCACCGCCAAATATCTTTCCTCCCTTTTTCTTTATTCTCCACTGCGAGTGCTCTCGCGCATATATACCAAAGAAATGACAAAAGATTATTCCCTGAGCTTTTGCGCTTCTTTCCGTACCCAACAAAATTCAACCACACACTATATACACACTATATACATATATATAAATATATTGTTCGTCAATTTCTTTTTATAATGTACAGTCCGTCAGAAAGTTCAACCATCGTTCGTTTGATTGTCATTTTCGGCTTCGAAAAATCGGTGGTGAAAGAAAAAGAAAAAAAAAAAGAAAAAAAAAACGAATCAATCAAATTGAAGTGGATCTGTTCAATATTTTTGAAGCACAGATAGAAAGACAAAAAGGTAAGAATGAGTGGGTGAGAGCGAGAGAGGGAGAGGAAAAGAGAATTATATTTTCACAAATATATATATGTAAGAGAATGTCCATTGAAATCCAACCTCAGAGGCCTTGTGTCGCCACAAAACGAATGGAATTCCGGGACAGCATACCGTTTCTCGATGGCTGATTGTTCCCCGAGCATATCTTTTCGGTGGATCCTTTTTCATTTCTTTTACGAGGATATATATTTTTCTTCCTCTTTCGCTTCTTTTTCTTCTTCATCTTCTTCTTCTCCTTCTTCTTCTTCTTCTTTACCTTCTTCTTCAGGATTCGGGACTGTGCATCCCCACTCAAATGTTTCACTCTCTCTCTCTCTATCTTCTATGTAGCGTGGTGGGTCCGACGAGCCACTTATCGCCCCCTTTTCTCCCTACTGGCCACCCGTTTCATCTTTCTTTTTCTCGTTTTATTAGCCGCTCGCGCGCTCACTTGTTTTCTTACCAATACTTTTAACATCGGGTCCAAACGCGTCCACCTTGTGAACACTCGATGGAGTTTACCTGTTGATTTCTGTTCAAACTCTAGCACGTTTTCTAGCTCAATCTCTTACACACAAAAACCACAATTGCACTTTTCTTTATCCGCAACAAACCGTATTTATCTTTTATTTTCCCTCATCAAAATTTTTTTTTTCATTTTTACCTTTTTACCTTTTTTTTTTTTTCTTTTTGCATTTGTAGTAAATGACAAATGAATAGACTACCCTGTATTATAATCTTCATTTGGGATATTTCTTTTTTTTTTTTTCTTCTTCCATTTTTCAGGTGAAAAATATTTTTACTGAATTTAAGAGTTGAAACGCACGATCATTTGTAATATATTTTTCTTTGAGACTATCGACCAAGTCCCACGCTTTGAGAGACTTGGAATATTCTTCGAGCTCATGATATTTATAATAGCTGAGGCACTGCCGCGCCACAAACAGCGGGGGTCCAAAAAAACGACATGCCTTCATATAATGGGGTCCATAGCTATTTTGTCTATGTTCATTCGGTTTCATATAATGCCCTCAGAGTTCAGAGATTCCACCATTTATCGAACTCACCTATATCTATATGCGTTTTGAAAAATTATGATGTTATATATCGAAAGAAGAGGTGTGTGTATGTGTGTGTGTGTGTGTGTGTATATATGGGCCTAACATTTATATGTATTTATATATAGGTGCGATGGAGAACGAAGGGCATTTGGCCTCGATTGTCAAGACATTGACGTTATTATGGTAGTGTTCGACCTTTAGTTGCCGTCGGCGTGTCTCTTTGACGCGATCTTTGAAAAAGGATTAAAGCCGAGCATTAAAATCCTATTGAATTCGCCATTCAAAGAATTTTATTATTTTATTTCCTTCTACTTATATATTTATTTATTCAATTTTATATATATTTTTTTTTTATCTTTTTTACTTATTAAAAAAAAAAAACATAAAATTGTTGCATTTTCATTTACAATTATTCACTTGATTTTGTCGTGTGAAGAAAAAAAGTCAATTTCTCTTTGTTTTTTGTTTTTTTTTTTTTATCTCATTTTTTTATGGAGTGTAAAATGCAATATTCATTATAAAATCTGTCGATTAATTATACTTTGGCTTGTCTGTGGTTTTTAATTATCCAATTTGATGCGCGCGCACGCGCGCGTATATCCTCTCTTTCTCTTTCTTACCATTTTATTCTGTTGAGAAACTTGCCGTGGACTCACGGCCCTATTTTCGTTCATCAGGTATACACCAACTGGGCCTACGCAACACACGTGATGTGTCTTTTATTCTCTCACACTCATTCTTTTTTTTTTTTTTTTTTTTTTTTTTCTCTTTTTTTGTTCTCATGTATACACGCGACGCGCATGATATTTTACCGTCATTAATAATACTCTACGTTGATCAATGCGAAAATAATGAGGCGACGACGTAATATCATGAAAATTGGCCTATCCATTGATCATTATTGCACAGAAAATTTTCATTTTTATTGCCATAAATAAAAATGAAAATGGTTTTTTTTATTATTATTTTTTTTTTTTTCTCAAGAATTGAATTTAAAAATGTAAGGGAATAGAAAATTCCAGAAATTTTATTTACTACTCGATCCTATGGATTTTTCTCTGTGTGCACAATCATTGAGATGAGAAAAAAAAAACCCCCATATATACCCATATATAAATACGTGCACCCACATATATATATATATATATATATATATATATATATATATACAGCAACAGATACTTTTATATAGGTATAGAGATGGGGCAAAGCGAGCGCATTCCATCAGCGGTGTATGCGATGTTTTTAGTTTTGTTGGAAGGAAGACTTTCAGAGAAACGAGTCGGGAGTTATTTTAGACTTGGGTTATGTGTGTCAGGTATGAACTCGTCCGCGCACTATTCTCACTCCGAAGAAATTGCTTTTATGACGATGACGACAATAACAACGATGTAGATGACGATGACGATGACGATCATGATGAGGGAATGAAAACGACAAGAGAAAACACGACGGGCCATCACCTACTTCTCTAAAATGTCTGTCACTTTAGCCGTTTCGTGATGAGCAATATAACACGCTCACTTTTCATAGATCGTACCGTTCAATTTCGTTTTTGACATATAGTTTGATCACTATCATAGCATCAAAAAGAATTCATTTCAAAATCATGTCCACGTGGTGCTTGCTCCACCCTCATTTTTCCATTATTAAAAAATAAATAAATAAAAAAGAAAGAACGAAAAAAAAAAAAAAAAAGGCAATGAGGAAAGAAAAAAATAAAATAAATAAATAAATGGTGATTGTCAAGTGAAATCTATGTAATTTTCTTTCTTTTTTTTTTTTTTTTTTTTCATCTTTACAACAACGATGAGTTCGAATGCTCCTCTTTCTCTCTTTTTTTTTTTTTTATAGATATATATTTAACCAGATGTTGAGACATAACAGATAAAAATCAGGAAAAAACTGGTCATTTGATTAAAAAAACATATATTATATAAATGTATTTATATTTTTTTTGCCGTTTTTTTTTGTTTTGTTTTTTTTTTTATTATATCTTCAGAGACGATTATCATCAGAAGTCGTTTGACATATTGTCATGGAAATAAAAACGAGACGTAAAACACAAATTTGCGTGCAATAAAGATTCGAATAAATATATAAATAAAATGGAGGAGAATGTAGAGAAACGCGCGATCCTTCTTGGCAATCAAAAATCAACTCGACAAATCATTCAACGGATAAATAATGAATATAAAAAAAATATATATGACAGTATGTGAGGGTTTTAAGTACAGTTATAAATAGATACGATATATATAATAGATAATGTGCGTACATTTGTCGCGTGGGTCTCAGCAACTGAATTTTTTTTTTTTTTTTTATATTCGCATTTAACGCTCGATATCTCCCTCACTGCACTCTCTCTTTTTCCCTCACGCACAACACCAATACACGCTCCTCGGTGTTTTACGATTGAACATATATATATAAAACGTTGTTGTGGTTATATTTCTGATAAATGACCACGTGCTCTACTCTCACTTTACTCATTTATCTATTAATAAATATAAATTTACTTGGATAGCACATACTTGGGCGCGTGCGCGTACATGTCATGAAATATCAACAGCCTCAAGAGCTCGTTGTCGTCATCGTAATCATCATCATCGTCCTCGTCGTCTTCGTCTTCGTCATCATCATCATCATCATCATCATCATCATCATCATCATCATCATCATCATCATCATCGTCGTCGTCGTCGTCGTTGGTGCTGCCGCACGCTCGCACTTCGACTGGTTCTCATAAAACTCGAAGTAAATTCCATGATCGTGTCCGGATTCCTGTGGCGATGAATTTTTATTAATGTTCTGGGTTATATTCTCTCGCAGCTCGTGATTATTATTATGAGTCAGAAATTACGATATATTTCAAATGTATTCGATAATTAATAAATAATAATAATGGATGAAGTTCTGCTGCTCGCGCGCGCATGCTGATACATCTGCATATTCTTTCAATGAAGAAAAAGGAAAAAGAAAAAAATAATAATAAAATAAAATAAAATAAAATAAAATAATATATATATTTGATAAAGTGAGTAAATAAAAATGTCGAAAAAAAAATAAAATGATATAAAATAAAATAAAATAATGAAAGACTAAAAACGAAAAAAAAAAAAATGCGCACACACTGGGAGGTTATTTGGATAAAAAAGGAAACGGTTCCCCGAAAGCTTGTGGATTTGTATATATATATTCGCGTATCTATTCATAATCGCAGCGACCTTCGCATAGTGGCCATTCTTAATGTGGGATCCCAATATACACTTTACCTTTATATATATATATATATATATATATATATATATATATATAATAGAGGGTGGGAGAGAGTGTATAATAGGGTGGCTATACGTCCCCAGTTTTTATCTACATTGGGGGAGTCGAAGCCCGCGCTCGCTAATGACCGTCCGATACGCTCCCAACGTTTGGGCACACACCGACGACACGAATCGCGTTCCGACAAATGCATTGAATGTATGCAAGAAAAAGATAGTGAAACACGCAATGTGAATAAAAAAGAAAGACAGAGACACGAGTATCTCCACTCTTCTTCACTATACACGTATATAATACGTTTGCAAAAGTAACCGGGGGCATTTACTCGATCGCTCGCGAAAGAAGAGAAAAAGAGAGAAAAATTACTCCTCCCCACTTCGCCTCACCTCTCTTTATCCTTCTCTCACTTTCAATGTAATGCAGTGGACACGACGAATTTCACGAATTTTTCCTTCAAGACATCTCTGGGGAGTCTTGATGTGTCTTATACACGTGCGGAAAAAAAAAGAAAAAAAAAAAATTGGAGAAAGGAGAAGAGAAAAAGAGAGAAAAAGATAAAGTCGAAGATCACCCATTGTGTCTATACCAAAAATATATTTTAAAAAATATATTATTATAATAATAACAATAATAATAAAATGAATATATTATTAATTTTTTTTTTTCGCACTGTTGACTTTTAGAATTTTTTATATTATTCATTTATTTTATATCTCACTTATTTATGTATTTATATATTTTTTTGTTTCTCTCTCTTGCACACACACACACAAAGACACGGCTTCACTCTGTCACCTTTCTTTTTTTTTTCTTTTCATTGTCGATATATTATGTGCATATATATATATTTTTTTTTTTGTGAATTCATTGATATTTCGAATATTCTATGAATCATACATGAGGGATATTCATCTGTCGCGTACACAAATAATAATCGATATGAAAATATTTTATTTTAATGCTAAACGGTTTGTATCCGAATTTTAGAGAATGATAAAAAATAATAAAAGAAAGAAAAAGAAGTAAATAAATATACATATTAAAAGATGAATATATATATAAATATATGGAATAAAATGTGTATACATACAAGATTTTACTACAATAATATACAAATAAATTTGAATTTGATGCATTTATAAATGTGTGCTTGTATTGTGTATGAATGAGTGAATAACTACGCGTAGAATTTGATAAGATGAACTTGAATCGTACGAAAATAAAAGAAAGTGAGACATTAAATAAATGTATTCGTAATATATTTATAAGATCATCCACTTATTATGGATAACATAACAATGTCCCCTTTGAGTAATACATGAGAATCGTTCTATTCCTATTTATTTATTTATTTATTTATTTATTATTTTTTTTTTTTAATTTTTTTTTGTTTCTTTATATGTGAATATATATATATGGGTGATTTGAGTTCGCAATTACTGCACGACGGGACCACGACTTGGGTGCGAGCAAAGGACTCACCTCTTTCGTGAATCGCCCACGCCTGAAAAAGTGCCACACTCACGCGCTTTATGTTTCACTTTTGTTCTATATACAATATATATAAAATATATAAAATATATAAAATATACACTCACTTCCAGAGAATAAAGGATATACAGAGAGGTAGAGAAAAACACATTACATCCATCACTGGAATAAAAATAAATTACTCTGATTAAGTAAAAATTAATCAACAACGTCATACCGAAACAAAAAGAAACAAGACAAAAAAAAAAATGAATAAATAAATAAATAAATAAATAAAAAAAAAAAAAAAATGATTATTTTGCATGAATTGAATTTCCATCTCATATTGAAACGAAAAACAAAAAAAACAAAAAACAGAAAAAAAAAAATTATATATGTAATATATAAATCATTTTCTATATTATTATTCTTGTATATTTATTGCCTTATCATTTTACTTCAACACTTTCAGTTGACACTTTTGTTCATATTCATAAATATAAATATATATCGGTATATATAATTGTAATTGTGTTCCTTTGTTGTTAGGTAAAATTTTCATGGGACTTTAATGGCAATTGGTTGAGTTGGTGATGGAGGTGGAGGTAAAGGAGAGAAACACATATGAAATAATGTTACTGGGTCGTTAGAGCCATGAGCATGAGTTTGCGACAAACGTTTAGTTAGTTGACTTGTGTGTTGATTTATCACGATGTCGTAAGAGAAACCTTAAATAGGCAAAAAGGTGCGTGCACGAACGCAATTCACGCGCGTCACTGAACGTGTGAAAGACTATCCAAAAGATGTCATACTTTACGCTTCATTCGCGTATACATATGTAAGACGTATAAGAAGGATTGAGTGAGATAGTGAGTTCAAAAAAAAAAAAAAAAAAAAAAAAAAAAGAGAAAGAAACTCATGGACAATAGGTTGAATGAATTTTTTCTTAAAAGCACATTATACATATATATATATATATATACGGTCCCTCTTGACGTGTTATTCTTATATTTTTTTTTTCTCCCTTTTTTTTTTCTTTTCTTTCATTTTATTTTATTATTATCATTTTTTTTTTTTTTTTTTTTCCTTTTTTTGAGCCTCGTTTTGGGACTTGGGTTCAACCCACGCGTCTTCTGGTAGTCAGTGAGATATAATCTCAAGTAACAATCTAGTAGGGAGAAGGTGGTGAAGGGGAGGAGTAAAATGAAGGGAGGAAATTCTTGCTGCGATAATAGTCGCATTTGCAAATAAAAAAAGAAAAAAAAAAAAAAACCGAATTATATAAGTAAATAAATAATCTTTTATATTCTCAATTGGACTTATAAACTATATTTTATATCGAGTAATTTATAATTTACCAATTTTATCGTTATGTTGTTGGCATTTAATTCTCTCCTCTTTTTCTTTGTTTATTTTTTTGTTTTTTTGTTTATTTCTCTCTCCAGAATTTTTGGGTGTACGACAGTAAAGTTATAAACATTGAAAATTTGTGTTATTTTCATTATCATTATTATTATTATTATTATTTTTTTTTTTTTTTATTTTTTTATTTACTGTCTGGCTTATTCCAGCTCTTGCCCGATCAAATGTAAAGCACACGCGCATGTATATGGAAAATTGAGGGCGTGGAGACTATGTATATATATTATATATATTTACAAAGTTGGGCCTTCTACAGTAGAGTGTGAGGACTTGTATGTGCGTCTCAACACACCGGTACGGCTTATCGGACGTACATCCTCAGTTGGAGATTAGCATAATGTCTGCCGCAGTGCGTAGGTACTCTCTCTCTCTCTCTCTCTCTTTCTCTCATTCTTTTCACTCTTATCCCCTTAACCCTCAGCCATCTCTTCTGTATGTTCCCTCTTACTTCTAGTTGCGTCGTGCGCGTTTTCTCATCGCCCGCCACCATCTCGGACCACTTCAACACATTCCCATCGGTCTGTGACAACACGACATAATAATTTTTCAAATAGCAACAACCGGCCACATATTTAAACTTGATTATTTCGTGTTTTTTGTTTTTCGTTTTTTTTTTTTTTCTTTCCTTTCTGCTGTTTCGCCCATTGGAATATTATTTTATTATAATAATAATAATTATTATTATCATATACATATATATAGTGTTTTTTTTTTTTTTTTTTTTTTTTTTCCATCGCTTTTATATGAACGCGGGATTAGAGTGACGTCTCAAACGCTAAGAAAGGAAGTCAGGCAGGAAAGTGTAAATTATCTGTGGGAATATCGTGTGGTTTGTTTATATATACGTGTGTATATATATGTACGTTACTTTGCTGTTTCTTCGTTGCATACCTTGGCAACAATTTTATATTTAAAAGAATACGTGTATGAGTATGTAAGACGGTGATTGTTGAGAAAAAAAAAAATAATAATAATAATAATAATAAATAATAATAATTTATGAATAATGTGTGTTAGAAGACAGAGCGCGCCTTTAAAGTTATATAATCGATTGGTTTTAATTATTATTTTCTTTTTTTTTTTTTTTTCAATCAATCGTAGTAGTTATTTAATATATTTTTATTTATATTCATTGAAAAAAGAAAATGTTTCTTCCACAAGTTATTTGATCTTAAAAAATAGATGATGTCATCCGAAAAATTGAGTTGTCTTAATTTGTTGGATTTCAATAACTTTCGTGATTATATCACTTCAATTCGATAAAAACCAAGTGTGACAATACAAAAATGCACTTTGCACGTTTGTTACTTGTTTAAAATGCATATACATGTATGTGTATATATATACTCGTGTGTTTCTTTGGGTTTTCAGTGATGTGTAATGTATAAGTGAGGTGTATGGAGAATGGTGCAGTGGAGACGACAAAGAGGGATGGCAGACGGGCCCAACTTTGCTGCCACTGCTATTATGGCCAATAATTCATTGAGTCGACTGGGTTGAGTTGTGTTGGATGGGCCCAGGGCCGCGTGCGTTCGTTTCACTCTTCTTCTCTCTTACATATACTAATACATACACGTATCGTCCTTCCCTTTCTACTTTACTGTCTTATATATACTCTGGACAATCTCACGCGCGCAAAGTTATACATAGGGTGTCATGAAAAATTCAAGCGTCGCTGCGACATGCCAAATTCATCATCACGCCCTGAGAATTTTTGGGTGATTTAAATTCTTTTTTCTCTTGTTCTCATTCACGTTCATGTATAGTAGTGCGATGAAATGAACGAGTCTCTTCATGTCGTCGTTGTCGCTTTTGTCGTCGTTCACGTCGTTGTCGTTGTACAAGAGGCAATTACATTCGTGGAGGCTTACGACTGCATCAATTCTCTACTGGCCACAGCTGCCCACTCTCAATTCTCAATTAACCCGTGCACGAGTTCGCATTTCACTCTACAAAATGTCATCGTCGTCGTCGTCGTCGTCGTCATCGTCATCATCAACTGTGGTATATAATACAGACTTTCTCTTAACATCACAACGAAAACTAACAATCCACTGGGATATGTGTATTTTATATACCACACGAAGACAAAATGAGGGACACTCGAGATTCTTAAGAGATGGCAAGAATATTATATATATCCAACTGTACACTGAGCACATCAGCAATAAAATATTTACAACCAGAGATATATTTAATCGTGTACTATGAAAATACCAAAGCAACAATGATATTTCGTATGGCAAAACATTTACCATAAAGAACAAGTATTTCTAGTGATCGTAAAATGGACGGAAAGTAAAATGTGTGAATTCTATTGGATATATAGATATACATTTGTATTCAAGCATTTGGACATTATTCATGAGATATATAATTCTTTTTTTTTTTACTAGTTTAAACAATATAAGATTCAACATATACAATATTGTATTTGTTTGTGAAGATGGTAGTAGTGGATGAATGATATAATAAAAATTGCAAGTGTAATATATTAGATTGGGACTTATCCCCAAAAATACTTAATAATCAACGCGCAATTTTTTTTCAAATTTTTTTATTTATTTATTTATTAGGTTTTTTTTTTTTTTTTATACAGCTCGATTGCATTACAAAAGTTTGGGCCCACAGGCCCCGCACGCGGAATTAACGTCTGCACAGACATGAGATGGGGAAAAATCATGGCATATCAAGATCCGAATCGCCTTGCTCACTCACTCTCTCTCTCTATCTCTCTGTCTTCTCGATATTATAATATTATTATCATACAAATAATCATCGTAACGCTTGAGGCGCCTCCGACGACAGGCTTTGATGGGACTCCTCTTTCCCTTCCTCTCTCTCTCACTCTCTTATTCTCCCTCACTTCTTTTCTCAACACATCTTTTTTTTTTTTTTTTTTTTCCCTCTCCTCTCACCTTTCATATACATATACCCCTCACTTCATTCTGCTCTTTCACGTCTTCAAAAGACGCCCAGAGGGCAGCTGCGGTGTCTCGAATCTTAAATTTCAAAATTTCCTTTTTCTCCACTTTACGACTCTGCCTCGATCCATTGGCAAAATTTACGGCGACGCGAGTATATACATGCGTTGCCCCCTAACGATCTCTCACATATGCTCTTTTGCTCATGTATATACACATCAACACACACACACACATATATATATATATAAAACGTAAACTAACCAATATGGCGGGATTTTAGTAAAGAATATGAACTCGCAGTGGATTTTGTATACATACGTGTCGAAGAATCTCACGATTTTTTTTTTCCTCCCTTCGTTCCACACTTTTTTTTTTTTTTTTTTTTTTTTTCATTTGATTTTGTTTTATTATTTTTCTACTCCTCGGGCTACACTCTGTGTTATGATGCGCACGGTGGTCTAATTATTCAGTACAAGAAATAAAAAAAGAAGAAAATGCAAGAAAAAAAAAAAAAAAAAAAAAAAAAAAAAAACCAACGTAAGGTATAAAAGACGGCCGGAAAGAGAAGAGAGAGAGAAAATGAGTCTTTTTAAGACGCCCGCGATAAAACCCTCGGATAACTTATTAATAACGTTTCGCTTTACCGGTTCGTAAAACGCCCGAGTGCGACAGAAATCCGCCACGGGGCGAAATAATGCGAGAGCAAATATATGTTAGATGTGTGAAAGAGAGAAAGAGAGATTGAAGTAGGCATTCGCCTCCTGAGGGATGTAAGAAAAGAAAAAAAAAAAAGAAGAGAAAGGAGGAAGGGAGAGAAAAAGAGAAAAAAAAATTAAGGGAGAAAAATAAAGCACTGGGTAAAATGTGCTCTTCAATCGTGAAGTGGTAGGTAGGAAGTGAGTGAGATAGCCAGAGAAATGAAAGGGAAGAGAAACGAAAGAAAGAAAGAAAGAAAAAAAAAAAATCTCGATAAACGAGACGAATGTAACGCGCGCGCGTATCGAGCTCACTGGAAAAATCAAATTCTCAGATCTGGCGTATGGGTAAAAATACCCCACTCTATTTTACATACATACATACATACATATACATATATATATATATATATATATACATGTATATGTGTGTATGTATATGCATTTGCATGTATAAGTGTGTGGATAATGCCCGGAGGCCTTGAGTGGGGATAATTGCACAAGGCCCGCTCTCGTCTTCGGTCGCAGCTAAGGAGTCTTACGTGAAGATAAGACTTGAACGATAACGATTGGGCCCCGCGGAGAGACGTATACACAACCTACACGTCGCAATGTGTTGTAGAATATCTACAAGTGTCGTTTGTGTGTGATGCTTTTCTAAGTTCGTCCAATTTATGTACTGACACACGCCACGACTAGTTTGCACTTAAAGATTATATTCACTCAAATGTTCAATCGTCTTTATTTTATTTTTATTGTGTCATGAAAATTTTTTATCTCATCTCTAATAGAAATATTTCAACAAGAGAGAATAATAAATATTTATATATAATATAAAATTAAATGACAATATTAATTTTAATATTGATAAATTATTGAATTGTTGGTATTTTTTATTGTTTTAAATATAATGTCATAATTCATTTCGCATATTTATTTACAATAATATCATGGCAAATTATTGAATAGTGTTACAACTAAACTTATTGAATATGATTTTGTCAATTATTTTTGTAGCAACATGGAAAAAATAAATGAACAAATAAATAAATAAATAAATAAAAATAAAAAAAAAAAAAGATAAAATAAAATAAAATATGAATTGATGCGATATACGTAATGTACATCATTGGTGTATACTGGTAATATGAAAGTTAAGGGTAAACCGCGCGCGTCTGGGAATGAAGGGCCCAAGGCCCCTCATAAAAATCTACGGCGTGTTATTACCGGATTATAATAACGATGATATTGTTGTTACGCGACTAATATTGCAACGGCGCGGAGACCAAGCAAAAGAGAAAGAGAATAAGAGGGAGAGTGAGAGTAGGATGAAAGGAACAAGAAACAGAAAAAAAAAAGAAGAAAAAAAATTGAAAGAATGAAAAAAGAAAGAAAAAAAAAAAACCAAAAATGACGTACCACCATCTCACTAATATTTTTTTTTTATTTTTTATTCTTTAGATGGTAAAAATGACGTGTGGTGGGGAGAGAGTACGAAAATCGAGCGCACGTTCGCCGGATGCACTTTACGTAATTCGCTAATGGCCCCATTCATTAGAAGGCGTCTCACTATATTCTTTAATTTTTTTTTTTTTTTCTTCACTTCTTCATTTTTTCTTTACATTGTTATTTTTATTTTTCAAGAAAAAAAAAAAAAAAAAAAAATTTTCCCTCCTCCTACGTCACATTCACATGGCTCGGATAAAAATGAAATTTTTAACTTTAAACTTCATAATTGGGGAATAACACCATGGCCATGTACAAGTATATTGTATATTATATATGTATAATATACATATACATGAACACACACATATATAAACCCAAACAATCATGGACATACGATCGTTTTCACGCCATTCAATCCGCGTGCGTATCGACCAAGACATAAATCACCAACCGCATATAGTGTATGTACCCGGCTTTTATTCGTGAGCTTCGTGATTCTTCGGTTTCGATTTTACGGATCACGTGTATATATATATTCGTACGTGGGTTTATTCTTTCCCAACCTCTATAAACCGCGCGAGTGAAATGATCGGATCTGTAGATAGATCGCGCAGTGCAGAGAGAAGCGAATTGCGGTATACCGATACTTGCACGTCGCTATGTTGGGCTTTTAACCTGTGCGCGACTCATCGCGTGAGAAAAATATAAATTTCATACATAAATATATATATATTGTCACGTAAATTCCCTGAAGGGTAATTCAATTGACATTGAATTCGCGTTTGTGCAAAAAAATGTTTTTTTTTTTTTTTTTAATTTTTTTCAATAAGACTAATTACTCGGTGTGCAAATTAAATAAATTATAAACACGAATATTTTACATAATTGAAATATATTACACGTTATTCAAATCTATTTAACATCACATGAATTTATGTAAGAAGAAAAAAATATATATATTTAGTAAAAAAATATAATTAATTATGAATGTAAATTTATTGCAATTCATCATCTATTCAAATTGAGTTCATTCATGTCAATATATTTACCATTACTTTCCATATTTCAATATTGTTGATTTTATTCCATCTTATTTTATTAATATTATTATTATTATTATTATTTTTTTTTTTTTTTTATCTCGAATGTGTTTATGAATGACTCACGAGCAACAACACAATTTCATGTAATAGACCCTCGGGCCAAACGCACGTTCAATTATTAACATCACTATTCACCTTTTGAAAAATACCACTCGAATTTTGTTATCCTTTCAAACGAATGAACACACACACACACACACACACACGCATACATTGCCACTGACATTCTTCTTTACACATATTTATTTTCTACGAACATTTTTTTTTTTTCTTTTTTTTTTTTTTTTTCATACATACATTTATATCAATAATATTACATAAAAATTGTACGTGGGTGAAAATCTTATTTTAAAATCAACTCAATTGATTTTTATAAATTTTTTTATTTATTTATTCATTTTTTGTTTTGTTTTTTCACATTTTTACTCACAATCTCTCGAGTTTTATATATTGTGAAGATAATTATTACCCGGTATTTTATTGTAACTTCATTTAACGTAAGAAAAAAAGAAAAATCTTTCTCAATTTGTCAAAAATAAAATTAATTATTTCATCATATTTACTCTATTAATTTTCATTTGAAAAGCAAAAATTACAATTTATTATTTTTTTTTTTTTCATCCATACTCAACCCAAGCAATGCCGGATATTTCTTCTAGTATAAATACATATATATATATATATATATATATTGTGAGAGAGGTTATATGATGTTATCAAACGACAGAATGTTTTTTTTTTTCACCCGGACGTTCTCAAACATCAGATAAACGTTTCAAAATATTAATGATATTCATGGTGGCGAGCTTTTAAGAGCATCCACGGTGGCAATATATATTCAATATACAACTTTACATTCACTATACGCATGTATTATGAAAATGATCGAGATATAATATATCTCGATATATTTTTTTTTTTTTTTTTCATTTCATTTCACTTCATTTTATTTTATTTTATTTTATTTATATTTCTCCTCCCATTTGCATCGCAGACTATTGTATATGGGATTATAACAACAAGACCCAAACTAGTCAAGCAGGTGGTCCATTGGATCGAATCAATATATCTCAAATACATTATTGTCAATGTAACATTTTAAAGATGTTCATGATACAACATTACATACACACACATACACATATATATATATATATATATATATATATATATATATATATATATATATATATATATAAATGGTTGATGGCGCGAGTATTCGAAGAGGAGCGTAAATGTCCAATTGACAAATTAGGATATGGATATTTTCCATTCTCTTTTTTTTCGTTTCACCCGTGTAGACAATGTCGTAAATAAATTTAGATGACCGAAGAGAAAAGGACGGAAAAAAATGTAAAAGAAAAGAAAGAATAGAAGGTGAAGGTGAAGGGGAAAGGGAAGAGAGTAAAGTCTACCTTTACGTTGCAGTTTCATGCTCGTTGCACAAAGGACGGATAAGTTATCGCGCGTAGTGTTGTCCCATCATGTTCCCAAGGACACACGGGGTTATGGGCTACTAAAGGAATAAACTTGACGCACAATGGTATGGTAGCAAGTGAGAGTACAAGAGAGAAAAAGAAAGAGAACAGAGAACACACGCGCGCGCGTATGTGTGTATATATATATACATGTAAGTGAGAATAATGCGTATGCAAAAGGAGAGAGTGGGTGAAGAAATCGTCTTTAGTCTGGCAGAATATAAAAACAAAAAAAAAAAGAAAAAAAAACGAAAATTAAAGAGAAAAATAATAAAAAAAAAATTTTTTTATTATTCTGAACAAAAGGTTTTCATTTTGAAAAAAAAAAAAAAAAATGAAATGAAATAATAATAAATAAATAAATAAATAAAAATGAAAAAAAAAAAAAAATTCTTTTCCTTCCACGACCTATTAATATTTCTCGCTTCAAAGAATCGTCTCCGGTATACGCACGACTGAGGTGGCGAATGAAAGATATGCACAAGAGAGTAAAGATGGAAGGTTATGCGCGTGAAAAGAGATGGTATGTATATATATATATATATGTGTGTATGTATGTGTGAGCTGTTACCGGCGTGAGAGAAGACCGCCGCCGCGGCACATCGTCATTGTTGTCGAGCTCTTTCATTCGTCTCAAAGCAAAGCATCACACCGTCCAACTGAGGTGACCCCCGAGGCACACAGGAACTATCGGCATTGCGAAGATGCAGACATTAAGAAAAAAAAAACCTAATAATAATAATAATAATAGTAATAACAATAAAAACAAGTGGAAGAAATTGAAGGAGTAAGTGAGAGAGGACGAAAGGAGAAAAAAATGAGTAAAATAAAAAATTAAAAAAAAAAGAAACGTCTCGTTTCAACGTTAACCCAACATCCGACGCCAAACACATTCGTTTTCGACCTCATCCAATGTTTTGTCCTCTTCATCATCGTCTCGAACAATTGCTCAATGCGACTATAAATAACGTGCGAGCGTGCGAGCGAATTAGATTTTTATAAAAATTCTCACCGTATTATTAACCTACAATTCAATTAAACACACTCGTCTCCTATGCCAAATGGATTGTGATGAGAATAAAAAAAACAAAAAACAAAAAACAAAACAAAACAACAAAACAGAAAAGAACAAAAAAAAAATTTTTTTTAAAAATGTGTATATAAAAAATATACATGGGCAATGATGAAAAGAATAATTTTTATTTGGCATTGCGTGAAAAAGATAAAAGGAGAAGAGGTAAGAGAATTACTTTTGAAATATTCATTTTAAAGTGCCCTTGAATAAATCACCGCTGTGTATTTTCATTTTGTGCAAATAGTGTGCACATATGGGTGTACAAAATTTGTGAGTCATGTAGAGGAGTGAGTGTATAGAAGAATAAAAATGTAAAAAAAAAAAAAAGAAAAAAAAAAAGTGGCGAGTAAAGTCACGTTGGTAACGGAATCACAACGTGAAAACGCAGTTTTGTCTGTCAACGGGTGTAAAGTAAAAAAGGAAAAGGAAAAAAAACAAAAAAAAAAACAAAAAATCTTGAATAGATATAGAAAAGAGAGGAATGAACGCGTGAGGTAGAAAATTTAAACGATCAAAATGAAGAAGAAGAAGAAGAAGAAGAAGAAGCCACCAGTTGAGATACAGGGAAAGGAGCACAGAGAAATATTGGAGAATAAAATGAAGATTTGAGGGGCTAGAAGGATGCGAGGGGCCAAGCGTAGAGAATCAACTCATTAATAGAGGCGGTTGATGTCTGAGGTCAACACTGAAAGGCCTCTCACTCTTTCGATTTTGTCCACTCATTGTTTATCTTTTTTTTTTTTTTTTCCTTTTTGTTGTCTACACTATTATTTTTTCCCTTCTCTCACACATGTTTTTTCATCACGTACATAATTGACGATTTCAAAATGTTAGTCGTGAATAAAAATCAAATGTCTTATTCACAAATATTTTTTTTTTTCTTTTTTTTTTTTTTTCAAATGTATTTTCTAAACGTCGTATTTTTCAACCTATTGGAAGGATGAGGGGAAAAAAAAAAGACGTTAATCTTCATCATGATCCCGGTGATATTTTAAATGAGAAAAGAAAATATTTTCACTGATTACTCACAATTTATATTTAACTCTACGTATATTATTTGAGTAATTGATTTGAAAAATCATACACAATAGTCACCTGAATATATTTATTTAAACTAAACGAAGGAGTTAAGAAAAATAAATAAAAATAAACAATAATCTATAATATGATAAGAAAAATATTGATGATATCAACTAATTTAATTGTATTTAATTTCAATATATCTTTTCACATATATACACGATAAATATTTACACAAAGCTACTACTGTATATACATACATGTAATTGCTCACTCCATATATTATCATGGATCTCGGATGTATACCGCTCATTTCAACCACGTAAAATGCACTTCATTTCAACACACAGAGTTCATATATATATGTATGTATATACATAACACAAAAAGATGAGCCATTAGGATAAACGATCCCGGTTGAGTTTAAATTGTGAGTTAAATGAAAATGAGTAAAAAAAAAATGTTTTTTTTGTTATTTCTTGTATACTAGAGAGAATAAAATACCGGTATATATTGAATGAAGAAAATAGAAAATATCTCGTTATTCTCGCGGTACGCTTAATTGATTCTTGACTTACGAGAATTTAATTACCGACTTTGAACCTTTACGACGAGGTGCGGCGTTCACGTCGTGTGTCGAACGAGTTAGAACGAAAAAAAAAAATATATATATATAAATACATATATAAACTTACACTCTCGATATCAATATATACATAAGCATCTATTTTAATATATCTAGTATAAATAAATAAATAAATATATATAGGAAATTTCAAGTAGTTTCGTCAATCATCGCCTTGCAAGTCGATTAAATCATCCGGCTTTTAATCGATACACGCAAGACTTTAATTACAGTTCAATATATAAATAAATTACTTTCCCGTATGCATCTATCTGTCTAAAATCCTACTGACATGGATGCACCAATATATGGAGATTTATTAAAGACAAATTAGAATATGTTTATTATAATTTCACGTTGAAATTCTATCCTCCATAAACACGTTATTCAATTGATTATAAATCGATGAGTCTTTAACATAAATATATATAACAAATATAAAATATAAAATATAAAATATATTCTCATTATGAGAAATATTTTTGATCCAATATACTCGACTTTCATTCAATATATATATATATATATATATATATATATATATACATATACATAATATTTACTTGAATAAAAAATAATTCCAAGTTTTTTTAAATCAGTTGATAATCAAGTATTTAAAAAAATATATAAATATAAATTTTTTTTTTTCCTTTTTTTGGGAAATTATAAATTATTCAGTTTTCCATATAGACTCTTGCATACTCTTCATGTATATATAAATATTTACACATACATTTATATATACATGAATATTTTTTTGCGGTGTCGAGACCACTTGACAGTCTTCCCAAGAATCCAGTACTTCCGTCAAAAGATAAATGATACATTGCGGCTAATTTGTATATCTTACATACCCAATTGAAAAAAAAAAAAAAAAAAAAAAAAAAAAATAAAGTAATAATAAATAATAATAAATAAATAAAAAGATTTACATTTTTATTTCATTTACGTATATATATATATATATCTTTTACAAACTGATAATTCAATTGAGTGGACAAATTTGCGAGGGAGAGCAATGTGAGCAAACGAAGTGACGCGAAATTTCCAGTGACGCGGACCATTGCAAAAGACTCTCCCTCTACACAATTCGAAAATAAACAAAAAAAGTATACAACGATATAGGATGCTTATTCTTCAGGTGGTTGAAGTTCTTTAATATATATATATATATATAAAAGACGAGCGATCGAGTCAAGAGGAACGTAAAGAAAAAAGAAAAAGAAATGATGATGATGATGATGATGATGATGATGATGATGATGATGATGATGATGACGAAGACGATGAGGACAACGATGAAGAGTATAAAGGTGATGTAGACAAGAAGAAGAAACAGAAGAGGAAAGAAGAGTCGAAGAGAAGTTGAGTGAAACACGTAAGGCCTACGGCGGGCATGCAGAGAGAACCAGAATACCGTGCACACGGCAAGCACACACACACATACACTCACAAACACGCGCATACATAAGCACATGTATACATACGTACGCATGAAAACCCCATAGAGAGACTACTCTTTGGTGTACAACGCCATCAAGTGAAGATACTCGTCGAGAATCGAGTCAAAGTGAATTTTTCCTTCTCTTATACTTTTATATTTCTCTTCGGTTTTTTTTTTTTCATTTTTTGACTCTTTCTTCTTGTTGACTAGCGCATACAGTCGAGAGGAACTCAAGCTGTGAAGATGAATTCCACACTTTATCTTTTTATATTACATTTGACTATACACACATACACACACATATACACACATCATATATATATGCAGCTGCTACAGAGTGAATGTACACGTGTGATTATAGCGTCAAACGACGCGTGATTTTTAGACGCCATTTCATCACCTCAAATCATACGAAATTATTATTATCACAATGTATACATACACATATACATATGCATATACATATATATAATACATATACATATATATAATAGTATTTACAAAGACGAATAAATTTTATTTGCGTGCGCTACATAACTTCCTGATATATTTTTACTCGCAAAACCACTTTATATACTTCAACTCTTTTCACCATCTCTTTCATTCTTTCTCAACACACACATACACACATACTATACATATAAATACCATGAAGAAAACTGTGAATTCTTCAACTTCTCTTTTATATACATCCTCGTATCCACCATCTCACATCGTCCTACCCCGAGGACATAGACGCCTAACTCTTGGTATGAGCGCCATGACTTCGTTCTCCTCCTCCTTCTCCTTCTCCTTCCTCACTCTCCCTCTTTCCCTGTCTATATATATTTTGTAATTCTCTCCTTCATATGTATATACACACACACATAAAAATAAAAAGATAATGCAAAAACACAGTGTACACAAATACATACGCCTCTTCACATGAGTTTGAAATCGATCCTCTGTAGATTTATTTGTTCTCTTATATTTATATGTATAAGACGTATAAACAAACCTATCGTGGTTGTTATTTCTCTATGCAGCACGTCGAGTTTTCAATCGTCTGTTACAGCCCACGACAATACAAATCCAAATGGTATTTCGTAATATAAATAAATAAATAAATAAATAAATAAATGAAAAAAATATAAAAATTATATACAATTTTATACATTTATAACATTGCGGATGAAAGTGTCGTAGAATCTTCGATATTAATTTTCAAAAATCATCCGGAATTCTATACATTCATATAGGCTACATACATATATTTATTTATTTATGTAGGGAGTTTGAACGAGAGAGTCGCGCACAAATTTGCATATTATGATTTACATCCTTGTCCACTGTCTTACCAGTTTTTTTTTTTTTTTTTTTTCTTTAGCCCCTTCTGTTACCCCTCACTCTTGCCTCGTCCCATCGTTGGTTTTTATAACCACACACGGTATACGCTATAACTCGCACCGCGCCCATAATTTTTATTCCATATGTGTATGTATATGTGTATATTCGTGTGTCTGTATATATATATATAAAGCGATTACAGACATCAGTATCATCAACGCAGTAGTGTGTACATATTGTTTCAAGAACAATCGGTGGAAATTTGTCTTGCTGTGTATTTCTCGAATTCAAGTTCATATCTTTTGGCTTTATTCTATATATCTCACTGTTTTTCTTATACTGATAATTTTTTTATACTCTCACTTTCGTATAGTGAGAGTAACAGAGGGACACAACTGATAAGATTTATCTGCCCACACGTTTTATTTGTAAAGTGCGAAAACGTTGACAATCAACTTGAATGTTGCCATTATTACAGAACTTCCCACTCTCTTAACCAAAAACACACACACATATATATATATATATATATAAAATTTCTCTTGTATATTTTCGCAATACATAATGTACTTTCTTCTGTGGTGTTGTCTGACTGGCCGATACATTTTTAACTGAGATTATTTCTTGTATTTTTATTTGTATAAACTTTATCTTTCTGCCAATTCGCATATATTTATAACTCACGCGTGTAGAACTTTGGGTTTTTCTCACTCATTCACTATCAATTGTCATTCAATTGACTGTATATAAATATTTAATTATTCAACAATTTAATAATATTGGTAAATCATACAGACCTAAATATATTTATATTGTCAGATACAAATGTTTATCGTGGTTAGTTTATAAGTCTAGAGTATCGCGTGCGTGTAACTGATGCAAAACTTTCTCTCGGAAGCTCAGAACACGATTGTTGTATTATGCCCACAGTAGAATTGGATGTGGCTTGTCTGTCTGTTTCTAACCTCGCATCACATTCTCACTCTCTTTCAATCTCTTATTTTCACGTATATTTACACATTTAAAATGTATTTGTGTGTCTGTGTGTCTATAAGTCTGTGTATACAATTTTCTCTTTATTTTACTTATTCTCTTTTGCTTCTCGTTCTCTTAACATTCTCAACTGCATGAATCGCCCATGCATGCTCGAGTCTCGTTGTTGTACACTGATTAACCCACACTGACAATTTATTATATATAATTCTGTGTATATACGTGTATAAACAAAAAAAGCAAAAACAAAAAATAAGACACCAGAAATGTATACAATAATAGTTTCAGTAATAGAAAATAAATTTTGTTTATTTCTCATTTTAATTATTAATCTGTGTATATATATAATTTTTTTTTAATTTTTTTTTTTCAATGAATGATCTCATCGTGGGTTGACGAGACATCAAAACAATGTGGCGCGATTATCTTACAACACCCACGTGTAACAGCGATTGGTGTTGAATAAACTTATATTGAGACTGTACTGCTGCTGCTGCTGCTGTTGGTGCTGCTGCTGTTTGATAGTGTTACTGTTGCTGCCATAAATACATGCGTGATCCATAGACCACTCTCGGTGTGTCTGGAATTCCGGGTCGGTTTATTTCAACCGCAAAGGAGTTTAATAGAAAAAAAAAATAATAAATTAAAATAAATAAATAAATAAATGAATAAAAGACACACATATGATTGTGGTGAGCAGTGACACGTAACCAACAAAAAATGAATGAGAGAAATATATTATTACCCGCGGGCAGGAAATACCGATTACGGATATTTTTAGTCTCTGGCGCAAGAGTTTATGCATTTACTATCTCAATCTTTGTATATATATATATATGTACAAGACTTGTTGTGTATATATTCACGCTTGTATAATTTTTCCGTGATAAAAATAACGGAGTGAATGAAAATTCATCATTTCCAATCGAGCAACTATGAAATAGCAAGATAGATATTGCACAGCTTGGCTAATCGTTGTGTCGACACCCTTTCTCTCTATTGGCGCCTAAGATATATTTATTCTTTTTTTTTTTTGTTGTTTCAATATTATTTATTATTTATTTTATAATTCAATACAGAGCTCGCGTCAAGTGATTCGACGCGATTTCCAATTACGATGATTCGATGGCGAGATTAAACAGATAAAATATTTCTATTTTTTATTTATTAATTTTATATCCATGAGAATATTGCACGTATACAAATTCAAATAATACACAATAATAAATTACTCCTCTATTCTTGATATAAATAAAATTATTGTAAATTCCAAATTAAATAATCGACTTTGTAAAAAAAAAAAATTATATATTATGTAGTTAATAATGTAGTTGGCTTGTTATATATAAATATATATATTGTTAATAGTTAATAAGGTTTTAGTATCATAACGTGATTTTTTTTTTTTTTTTCTTTTTCACATATCGCGATGGGTGAGGGTTTGAAGAATGGGAGCGCACGTTGGCCGAGTAAAATCCCGGTGTAGCCGGTAGCATCGGCGGCCCTCTTTCAATTAATAACGTGATCATAGGTTGCTGTTGGGTTGCACTGGCAGACGATGGCTTCCTCCTCTTACCTCTCCTCTATACTCGTCCTTCATATATATATATATATATATCTAAGTATACCACCCTGTTTATCTTTCTCTCTCTATCAAAGTCTTTCATATAGATACGCACTAAATTCACTTTCTCTTTGGATCTATACGCGATGTGTATAAACATCACGTTATCTTATTTGCAATTTGTACAAAACACTTGACTTTAAATTAATTCCATAATTGTTTTTGTATTCAATGAAAATGCAAAAATACAAAATAATAATAATACTAATGATAATAAGAGAGAATATAAGAAAAAAAAGAAAAAAATATATATATATATTTCAATATGACACTGAATGTGTAATGAATTTGAATGGTCTTGAAAGAATTTATACGACAACGTATAATTATATTTACAATGTATCGCCAATGTTTTTATTGTTGTTTTTTATTTGTTGCATTCATAACATGGTCATTTGAAAATAACCAAAACTTGAAACCAATAATATTCGTGGTTAAATTGCCACGGCTAATTAGCCAGACACTCTTCGTATCCACGTATATATATATATTAACAAAAAAAAATAAAAATAAATTAATTGATTAATAAATAAATTTATAAAAGAAATGAAAAAATTAGTGAGGAGGAGAGTGAGAAAAAAAAAATCACACTGTGTACTTTCCTCATTACCATCGTTGGGCGTCAAGGCACCACCGCCTAGTACAAAGTCACTCGAAGGTTGACGTTCGCGTATGTACGCATCATAACTTCATGTCTCTTTGGCTCGCGTTCTAACGACCAAAGATGACACTCGAGACTCTCTGCGGTATTTTTAACCACGCCCATGCGGAAAGGTGGAAAGAAGGGATGAGATAGAAGAAATGAGAAAGAAAAAGAGTTTTTAATGACAAGATGAAAAAATCTTGGGGGTCACTCTCGACCACGAGGAGAATTTTTCTGGCTTCCTAGTGCCCACACAATATTGCAACGTCTGGATTATATTTTAAATTATTCTCATTGTTATCATTATTATTAAATTATTTTTTTCTTGTTTTATACATCATTTCTTGTATAGTTTATCGACTTATTTATTTTTTTTTTTTTTATTTTATTATTATTATTTTAAAAGGGATCATTTCACATGGGTGTACCGTTACAGGCATTTGTGAAATCATGTATCGATTAATCGCTGTTGACAATCTCCATGAGGTTGTGAGAATAAATAAATATAAAAATATGAAAAAAAAAAAAAAAAAAAAAAAAGTGGAATTGTATTAATGTATATAATGTGAATTAGATAATTAAGAAGAGACGAGAAATTAATCATTAAAAAAAAAAAAAAAAAAAAAAATGATATATGAAAACGTTTGTAAATTTAATTTAGACCTATGGATGTTAGAGAAAGTATTCGAGATACCGACAATTATTAATTTTGTCTCGACGATCGTATCGGGTCTGTAACGCTTTTATTATAATTTATTATTCCACTTATTTATTTATTTATTTATTTATTTATTATTATTATTATTTTTTTTCATCTTCATCTCGATCTCTCTTTGCATAGTCGTCATTTGGTTAGTTGTCACTACTGTCGCGCGCGCCTTGCTCTAAAACAGTATCGTGTAGCCTGATCAAGAGAGAAGGTATGGAATGCGCCAAACTATTCGTCCACCCATGTATACTTATTTGTGCATGGCCGAGTCACGGATACCAACGTGTCACTGTATCGTTGTCCAACCAGTTATGTACCTGCCAATTCTCCAAGAATATTCACGTGTGTCATTTTATAAATCGCTGTATCACTCATAACTTTTTATTATCCATTCAAAATACACGTGGCATTTATGAAAATAATAATAAATAAATAAATAAATAAATATTAATAATAAAATTAAAATTAAAATCAAGAAAAATTTCCACAACGACGATTTCCTGTTTGTCATTAATGATTGCCAATAATTGTATTTATATATATATTTATATATTTAATATAAAATAAAAATCAATATTAATCACTAATATATTACGATAAAATGATTGTGACAGTCGCGTGGGAGCGTAAAGAAACGGAAAACAAAAACCATGTATATATATATATATACTAACTATTAGTCGAGCGGAAGATATATCTTATTGTTCCTAGAGCGTGCTGAATTATCGTAAAGCCCCGCTGGGCCCAACAAGATGGCGCAGTAGTATCGGTACGTCAGTGATTCCGACCCCTCATAGAGAATCCATGGGAGCATGGCGTTCAAACACAGAGAAGACGCACGGAACGAGAGACTATGGCGACAAGGGAAGGGGAGCGAGGATGGCGGGATAGCGAGGACCCAAAGAATGGGACTCACTTCGTGCATGACCCAAAGAAACCCCCGCTGAGCCGACTCGATCCGATCCGCTGATCCCCGACCGAGCTGACGCTGATACCATCTCTCCTTGCACTCTCTCAAACGGTCCCCGGTAAGGCCCCGATCGTTGTCCCTTCACTTCTTTGCGTTGAGCTCTCTACGAACGCACGGCGTGACCCCTCGTTACCGGATTATCATCATTCTTGTCCAGTTATTGTCCCGAAGCCGCGATTTCAGCCACTGGCCCAATCGATCGGGTCCAACCGGGTGGGCCACGAGCTCTATATTACTACATTCACTCCCCTCTTTGCTCTTTATTCCTTCTCTCCCTCTCTCTCTTCCTTCTCAACCTCACTTCTTTTTTTCCCTCTTTCTCTTTTCGGTACACGATTAATTGATCCCGTTTCGACTTGTCACGCTCACCATCTTCCCCTTCTCGTCTTCTTTCTACCTCTTGCGCGTAGTTCTCACGTCTCCATGAAGCCGATGCTGCCCCATGGTCGGTGGCAAATGAATTCGACGGTTTGTCTGCTCCTCCGATAGGATCTTGCTGAGTTGACAAATGTTTCATGGTTCCAAACAAAAAGTCGGAATGATTCCTCTTGAATCGCGAACCATCGACCGATCCTATCAGTAGAAAGGACCTCTCATTCCTCAACGATATTCTCTCAGTCAAGTAAATCAACTATTATGTATATATATATATATGTGGATATACATTCCAACATGATATTGACTATATTTGGACATCTCTGGTTATACTTTATTTTACGATATATTTTCATTTCATAAAATAATCTATTCATACACGAAGAAGAAAAAAAAAAAAAAAAAAAAAAAAAAAAACTTTAAACTGTACATACACACAAAATGTTCCCACGAAGTAATTGAATATTTATACATGTATATATGGCAAAAATGAAGAGGACGAGTACAATTGTTGTTGGTCATAATTCTGGGGAGGACGTCGCGTGGCCTTCGTATCATTGAAAGTCACGACGATATAACAACGTGACTGTGGCGTCAATGATGACACATTCGCAATACAATATATATATTGTATTAACCATTGGCATATTAACTTTCACACGACATCCTCTAGCACATTCAAAACACTTTTTTATTTATTTTTTTTTTATTTTCATCATTAACATATTTTTCACTGTACCACGTACACTTTTATCACATTATATATCTATACATCCAAACGATTCTAAATTCCCAAAGAAAAAAAAAAAATATATATATATATATATATTTTTTTTTTGCTATTTTCTGTTTTATTGTATTATATCACCAACACACCAATACTGCTACCACCACCAGCATCACCACTGCCACAACCACTAACATGTTTACAAGATTGACGCAT
Source organism: Dinocampus coccinellae (assembly GCA_963920625.1). NCBI lineage: Eukaryota > Metazoa > Arthropoda > Insecta > Hymenoptera > Braconidae > Dinocampus > Dinocampus coccinellae. The sequence continues at coordinate 7,861,750 of OY987185.1, read as the reverse complement.
ATTTTTCCAACACGGTAGCGAAACATAAATTCACGAGAAGTGTGTGGCTTAGGCAAAACATCCTATCTACTTCAACCAGTATAAACATTTCATCTTCTTTCATTTTTCTCTCATACTCTCTTGCTCTACCACCACCCCCTTCATTCCTTTCTCCCGTTCCCACTCCCTCTTACTCTGTAATCTCTTCCTGATGCATATTCTCTCATCTTCCTCATGGTCTGTGTACCCAGGATTGTGCGATGCCTTGCGCCTTGCACCTTCCACCACGCGTAACAGGCGTTAATTCAGCGTGGCGACGTGCAACCACCGTTCATATGCCCACCCCGATGAACCGGACTGCAAATCAGGCGCGATGATGAAACGCTACGGGGAAACCGGAATTACGCGATCCATTGCAAACGGTAGTATACCTCATTGCTAACACTCACTGCTTTATATCTTCCTTTTCTTCTTTCACCTTCTCCACCTCCACTACTTGTTTCTTTATCCTCCGCTTCTCTGTCTTCTTCTTCTTCTTCTTCATCATTTTGTGTTGAGATAAGTTTGTCTTTTACTTTCATATTACACACGTGTGTATACACTCTGGACTCTCTCATGTTGACACCCACTGTGCTCACCGACCCCCCACATACGAATGTAGGAGAACGGCCTCGGTTTACGATGGGTTAACATTAATTACATCACTATCAATCGTATCGATTATAAGTTAGATATATATGTGTGTACATATATAAATAAAATTGCCACGTCACTTGAATAATCGATATTTATCATCGATTATTGGATGTTTTAAGGTTTGACTTGAGAACAAAAGAAAAAATTACGAGTAATATAATTTATATACATATATATATATATATATATACAATATGTACATGGGATGTTATTGAAGAATATTATCCAAGAGGATTCACCGAATACTTTGCGATGACGATCTTCATGTATCACTTCCGCGATCTGTTGAGAGTCGGCGCCGAGCCGATTACGAGAATCTTTCTCTCTGTAATATTGCCGTCTTCTTCTCCCGCGGTCTTTTTCCCCCTGGTGATACCAACCGGTTTTCATGTGGCCCAACCAGCCGCATGAGTAGCCAACCACTGATGAACACACCGAGTGTGTGTGTGTGTGTGTGTATGTAAGAGAGAAGAGAAAGAAATCGCTTTCTTACACATACCCGCGATTTTGTTTTTCTCTCCCTCCCCCTCCTCTGATTTCCTCTCTTTCTTTTTCTCATTGTCTCTCTCACTACTTATATGTGCACGTGGTGGTTGTACCGGAGATCGAATCATTAACGAGAATCAAATATCCCACCACATCCCCCTTCATCTCAATATACCCAAGTGATACTTCAAATATATATACATACACTCTCGTCCCCGAGACATTTGAAATATCAGAGATCCCAATCGTTCGTATAAATTATGTTCAATTATAATCCGTCCTATTCCACTACTTTGTCTATATGTATATGAAACTAAGAAAAAATATTAGAATTTCTAAACAAACAAACAAACAAACAAAAAAATAAAATAAAATAAAAAATTATATAATTATAAAATAAATTTTTTTTATTTTTATTTTATTATTTATTTATTTATTTTTTTTTTTTCCTCAATAAATACTAATAAATCGTGAATAAAATTTTAATAAGACACTTATAATAAATTATCAAATACTAACAACATTAAATTCAATATAATTTTCATGATAAAATCATGACGATATAATATATACAGTAATATTGTTTTAATATTCATGGCCATGAGAGACCATTTGGAATCTCGATCGTCGCGTGATCTCCTAGTGAATCTTTTGAAATCGCATAGACTCTCTCCCTCCTCATCTTTCACTCTCTCTCTCCTCCCGCATCGTTTCCACACACATACACGCCCATATATATATATATATACACGCGACTTCTCATGAACAAACACACGTGCATCAAGAGATTATCGTCTCGGAGGCAATAACAACAGGTGCTGTGGATTCTCCGGATGGCCGTTAAACTATTCTAGGAATGGCCGCACAGATGTCTCACTATACGTCGCAACGGCATATTTCTATACAAAACGCTCTCTTTTACCCGATTATGTAGAGTATATATATATATATATATGTGTGTGTGTGTGTGTGTATATGAGTGTGTACTCAAAGAACTGAACGATGATGATAATGATGATGATGATGATGATGGCGGTGGTGGTGGTGATGGTAGTGGTAGTGGTGATGATAATAAATATTTAAACATAAATAAAGACTAAGAATGATATACAAAGTTACTCACTGGTACCTTTGGCACGGTACAATGTTCAACGTAACGTATCGTTTCGTGAATCGCGAATAAATATTCTCCGGTTAAGAAGTCGAAGAGGAGTAAGGCTTTAAGATAAAGCGTCGAGATAAAGTTGACCGGCGCGCGGCGTCTCGTTATTTTACCCTTTAGAACATATACTCACAGGCGTAATGGAACGAGAAATCATGCGATGGGTCCGAATCGGATTCACGTGTCCACGCAATCGAGCGTGGTAATTACCTACAGCATTTACACACACAGAATATTTATATATATATATATATATATGTATATTCGTTTCGATTGGTGGCTTTACAATACAAAGTATCATCTCACTTAATGTTCTCATTCAATATTAACGTCACAATAAATATAAATTTATATATGTATGAATATATTTTTTTTTTTCATTTTTATATATTCGAAATGTTGAAGGAAAAAAAATATAATTTAACGTTAAATTTCATTTTATTTTCTTAACCATGAAAAAAATGAAAAAAAAAAAAAAAAAAATTATTTTTTTTTTAAATAAAAAATTTAATAATAATAAGTGACATAATAACGAGATGAAAACAGACAAAACGATTTACCATATTGCTACTGGCTACAATAAATATTTATAGAAATCGCGTGATCGTATATGGTCTGCTGTTGCGTGACTGTAAAAAGACAAAAAAAAAAACATATATATATATATATTCGTTCACTGCGCGTAATAAATAAAGTCTCACCAAAAGTCAGCCGATGAAATTTTTCACGTGAAAAAAAGTATAGAAAATGAATTGAATTAAATGATACAAAAGATTATGTGTATGATAAATATAATATTGTACAATCAATTTGATTAATTATTTATTTTATTTGTATTTATCCGATCGTATTTCAATCAATGAATACCACATGTTGCGTGTGAATTTCAATAGCATTATATATATGTGTATGTGTGTGATGAAGTGTAGAAAGATAAACAGATGTAAAGAGATTGTAAAAGAGTGGAATGAATGAATGAATGAATCAATTTTCCCTAGTACGTCACTCTCTTAAATTTACACATGTAAATTTCAATTTATTTTCTGTTTTTTCTCCAATCACTTTGGAACATTGTAAATAAATAAATGCGTTATTTTTGATTGCAGGTTCGTGTAACAGTCCTCGATAAAAATGATGTAGCACCGTACTGGGGTTCAGGGCCATGGAAATTCGAGGTGTCCGAGGAAGCACCACCAAATACAGTGGTCACGATTCTCAAAGCTCACGATCCCGATACAATCGGTAGTCTTCGATACAGTCTAATAACAACATCCAACATCAATTCCAATGATTACAATACCATAGAAATATTATCCACTGAGAAGGAAAAAAATGAAATTGAAAAACAATTCAAATTGGACCCAATTACGGGACAACTTCGACTTATTGAGGCACTTGACAGAGAAACGAAGGAAAAATATATTCTCAAAGTACGTGCAGATGATGGATTACAGCATACAGACATCAATTTGATCATTCAGGTAATTACGAATTTTATTATCTTCATTTAAAAGAAAAGAAAAAAAAAAAAAAAAAAAAAAAAAAGCGAAAACTTTTGTGAGAAAAATAAAATGAAAAATAAAAAAAAATAAAATAAAACCATAAAAAGATATTGCGGAATTACAGAACTAAATACGGGCGTTGGTGGAGGATTGTAATGAGAAAACGTCGAACGGTAAATCCCCTCGTCGCAAATTGCGAATGGGTCGGTCACTCCCGGCGCAATGTGAATTGCATCGACTCGGGTATAGAGAGAACTTATATACAGATAGAGCAGGAAGTCCAAGGCATGACCTCGGCAAATCTCCCGAGGGGAGCAAGCGTGGGTCGCCATAAAGCCTCAATATATAACAACATAGTGAGTTCCATTATACAACAGTCCATTCCCATCGCATATTGTATCTTCAGTTGCTTGTAGAAACACATAAAAACTCATAAACATACCATAAATTCCCAAAAAAAAAAAGAAAAAAAAAAAAAAAAAAAAAGTCACAAACTGTGGAACTTTGGATATTCGCAAAAATGGTCCTCATGATGTCTAATGACCAAAATTCATTCTCTCAACTGATGGCACACTCTCAACTAACACCACTCTGACGAGTGAATCGACGAGAGAAAGGACATATAAAAATGAAGAAAGAGAGAGGGAATCCTAAAAGACCCAAAGAATGTCACTGCCGTTACCCCCTCGCCTCTTCTCTTCCTCACTCATAGTTTGTTCTTTAGGTCCAATAAAAGACAAACCGACAATCACGGAATCTTTACTCGCATCGCTGTCGCCATTTCTTAAACCACTCACTTTCCTCCCTTACTTCGCACTCCCCGTCATTGTCCACCAACAACTTGGTCCCTGTGACGCTAGTTTTTATACTCAGGTTCCGTTCTCGGACACAGCTCCCGATTCTAGTTTTTTTTTTTTTCTTTTCATCTTCTTCTTATTCCTCGTTATTTTTTATTTTTTATTTTTTATTTTTTATTTTTTATTTTTTATCTTATTTATTTACTTATTTATTTATTTATTTTTATTTACTCTATCTCTTCTTTATGACATTCTTCTAAATATACGTATATATCTATATAAACATCAATAGAGTATATATTTCTATTTTTCGCGGACTATATATGGAAGACGTAGTCGAGCGATTATGAACAAATCGGAATGCAAGTTGTGAGACGACACCCGATACCAGATTGATCTTTATGACCGAGCCTAGATGATAACGGTAATCCTCCGACCCTTCTTCTTCATCTTCGTCTTTTTACTTTGCTCTTCGCCTTTCTTGATCCCTCTCCCCACTCAATAGTCGCGCGATGTAATAAAGAGAAAGGCGAATCTCTGCTCAGCCCCACACACGATACATACAAAACTCCCAATGATTTCCCATGGGATAATGGCAATATTAAAAAACTTCAGTCTAAAACAACATAATAAAAAATAAAAAATAAATATACGTCTGTTGAATTTTATTGTTGGTGTCTTTTAATTTTTCATATATTTCAATTAAACAATATAAATTATAATAATATTTCAATATAAAATTTCAAATAAAATAAAAATTTATCTTTTATATTACAGGTGACAGATACAAATGACAATGCACCGGTATTTCAATCGATGGCATATTCTTTTGATGTGGCTGAAAGTGTATCGAGTGGCAGTGCAATTGGTCAAGTTTCAGCAACAGATGCGGATGCAATGGGACCAAATAGTCAGTTAAATTATGCCCTTATATCCGATTGGGCAAATGATGTTTTCTCGTTGAATCCAAACACTGGTGTGTTCACGTTAACTGCAAGTCTGGACTACGAGCAGGTAATAAAATAAAAAGAAAGAAGAAAAAGAAAAAGAAAAAAAAATACTTGACGGGTTGAAGAACGATCGTAGATTACATAGATCTGGATGAATGGAAGAAGCGATCAACAGCCCACCAGGTTTTTTTTTTCCCTTCTTTTCTTTTTTTTTTTTTTTTTTTTCTTTTAAAGCCTTCAGCTACAAAGGGGGTCACACACTACCTAACCATCGGACACACGAAATACTACCAAATACACCAGATATTTATTCGACAATTATACCATGCACATTTTAGGTATAGAAGTTTGTGAGGCACTAGAATTTTCGTCGATAGACGGTTGGGCTAATACCAGGGCATGAGAAATACCAGACAACTTTACAAAAAAGGGGACGGACGAAGAGAAATAGATAGAGTAGCGGCAGTGGCGGTGGTAGTGATGAAGGGTGAGAGAAGTAAATCGAGTTTGGGTTGAAGAAGACTTTTGGCAGCGAATGCATTTTCCTTTTTTTTTTTTTTTTTTTTTTTTTTTCTTGTATTTCATGAGGTGAATGCACCCAACACTCACTATATATATAACTCACTATAAACAAAATGGATCAGAATTTAGTGTAGTAAACAAGAAAGAGAAGAAACAAAGGATGGTAGGATAAGAGACCGTTTGTAGAACCTCTTATTAAGCTAAACGCCATTTCAGATGCATACCAAAATTATTATTGCCCAGCTATGAAAAATGTACGTTATATATATATATTGATAGCTTTGTATCTAGTAGTGTGTGCATCGTGTCCTGTACGTTTAAGAAACACAAAAATAATACGGTTGTCTGACCTACCGAAATCGTTGCCTTGTAAAAATCTTTAAGTATAGAGTTCAATAAGATTTGTACAAAACTTGTTCAGCCTTTAACTTCGAATTCGTGTACTCAATTTTTTTTATTTCGTTGTTTTTTTTTTTTTTTTTTTTTTTTTTTCATCAGTACTTTCTTCACTTTCATTCTTGTTTCACTCATTTATTAGTTCTCTTTGTTTCTTTTACAATTTATTCGTTTGCTCACTCACACTCTATTGCGTATTTTGACGCACGAGCCGTGAGTTATATTGCGGCCAAGTTGTAAACACCATGAGCGGACCACGGGGAGATTTTATTGTTCTTTTTCTGTTTGATGTCGACGACGAAGGGCCCGCACGCTACGCTCGCAACCACCACCACCACCACCACCTCCTCCTCCCAACCTTGCTCCGTCGTTTACGATATTGCAACTGGTGTTCCACACCAAAACGAATACAACACCGAATCCGGATAAACAGATAACTTAAGAATGTATATATTCATTTAGCAATAACAAATTGAATGTTTCAGTGTATTAATTTTATTTATATATCAATGTACATTTATAATTTCAATTTATGCGGCAAAGCAATCAGAGAATATTCTGCGTGAACATGCCCACGCATAAATTTAATCAATCAATTATACAAATCGTGCAAAGCGTTAAAAAAACAAAAAAAAAATACACTTTCATAATATATTTTAACTGTGCAAATAATTTATTTATTAATTATTTATTTATTTATTTTTTTTTTGTTTTTTTCATTCATTTTTACTTGTTTATGTTTATTCAGGTACAACATTATATTCTCGTAGTCCAAGCAACCGACAGCGGCACACCGGCATTATCTACAACCGTCACGGTCTACTGCAACGTGGTTGATCTCAATGACAACGCCCCGATATTCGAACCAGGTCCATATGGCGCTGAAGTCCTGGAAAATGCCACAATAGGTACTGCTGTATTATCAGTTGCCGCACAGGATTTAGATTCGGGCGATAATGGACGTGTTGTGTATGATATCACCAGCGGTGATGAAAATAATGATTTTATTATTGTATCTAATGGAACAGTGTATACACAACGACATTTAGATCGTGAAACAAAATCTATATACAGTCTTATTATCACAGCGTGTGATAGTCCACAATCACCGGGTAAATCACTGTCAGCAATTGTACAAGTGACAATTGTCCTTCTTGATGTTAATGATGTTGCGCCAGAATTTATATCATCAAATCAAACGTCAGTGAGTGAAAATTCACCGTTAAATGCCGTTGTTATGGCAATCAAAGCTGTGGATAAAGATGACGGTCGTAATGGTTATGTAGAATATTATTTAAAAGATAGTGGTGCTCCATTTGGTCTTGGTGCTGTTGATGGTGTTCTCCGTGTTTTTGGTCCACTTGATCGTGAACAACGACAAAATTACAGTTTAATAATAATAGCAAAAGATCGGGGTGAACCGGCAAAATCATCAACAACAATTATAAATGTTACTGTACTTGATGAAAATGATAATGCACCAATATTTTATCCACGACAATATTCAGCAACTGTCGCGGAAAATGCAAGTATTGGCGCGAGTGTTCTCCAAGTTATTGCAACAGACAAAGACGAGGGTGTTAATGGTCGTGTACGTTACAGTATTGCATTAGGTGATGATAATCGTGATTTTACAATATCAGAGGACGGTGGTGTTGTCAGAGTTGCGAAAAATTTAAATTACGAACGTAAATCAAGATATAGATTGACATTAAAAGCTGAAGATTGTGCACCGGAAATTGGTGGATTATCTAAAGACGATTCGGCTGAAGTGACAATTAATGTTTTAGATATCAATGACAATGCTCCAATTTTTCAAGATTCACCGTATTTAGCTCATGTCATGGAAAATATGGTCCCACCTGGTGGCGGCTTTGTGATCCAGGTAAATTAAAAAAAAATTTCAAAAGTAATAATAATAATAATAATAGAAAATATAACCAATAACTATTTCATCAGAGTTCACACACAAAAAAAAAAATAAACAAATAAATAAATAAATAACATGATCATTTGATCCTTTGAAAATGATAAATATAAAATGTTTCAACATACCGTGCCTAAAAGCCAACATACCAATGTACATACCATATAGATATATATATATATATATATATATACACGAATTTCAATACATGCACTGATATCTCCAAGTTTTTGCGGCACTTTGTAAGACTCGTTCTCAATAGTTTGTAATGACACAAGTTGGGGGCGAGTATGAGATTAGAGAAAGTTTCTTCACTACTATATACTAACGTTGAATACTTGTGCTTGTACATATATATATATATATATGTATATGTATAAAAAAAAAAAAAAAAAAAAATACATAAACAACAACAAAATTACTAACATACAATTGCACTCATAAAGTACATAAATATTATTTGCTATTTTTTATTATTATTATTATTATTTTTTTTTCATTTGACTTTATTGTTATTGTTTCTCTTCTTTTTATTATTGTTATTATTTTTTTAATTTTTTTTCCTTTTTCTTTATACAAAATACTCGTAGAAACATGTGTTCTACTGATTGTCCATAAATTATAATGCGATACGTATATATAAAGCTTTTCAAAGCGACCATAGATTTGTCCCCCATAATAATTTATATATATATATATATATGTGTGTGTGTGTGTATGTATATAGTTTATTTTATGCCTCTGTAGTGATTATGACTCAATCATATATAACGATCGCGAAACATTATTTTCTCACGTGAAAGTTTATACTTTCCAAAGCAATTAATAGGTATATGAGAATTAATTTATTATTTATCGCTCAATATGTGTATATGTAAACACGTATATATAATATTTATATGTATATGTATATGTGTGTATTTTGTCGGCAGGTCAAGGCACACGACATGGACACTCCACCCTACAACGATCAAGTTCGATATTTCTTGAAGGAAGGTGACACCGATCTTTTTCGTATAAATGCCAGTACGGGTGATATTTTTCTTTTACGACCATTGGACAGAGAAATTATGCCGGAATACACATTAACACTAGTCGCAATGGATACCGGTAAGTTAATTATTTATTCATTTATTAAAATTTTTTTTTTTTTTTTTTTTCATCAAAATACATTGAATATTAAATAATTATTGATAGTATCAATTTAAATAATATCTAAACACAATATTATTCATTGACACATTATAAATAACATATTTCAATAATAATATTCACTTATATATTATTATTATTATAATTATAATTATTATAATTATTATTAAAAAATTATTTATTTATGACGCATTCGTGAAATACCATGTAAAATTCTTCACCAATATCGTCACATATCATACTCTTATATTACTGTCGAATGCGTTTAAAATTGTATTTTCAATATTTTTTTTATCGTGTCGTAGGTTAAATTGTCACGTTGATCGTGGACCAAAACTAAATACACGGGTGCACGTCGTATATAAACGCGGACTTTATCCTACAGTCACATAACTTGACTTTAGAAACGGTCCATGTGCAATCGCACGACACTGAATAGCCAGAAGCAAGATACAGACTCGATTGTATCTAGGTACTGTGCGTGCGCTTGCGCGACTACGTATCCACCGCGTAAATTCCGTAGCTATTCAATCGTATGCGCGTATATAAATACGTATATGTGAGGATTATAATACACGTATGTATATTCAACACCGTGTTTTGCTAAAGGGTATACATATATATAAGTGAGATCAAAGAGAGAAGAAGATAAACATGAGTTGAAAGTCGAGAGTTGGTTGGCGAGACATCTATAGCCCTTTAAAATATCAAGTGAAGGGGAGTTTAATTCTCCCCCTTTTCTCTCGTCGTTTTCATTTTATTCTCCCTCTTTTTTTTTTCTTTTTTTTTTTTTGTATTTCTTTCTTTCTCTGTCCGCACGTACATTCCTAGTTTTTCCTGCTTTATTTTCATCGCTCGTTTAGTTACATGGCGTGAGACTCTATCTTACATCTATAACTAAGCGAAGACTCGCGCGTATTTAAATTCTCTGTGACAAACCTCGCACGTCAAGTACTTATATCATTGCACCAACGTTTATATAAACATATGTTTGTTTCATGATAAATCTATAAATCTATCTATTTATATAAATATATATATATATGTATAGAAATCAATATTATTTATATTAATCCGTTAAAAATTTAAAAAAATAAATTTATAAAATATTATTAAATTATTATTTGCAATTTTATCTGTATATATTTGACATAATGAATCGATATGTTATATATATTTGTTTTTTTTCACCCGACTCGTAGAATTATATAGAAGAAAAAAAATAAAAAATATAAATAAAAGGGAGGGAGAGAGGGAGAAAGGGATAAATTTATATATTATTTTTTCCCTGCTCTCGATAAAGTTCATCTTGCAACGGATATTGAAGTTAAAAACTTGCATCAAGATATATATATAAGAATATAAAATGTGGACTCATATGTATAGGTGTCTATTGCATTCAAGTGTTGGGCGGCCGGTGAGTCCCAAGTGCGGATTATCTGTACATCAAATGCTCGCGGCAATCGATATACAAGTTCTCATATTATTCTTCTTTTATATACCCTGGAGACAAGAACGCGGTAGAATAAAAAAGATAGAGAAGAAAAGTTTGTTTTTATGGGTATAAATATATATATGCGTGTATGTGTGTGTGTGTGTACAAGAGAAAGAAAGGACAAAGAGAGAAAGATCTGCGAACGACTCACGTTACCATTTCACGATCAAGTAGTGAAGTAAATTCGCCACAAACATTTTTTTTTTCTTGCTCCCTTATTTATTTATTTATTTATTTATTATTATTTTTTTTTTTATTATTATTATTCAACTTCTCATTCGCGCTTATTTTTTTTTCCTCTTCCACTCCCACCGTTATCTCAAGAATATATATATGTATATATATATATATATATACGTACATACCGCGCTGTTTTCTCAAGGACTTGGGCACGCATGTGCGTGCAGATGTACGATTTGCGTGAGACGACGAACGTATAGAAAGAAGAACGTGGGACGTGGTGTTTACTGTATGCAAGAGAAGGAAAGAAAAATGAGAGAGCAGAAAATCCAAAGTAAGAATGGGAATTAGAATTACAATGGGAAGACGTGAAGGAGTGATAAAGAAGAGAATATAGGAAGAGGTAAAAAGGGAGGAAGGGAAAGAAAAATGAATAAATAAATAAATAAATAAATAAAAACAGAATTGTACAAAAACTACAGATATAGCTATATACTTGAACTCTATGTATATATATATATATATATATATATATATATATATATATATATAGATAAAATAAAAGAAAAAGAACGAAAAAAAAAGAAGAAAAAAAAAACCATCACCACCTATTGCTTGTTGTCCCTTTCCTTTATTTCATTTCACTTTATATTATTTTATTTTCTTATTCGCATATTCTTCTTACACACTCCGTTGTGATTCTCGTTGTACAGTGTTCGGCGCGAGTAATACCCCCGGGGATTCAAATGTTCATGCACTCTCTTACAGCTACCCAGAGCAGTATATATATATATACATACATACATACCACAGAGTTCCAAGACAACTTTTTTTTCGCTTACGCCTCTATCCCTTCATCATTCCTGTCATATATACATATATACACATATACACACACATATATATATATATATGTGTATAAGAGGAAATCAAGGAACGAACATGATGTGGTACGGTAATCGCCACGCCGCCCTCGGCGTCTCTAATAGGACGGTCGTGCGACAAATCCCCACCATCTTATTATCTTATTCGCTCGAGCATTGTGATGGTAAATTCGAGGACAGTCACGTCGTATTATATATATATATATATATATATATATATGAGAAACCCGGATATTTTTATACAATTATATTTTTTTTTAATTTTATATATTATTTTCTTTATTATTGTTATTCTTGTTTTTTTTTTTTTTTAAATATCTTCCCTCGATGTTTATTGTTAGGTGGAATTGGAAGGTGGAAAATCCGTGGGACAGAACATTACAACTCTTTCACGAGATACATATATACATATGTATATATTTATATTTAGATATTTATATATATATATATGTATAAATATATAAGCGTCGCGTCGCAGTTCTTCTTTATATAATCACGCTAAATACACACATGCTAATGAGATATAAACGCAACTGTGAAGAGCACAATACAGCTCCTTGTCTGTTTATAAATGTATATACATATGTGTATGTTTGTTGCGTATATATATATACATATACACGCCTTCTCGTGTTTACATACACTTTTGGGACTGGCGTGAGCAAACACGAGGATTAAAAAATGCGCTGACGAATGCTGACGAAAAAAAAAATTGAAAAAAAAAAAAAATGATGATGATGATAATAATAATAAATAAATAAATAAATAAATAAATGAATGGAAAAAAAAATAAAATAAAAAATAGAGAAAATAAGAATGAGAAGAAAAAAAAAATGATATATAAATAAGTAAAAAGAGAGAAAAAAAAAAAAAAAATTTCAAGTGGAATTTAAAATGTTCGATTTTTCGATTGAACAAGATGATAATAACATCTTAACTATTTATTTATTTTATTATTTATTTTGATATTTTTTCATTCATTTATTATATTCTACCTTGACACACCTCAATAGTTTATATCTCTCTTATTCTCACAATATTCACAGTATCTGTTCACGTTTCGGTTCGGTATTCAAAACAGAAATACACGAAGGCAAGAGATAGAAAGAGATAGAAAAGATAAACGGGGAGGGAAAAAAAAAAAAGAAAGAAAAAAAAAATAGTGGAGATAAAAGAATAATCAGAATTATGACGCGTGATTATAATAATCGGTCCCAAGTACCCACGTCCTCATCTTCGCCCTTTCATCTCAACCCTCTCCCCCATTCCACTTATACACACACACACACACACACATACACATATAGACACAATTTACATGCATTTACACAAGATCCTCCCCCACTCTTGCCAGATATATATTAATACAAGTCCTGTAACTCTCGAGTGAACACCACACGACTCTCACATTATTATATTCACTTTATCCATATACACAAACCCGACCAACCGTCACACTCCCTTTATTCTCTTATTAAAATCCGCCACTCTATTCAAATATATATTATCATTATTCCAATAAGACTGAAAGAAAAGTAAACAAACAACAATGTAGCCAAGATTGTAGTAAATTCTACTATATATACAATAATACTAGAGAAGTGTAAACAAAACAAAAAAAGAAAAAAATTTTTTTTTTTATTTTTTTTTCCTTGATATACCCAGTGTCAGAGTCATTAAAATTTTTTACAATCATTCATTTTAATTAATAAAAATTGAAAAAATTATCTTTGTAATTTTGAAGTGATTATACAATTGTATGAAATATAATATAAATATATGTAATAATAATAATAATAATAATAATCATTATTATTATTATTATTATTATCATTCAAAGTATACAAATATAGTATCAAAGTATAGAGAATGCAATCAAATAAGAATGGGCATTATAATGTCTACATATATATATATTTACGTATATGGGTGGATGTCCTTGTCTGATTGTCAACGGGTGACTGACACCGTCTATTCGCGCGTTTGAGATGGCAATCGAAATCGAGTATAGAGCGCACCGCACAAAACCATGCTCAAGAAATATATATATATATATAAATAAGAGAGAATGAAAAATAGAGAGAGGCAAGGGAGAAAAAGGGGAGAAATCCCCCTACAATACAACCAATACTTCTTTCTCATTCTTTCACTTACACACACACGTTCTCTCTATCCTCATTCACTTTCATTCTATACGCCTGCCAGGAATATAATCTCACTGATGTTGAGACAGCAATGCTTGAGGAGTTGTATATACTATTTTCTTTCTCTCTTTCAAGTTCTCCACCATTGAAAATGAGATCGCTCGTTTTGCGATCTGGCGTGCGAACAAGTCTCAACAAACAGAGGCAAAGTATATAACGATAGAAGAGAGAGAATGAAAGACAATACATGAAAGAAGTAGAGGAAAAATAATAATAATAATAATAATAATAAATATATTTTACACACAGGCACACATACGCAGTGAGACTTTGGATCTCGATCTCAAAGCGTAAAGAGACTCTCTCGTGGGACAATGACGAAGAGCCATGGAACGGTGCAAGGTCGCGGGCACCAGTTCCACACAAACTTTATATATATATATATATGTGTGTATGTGGATACTCGTACATCTCCTTGCGCACTGTTGCAAAGTGTCTTTGATCTACCGGTGTGTGCGCATTCGGATTCGTCGTTGGACGTTGGGTGTTATAATTGGAAGGTCGCGTGCAAATTGTCTTATCCAAACGAAGGGATCAGCTCTTCACTCTTGTCACTATATAATACATTTGACTTTAGAGTGCAATTCAATGCCGCACACTCGTTACGTTACGATAATAACAAAAACATTCCTGAAAATTTATATATATGTATATTGTGTGTATGTATACATACCACTGGAAATGTATGTTACTTTATTGAACACACTAGATTGTAGAGGTTAGGATATACAATACGTTAATTTATCACCTCGCTGTTTTTGTTACACTTGATATTTCTTATTAATTATTTTCCTGATTGTAATCACATAATATTAGACTTAATGAGATGAACGATGTATTTGTGACTGTGCAGAAAAATTCAAACAATTGACGATAATATTACTTACAGACGCCATCTATCTATGCGCGCGCATTGATGTATATTACCAATTTGAATTCGCGACTGCGCAAAGGTTCACATTTCATAACCCCAATTTCGCTGCCGATCCCGATTTTATATGTTACCCCTTTATAATAGAATGACGATCTACAAAAAAGCAAAAAAAAAAAAATGAAAATAAAAATTAAGAGACGTAAAGAAAAACTATTTTTTTACTTATCCTTTTTTTATTCTATTTTTTTTCTTGTTTTTTTTTTTTTTTTTTTTTTTTCATTATTTTTATTTTAATCCACCTGCCTCTTCCCACGGCGTTTATCAAGGGACTCTTCCTTCGCGCCCAACGATATAAACACACACACACAGTACAGTGAACCACACTCGTTCCATTCATACCTGGAGTCAGTATATGAAGATGTTTCTCTCCTTGCTCTTGTATTATATATACATATATACTTTCTCCTTATTTTATTTTTTTTTTTTCCTTCTTTCTTTCTTCAGAATCGAAACACAGAGGACAACGTCGTCGTTACTCGACTCACTTTTTAACTGAGATCCTTGAAATAGTAGAAGGGGAAAACAAACCGCCACATCTGAAATATTTATATTAACCCAAGATGTTTATTCATCTCTTTTATTTCTTCATATATTTATTTATCATTATTATTATATATTTATTTTTTCGTTCCTTCACTCAATCTTTTCACAATATTTTTTTTTTTTTTTTTTTTTCATTCAGGTTCATTCTCTTTATTTCACGTATGTTCAACAGTGAATCAAAACATGATGTTGTTATATATATACTTTCCTCATATAACGATGAAATACCCTGTAGGAGTGGGTATATATAAGAACGCGGGCATTCTCAAACGACGGTTGTGATGATGCTCTTGCAAAAATTACTGTCGTTAATAACTCGCCGTCTTGTTTAATCGTACAAGTGAAAAATCCATGGCAATTCATGTTGAACTCGGCGCATAATGTGTACATATACAGTTAAAGAAATGTGGGAAATAATGAAAGAATGAGATAATTCAAATGACGGCACGGATAAGAGTGAATGTATGGTTAACCTCCTGTGGCGCCGAGGTCGTCCCACATAAGTGTGAACGGCGAGTGTCAACTTGAGATTAATAAATGATTATTAATATCTTTCACTAGAGTAAATTTGCAATTGCAATCATAGACCTGACACGAATATATCAATATTTATTTTATATATTACATTAATTCTTATTTGAGATACATTCAAATTTTTATATTTACATTTTTTTTTTATCTCAATTTTTTTTTTTTTTTTTTTTTTTTTCTCTTCGTTTTTATTACTTTTTTGTGTGTTCCTTTGCATCTCTTCTTATATTGTTCAGTCTCTGGTGTAATTTTTATACGTGATTTATATTTATATATAAATTTTTTTTTTTTTTTTTTTTTTTCATTTTAAACGATTTTATTCGACAATTACAACGACTTTGATACTTTTGCAATCGCTCGAAGGACCATACCGAGTATATAAATATATAATAACGCCTGAAATTTTGCACAGTATACGTATATAACACACACTCACACACACATATATAATATAGAAGAAGAGAGAGAGAGAGAGAGAGAGCTTGAGGGTACGAATAAAAAGACGAGAACGCCAAATGTGCAGATGAAAAAAAAAATATATATATAATAATAATAACAATAATAACAAAACAAAACAAAAAAGTATAAATATGTAGTAGAAAAATGGAAAAAAAATAATAATAATAATAAACAACGCCTGTGTTTTCTCTCCCACTCTCTCCCCCGTTTTTAAATCTTACGCTCCCTCATTCGTCCAGGCCCCATGACCGCAGTTTTAATTTATTGAACCTTTGTTAATTTGAATATTATGATTTATAGTATTGTTACGACTACGGTCGCCCTCGTCGGCGTAGTCGTGATTGGTCAGTATAACGTCGGCAAATGGCTCCTCAAAGCTCGATATGTTGGAAGAATCTTTTTCACTCCATTTAACTCATCCCCCTGCTCGTGCACCCTCACCACCGTCTTTTTTTTTTTGATTTTCATCAATTATATATGTATATATATATATTGTAAATTTAAAAATATTATGTAAAGTCAAATTAAACACTGATACAGTGTGGGACTTTTATATTTTAAGTAAAAATCCCCCCCGTCGAATTGAAAGGCATTGAAAATATCTACCGAGCACACGCGTGGCCATGGTGGTCACCACAAAAGATTAATCGCAGATGAATTTGTCATACTCTCACATATACAATGAATAAAGAATGAGAGATAGCGATAAAGAGTGAAAAGAGACAAGTTTTTTTTTTTTTTGAAAAATATAAGTATATATGTATGTGTATTTATGTGGGTATATTCTGTGGAATACAAGTAGAGAGTGGGATAGGGAGTCCACCACAATCTTTTATACACGTCCTTGATGCAAAAGTTATATATATATATATATATATATATATATATATGTATGACGTACGATTACTACGTGCTCCACACCCCCGACCTTATCCTTGCACAATCCCTTGAGGGGTCTTACAGCTCGTTTCGAAATAGTATGTAATATATAAATAATACAGAAAAATATGGCGCCTATAAATATATTCATGTGTTTTTATGACAAAGAGACATTTATTATTATTATTTTTTTTTTTTTCTTAGTTTATTTGTTTATTTTTATTTTCATTGCTATGACTTGTACAAGTTTAATTTTTATTATTTATTATTTATTTATTTATTTATTTTTTATTATTATTATTTTTTTTTTTTTCATTTTTTATTTGCAGGATCACCACCGTTGACTGGATCTGGTATACTTAAAGTTGTTGTGCTTGATGTTAATGATCATAGTCCAGAATTTTCACGGCCTGATTATAAGGCTTCAGTTGTTGAAAATTTGCGTGGTGGTGCTTGGGTTGCCAAACCAATTGCTACAGATAAAGATGAAGGATTGAATGCTAAAATTCGGTAAATACATCAGTATACAATATAAATTATAAAGTATTTTTATTTATTTAAAATAATTTGTTTTTAATTTATTTTATTATCAATAGATATAGTTTGTTGGGCGAGAATACTGAACGATTTTCAGTTAATCCCGATACAGGTGAAGTTGTTACTTTGGTACCTCTCGATCGTGAACAAACATCAATTTACCATTTAACTTTAGTTGCACAAGATTCAAGTCCAACTGAGCCACGTGCGGCTGCTGTCAATCTCACAATATTTGTAAAAGATCTGAATGATAATGCTCCAAGATTTTCCAGTCCACGATACACCGCATACGTGCCCGATTCAACAAAACCTGGTAAATAAAAAAATATAATCACATAAAAAAAAAAAAAAAAAAAAAAAAATTGTTCAACTTTTCAGTAATTTAATTTTAATTACATAAAAAACTTTTTTTTTGTTCATTCATCTATTTATTATTGTGTTATTTTAGGTGATTTTGTTTTTGGTGCAAAAGCAATTGATGATGATGACGGTGAAAATTCCCGAATTATTTATCGTCTTCAAGGCGAGGATGCCGAACGTTTTATTATTGATTCATCGAATGGTGTAATACGTGCATCAAGTGAACTATCAAATTCCAAAACAACTTATCAATTGCAAATACGTGCGTCTGATTGCGGTGAAGAACCACAGACAGTTACTGCTGATTTAGTCATTCATTTGTGGGAACGTCATCTCTTTCCAAGTTTTAGTGCCACAATAAACACACGATTTACATTATCTGAAGATGTGCCAGAAAATCGAATCATCACGACTCTAAGTGCAACAACACCAAAAGTTGGTACAGCAAGTAATTTAATTTTCGCCATGGCCGGTGGTAATGTTGGCGATGCTTTACGAATTGATTCGCGATCGGGTGATGTTCTTATTGCATCTGGATTTGATTATGAAACTACACCGACTTATGAAGCATGGGTGGAAGTTAGAGACTCAGATAATCCACCTCTGAGATCTGTAGTGCAACTTTTAATTAATGTCACAGATGCAAATGACAATCCACCGATTATGGAGGCAGCAATTTATAATGCAACAATTATTGAAGAAGAATATCCACCGATTTATATTACAAAAGTAACAGCAAAAGATTTGGATTCAGGTGAAAATGGTGAAATTACTTATTATTTAGTTAATGATTTTGATGAATCATTTATTATTGATGAAAATAGCGGAGAAATAAGTGCAAATGCTCAATTAGATCGGGAAGAAATTGAATTTTATGAATTAGTGGTGGAGGCACGTGATCAAGGTGAACCGAGAATGTCCGGTACTGCTACAGTTTTAATCACAGTACTCGATAAAAATGATAATCCACCGCGATTCACTCGATTATTCAGTGTAAATGTCACAGAAAATGCAGAAATCGGTTCCTTTGTTATTAAAATGACAAGCAGTGATCAGGACATTGGACAAAATGCCAATGTGACGTATTCATTTCGTGAAAATCCTGGTGGAAAATTTTCTATTGATCCTATCACAGGCATTGTAAAAGTTATCGGTTATTTAGATCGTGAGGAACAAGATGAATATTTATTAAAAGTTGTCGCAGCTGATGGTGCATGGGGTCAAGAAACAACACTAACAATAACAATCCAGGATCAGAATGATAATGCACCGGAATTTCTCAAAGACTCATATCACTTTCATTTTCCCGAGATGCAGAGACGTTTGGCGCATGTTGGTCAAGTATCAACAACTGATCGTGACAAACAAGGACCGAATTCTGTTATTTCATACAGTTTACTTCATCCATCGGATGTATTTTCCGTTGATCCAGCGACTGGTGATATTTTTTGTAAACAAACATTACGTTATAAACACACTCATCGCCCTTCATCACCGGAAAATCTCTATTCATTTATTATTGTCGCCACCGACAATGGAAAACCACCGCTATCATCAAAAACTACTGTCTATGTTAGTGTTGTAGATGCAAATAATAATTCACCAACATTCGAACAAAGATCATATTTGTCACCAGTACCTGAAGGTTTATCCATTGGGAAACGTATAATAAAATTAATTGCAACTGATAATAATGATTTTGGTGTTAATGCTGAAATTGATTATTCTTTACAAGGTGGAAATGGATCGGACTTATTCGGAATTGATTCTAAAACCGGTTGGGTTTATGTTGCTAAAAGTATTAAAATAGTATCAGTCGATACAGTATTCACATTAACTGCACGTGCCATTGATAAAGGTGTACCACCACAAATGGATCAAGTATCTCTTACATTAATTATCACTGGTGAAAATCGTCACGCTCCAACATTTGCCGCATCGTCTTATCAAGTCCGAGTACCTGAGAATGAACCGGCAAACACGACAATTTTAACTGTAAATGCTGTAGATGGTGACAGTGGACCTAATGGTATGATTAGATATAAAATAACATCAAACAGTGAACGAAAAGAATTTTCAATACATCCTATTACTGGTGCTATAACTATTTTACAACCGTTAGATTATGATACAATACAAGAGTATCATTTAAATATTACAGCGACCGATTTGGGTTTCGAGCCACGGCAAGCAGTCGCAACATTAGATATCAATGTATCGGATATTAATGATAATCCACCAACATTCAATCAGAGTATGTACAAAGCTTATCTACCAGAAAATTCAAAATCTAACAGTTTTGTTTACAAAGTAATTGCTAAAGACATTGATTCGGCAAAAAATGCAGTAATACAATATCGAATTATTGGCGGTAATGGCAAAGATCATTTTCAAATTCAACAAGATACGGGAATAATTACATCAAGAATAAGTTTCGATTATGAAGAAGCAAATGAATATACTTTAGATATTGTTGCGGCCAATCCCGATTCTAATCCTCAAATGGTTGGCTTTACAACAGTTCTAGTTCATATTACGGGTGTCAATGAATTTTATCCAAAATTCATTCAGCCCGTTTTTCATTTGGATGTGTCGGAGAGTGCAGAAGTGGGTACATCAGTTGGACTCGTTCAAGCAACGGATCAAGACAGTGGCGATGACGGTCGTGTGTACTATCTTTTTGTTGGATCGTCAAACGATCGTGGATTCTCAATTGGATCTGAGACAGGAATTATCAGTGTGTCACGTCGACTAGATAGAGAAACTCAAAATCGTGCAGTGTTAACGGTAATGGCTAAAAATTTCGGTGGAATACGTGGTAATGATACAGACGAAGCACAAGTTATTATTTCAATTCAAGATGGCAATGATCCACCGGAATTTCTACAAAATAATTATAAAACATCGATATCTGAAGGCGTCAATCACGGCACAAGAATTCTCACTGTTCGTGCAATTGATAAGGATGTGAGACCACAAAATAATCAATTTTCTTACTCGATAATTGGTGGTAATGTTGGACAGGCTTTCAAAGTTGATCCCCAATCTGGCGACGTAGAAACTGCAAAATCACTTGATCGTGAAACAATTCCAACATATCAATTAATTATTGGTGCTATTGATACCGGTGTACCACCCCAAACTGGCACAACAACAGTTCAAATTGATTTACTTGATATTAATGACAATGGTCCTGTATTTGATGTACCGGAAATTATTGGTTACGTCAATGAAAATGAACCAGCAGGTACGAGTATCATGACTCTGACAGCAACTGATCCGGATTTACCACCGAACGGTGCTCCATTTACATATCGTTTGATTGGAGGTCGGCAAGCGGATGTTGTTACATTAGACAAACACTCGGGTATACTGAGAACAACTAGAAGTCTCGACAGAGAAGTTATGCCACAACTGGATTTATTGGTAAACTTTCAAATATTATTATTATTATTTTTTTTTTCTCCATCTTTAATAACATGACATTATCAGATTTACTATATTGGTCAAGAAAAAAAAAATAATAAAAAATAAATTAAACGATAATTTTTATTGCGAACATGAAGACAAGATAAAAAATTTAAAAAATGTTTCATTAATATTTACAGATTGAAGTTGAAGACTCGGGAGTGCCAAGAATGAAAAGCGAGCATCCAGTAACGATAATCGTTTTGGATGAAAATGACAGTCCATCAACGCCACGCTCCGTTCATGTTCTGGTCTATTCATTGAATGGAAATACACCATTGGGAAAAATAGCTGATGTTCATCCAAATGATCCTGATACCACTGGAGATTACGCATGTAAAATACTTCAGGGCTCGAATCCAAATGTACTGAGCGTTCCAAGCGCTTGCGATTTACATACCAGCAAAATTACCCCTGGTACGTGCTTGGAAGTTTATAAATTAGTGTTGGGATGATTTCACTGTAGAGAAACAAGTATAAGAATAGAAGGGGAAAGCGAGAGAGTGAGAGGAAAGAGAGGGAAAAAATGGAAAAGAACTGGGTTTGTATTTGAATAATTCATGGGCGGGCACAGAGAGGGGGAGAGAAAAAATAAAACTAAAGACATTGAAGAAAAAAAAAATAAATAAATACATATATATTTAAGCTAAATGAAAAGAGGGAGGGTAAAAATACCGCGTTAATATGAACAGCCAACAATATTGTTATGGGAAAGATCGTTTTATGTTATCATGATGTATAAGCGTACTACGAATAGAGAGTATCCATCCACTATCCAATAATGCTAATGACATCAGATTGCATATATGAAAGATCCAAGATATTAATAAATGCAAAGTGGTCTAAACATATTCAAAACGAGTATTCGTGGGTGCATTGACTATATATATATATATATATATATATATATATATATATGTATATTTGTCCATGCGTGTGTATGTGTAACTATGCGTATATTATTTCCATAATTCAAACATGATATTTGATCGTTAAATTTTGTAATCGTAGGTTTGGGCTATTCGTTAAGCATCACTGGTAATGATGGACGACATCCAAATGTTGTGTCTAAAGTCACCGTTGAATTCCTCGTATTCTCCAATACCACTGTGGATAACAGTGTCACATTACAAATTAATAAAATGACAGCAACTGAATTTATTGGAAAATATTACCGACCAATTGTTGATATGCTACAAGAGGCAGCGGACACCGGTGATACTATTTCCATATATAGTATTGGTGAAAGTGATGGCAATCTCAATATTTATCTTGCTATAGAGACATCACAAGGTAAAGTCATGATGATAAATTTAATATTTCCATATTTGTAGATAAGTAATGATTTTTATTTTTATATTTCTTTCTTTTTTTTTTTTTTTTTTTTTTTTTCTAGGATATCGACCAAAATACGAAGTAATTAATTTACTTACACGCAAACGTGAGACAATACAAGATATTTTGAATGGCAATAGTCTCACTATTGGATTTTCACCGTGTAAACAAATGGCATGTGAAAACGATGGATCTTGCAGTGATCAATTGGTTGTCTACGATGATGCACGTATAATCAATAGTCAAAGTTTAATTTTAACATCAGCGCGTGTTGTTCACGAGATGTTTTGCAAGTGTCGCGAGGGTTTTACTGGTGCACGATGTGAAAGACGACAGGATCCATGTTCACCGAGTCCATGTCTTGAAGGAGGACAATGTCGTCGCATGAGTTATGATTTTGTATGTATTTGTCCGACAAATCGTGAAGGAAAATTGTGCGAATTAAAACGGGGTGATGCATGTGCTAGCAATCCTTGTCGAAATGATGGTTCATGCAAAGTCTCACCGGATGGCTCGAGCTTTTTCTGTTTATGTCGCGCTGGTTATCGTGGAAATCATTGCGAAGCAATTACTGATTCATGCCGACCCAATCCGTGTTTGTATGGTGGTTTGTGTGTTGGACAAAAACCAGGATATCGTTGCAGCTGTCCAGAAGGACGTTACGGTAGACATTGTGAACGTTCAACTTTTGGATTTGATGAACTGTCATACATGTCATTTCCATCATTGGACACAAATACAAATGACATTACAATGGTATTTGCCACAAATAAACCCGATGCATTGCTCCTATATAATTATGGACCACAAAGTGGTGGTCGTTCTGATTTTATTGTATTGGAACTTATCAATGGACAAATTAATTTTGCGTTTGGCGGCGCAAGAAGTGCAATCACATCAGTAAAGGTGACGAAATCAAATCGAATAGATGATGGTAAATGGCGTAAAGTAACAGCAACACGTAATGGACGTGTTGTGTCGTTGAGTGTTTCAAATTGTCGTGAACACGGTGACATCTGCGATGATTGCAAACCTGGTGATAGATCGTGTTACGCTGATGATGTTGGCCCAACTGGTACATTGAATTTTAATAACAATCCATTGCTTATTGGAGGTTTAGCATCGGCTGATCCTGTTCTGGAGCGCCCAGGACAAGTTCACTCTGATGATTTAGTTGGTTGTGTCCATTCGGTATCTATAAATGGCCGAGCACTCAATTTAACAAATCCACAATCTTCCCGTGGCATAAAAAATACGTGTCCACGGTCAGACACGAATATGTGCATTGCTAAAACAATGGACAGTATCCATCCAATATGTGGTTTTAGTGATAAATGCTATGACAAATGGCATCAAGTTTCGTGCCAATGTGGCAGTTTAACAGCACCAAATTGTCGTGGTGCTTTAGAATCAGTTAATTTAAATGATGGTGGCTATGTTGAATTTAAAATCTCTGAGAAACATAAGAGAATGCAATTACTAGATTATTTATATGATGGTACAACATCATGGTCACGCAATCGTGCCATTCGCGCAACCAATGATGAATCTAATTTATTTGCAGTTGGTGCAACGCCCCCTAAAATAACTGGTATTATGTTTCGTACAATTAAAACGAATGGCATATTGATTTATGCTGCAACAAATAAACATTATACATCAATTGAACTTAGAAATGGACAGCTATCATATGCATCGTTGTTGGGATCGGCTGTGAATATGACAGGATCAGTTGATGGTACTTTGGCTGATGGACGATGGCATAATTTGACAATTTTCGCCCATTCACGAGGACTTCAATTGCTAATTGACGGTAAATTAACTGGCGATGAGCTTGATTCAGCTGGTGTCCATGATTTTTTGGATCCCTATTTAACGGTATTATTTATTGGTGGTGTTCGTCGAGATTTGTATTACGCTCACGATGGTTTTCCAACAAATTTCGAGGGTTGTCTAGCAAATTTCACCATCAACAATGAAGTACAACCCTTCAATGGCTCCGGATCAATTTTCAAAGATGTTATATATCATGGAAAAGTGTCACGTGGTTGCCGAGGATTAATTGGAATCAGTGCAGCAGCTGCTGCAGATCCACTTAGCATTGGAATAACACTTGTTATTGTTTTCTTCGTTACACTGCTTGTTGCCATTCTCGTTAGTTTTGTAGTTTTCCGTTTACGTCGACAGAGTAAAGAAAAAGCACCTTCAGTTGTAAATAAAAATACTAATGCAATTATGACTGGAAATTCATTGGTGGGCTCAGGCAATGATGGAATAATGTCACGACATGAAAACACATACATCTCTGACACATCGGATCTTCGTGGAGTTGGACACATGGGTCCCGAATTGATTTCGAAAAAGTATAAAGAACGTGAAATAAATAATACCGAACATCGCCCACAGCGTCCAGATATTATTGAACGTGAAGTAACAAAAAGTCCACCAATTCGTGATGAACATCCACCATTACCACCACCAACACAAAGTTCTATGCATTCTCATGAGCACAATACCGAACCAGATATGCCAGAACATTATGATTTAGAGAATGCAAGTTCCATTGCACCAAGTGACATTGATATTGTTTACCATTATAAAGGTTATCGAGACGGTATGAGAAAATATAAGGCAACCCCACCACCAATCGGTAGTTATGCAAATCATCATAAGCATCAGGGAACACCGCATCGACATGCCGGACCATTTCCACCAAGAGCAATGCCACCGCCCAGTGTTGGTGGACAATCTGGACCAACTCCAAAATTATTGCAAAGTACACCGCTAGCGAGACTATCACCAAGCAGTGAATTATCCGCCCAACAACCACGTATTCTTACGCTTCATGATATCAGTGGTAAACCATTGCAGTCTGCGCTATTAGCAACGACTTCTTCCTCTGGTGGTGTTGGCAAAGATGCACTCAATTCTAACAGTGAACGAAGTTTGAATTCACCAATTATGAGTCAATTATCAGGATCAACAGCGAGTAGAAAAGCACCGCAATCAACCAATGAAAATGGTAATAATGTGTCAACGGGTCCAATGGGCTTAACTGCTGAAGAAATTGAACGATTAAATTCTCGACCACGAACTTCGAGTCTTGTTTCGACATTGGACGCTGTGAGTTCGTCGAGTGAAGCGAGAGGGCCACCACCGCCTCATGGGCCATTACATCTTCATCGTCGACACACACCACCACCTGAAAGATTAGATCGAAGAAATTCATCGACAACTGATGAAAGTGGCAATGATAGCTTCACGTGTTCTGAAATCGAGTATGATAATAATTCATTAGTTGGCGATAAAAGATCAGATAATTTATATAGTAAACCTAATAATGAAGAGCCAACATCAAGAACTAATGAATCACCACCGGCAACAAAACCACCACTGCCACCTAATGTTAATTATGATGGCTTTGATAGTTCATTTCGCGGTTCTTTGAGCACTCTTGTTGCTTCCGATGATGATTTATCAATGCATATGGGTAGTTTATATAGGCCAAGCAATAATGGATCACCATCTACAAATACTGCTCTCAGCTGGGATTACTTACTCAATTGGGGGCCAAATTTTGAAAGTCTTATTGGTGTATTTATTGATATAGCTGAACTTCCAGATAGTACTAATCGAGTGCCAAGTACATTAAGATTGCCCACGAATATTCCTAAACCATCTGAGGAATATGTTTAATTCATTTCTATGCTGAATAATTTTATTTTTCATTCAATTAATGAGCTTTAAAAAAAAAATTTATTTTCTTTTACTGAACTCTTGCCATAAAAAAGAAAAAAAAAAAGTATATGCTGTAACAGAATGAAAAGAATGAAAAAAAAAAAAAAAAAAATCTTAAGTCATGATGCAGTTTGTATAAATTAAAAAGTCTCAAGTTGTGTGTAATAGATACCTAAGATATTAATTATTAAATTGAGCATAGACATCTTGTATCAGGGTGTCTGCATAGTTCATTGTACAGTACGTATATAAATAACAAAATTGTCTTCCAATGACAAAAATTTAACTATCGCAGTCCTTAATAATATTTCTATTTTTTTCTTAATCGACATAAAATCAGTGCCAATTTTTATTTGGCAAAAAACAGAAAAACAAAAAATTTAGAATTATCGGAAAAAAATAAAGAATGGGAAGTTTTTTTTTTATTAATATTATATTTTATTGAATTATGAAGATTGTGTAAATAAAAAGCGAATAATTCGAAAATTTTAGCCATATATATAAAATGACGAATGACGATAGTATTGTAATAATTTTTCATTCATATACTTTGTGAGACTGATATTCTTTTTTATAACATTTCATATAATATTTGCCATGAAGTTGAAAAAAACGAAGTCTCGTTTGTAATATTGTATATTTTTCATTATTATTATTTTTTTTTTTTTTATTAGTAATAATTCATTATATTTACAGTGTTATAAAAAAAATTGTAAATATTAGCAATATCTGTGCA
The DNA here is from genome assembly GCA_963920625.1 of Dinocampus coccinellae. Taxonomy (NCBI): domain Eukaryota; kingdom Metazoa; phylum Arthropoda; class Insecta; order Hymenoptera; family Braconidae; genus Dinocampus; species Dinocampus coccinellae. The sequence goes on along the minus strand of OY987185.1, from coordinate 7,833,898 downwards.
TCAATATTGTATAAAGTGAACAAGAGAAAAAGCAGCGATAAATGAATGAATGATTTATGTTGAATGTAGATCATGCTATTTACGAAATTTGTAATAAAACAATTTATAATTAAAATATCCACTGTCTCATTGTCATTTATTTTGTAATTAATTATATTGTATATATCATTTATTGAAATTCTTATAAAATTATGTTGATACATATTGAATTAGTATTTATATATACATATATATTAATTACTAATTAATATATATTGAACATTTATATATAATTATAAAAATTGGACATCTATGATCGGGAGTTGTTGATAAGAAACCAACGGATCTATTACTTGTGATAAAATGAATAACAAAACACTTTGTTGTTCATTTTTTGTACTGGATCGATATGAACGTTGAGAAAAATATGTGAAAAATAATAAAAAAAATTTATTTCAGTCTATCGCACTTATGTACAGTCATGGATTCTTAAATCGCAGATAAGCTTTTTTTTTTACTTATTATTATTTTTATTTTATCTCCATCTGAATTTTAGAATTTTTTTAACATTATCAATCTACCAATTGTCTAAAAATTCAAAACCAGTCTTTGGTATACCATCATCTTGATTAGTCTGTGATGATTGGAAGCTACTGTAAGAACTTGGTGTCTCTAATAGTGCAGTCGATTCATTAATATCGCCAGACTTTGGTCGTGAATTTGATAAATTTATATTCATATTATTTTTATTGGTATTATTACTTATAATACTATTTTTATGACCGTTTATTATCGCAATATTTTTCTGTGGCACTAAACTCTCTAAATCATCATCACTATTATTCATTTTTATTATCGACGTTTTATTAATTAATTTTGTAAATATATTACCGGTGTTATCACTGCTTGCAGTATTGTTCAATCTATTTGTATCGATATTTTTGAATAAACTATCAGAATAAGTCTCCGACGTTTGATAAAAACTCACTTGATTTGGTGATACGGTACTGTAGTCATTCAATGAACTTTCAAAACTATCATTATCCATTTTAATTGGACTCGCAAAATGCGATGACACATCATCATCATCATCATCATCATCATCATAATTACCTGAGATTTTTATTTTTGTATTTTCTGAATATCCAGCAAAATTTAAATTCATTTGGGACTGTGTCATAAAGGAAAATGGTGCTGAATGTTCATCTCTCCATTTTAATGTCTGAAATAATAAAATGGGATAGTGGATTTTCAATAAAAATTCAACAGTTTCAAAAATATTATCACTCACCGAGCCCGTTTCATCTATAATATACTTTAAACCAGTTTGAATTCTTAATTTTGGATAGAATTCTTGTAAATCCTTTGAAAAATCTAAATTAGATTCGTTGCTATATTTCAATGCAACCTCTGGTTGAATAATAGTTTCATCAATAGCCTGATTTTTTTCTTTCAAGCTCAAATTGTTCCACAATTCTTCATAAGCCTCTTTAGTCATTTTTATATCTTCACCAATTCGCTTTGCAAGTGGATTCAAATTTAAAAAATAATCTTCAGCAATTGCACTCACCGATTTTGCCATCATTTTTATATATTATATTTCGCGTGTGTTATTTACTTATTAAATCATACACAGCTATTAATTCAATTTAAATTCTGTAAAAAATACGATGAGCAGCTAAATGATGTCATCGTTGTGGATAGACAGCGCAGTGAGTTAGTGATAAAACCAATTGAATCAACAAATATAAATGATATAAGATATTTGTTTGATAAAAAACCGAAGCCTTGTGCGCGCGCATGTATTAATCTCAAATTACAGTGGATAAAAAAAAATATACCGGATACAAACGCTGATTTTATTGATTTTATTATAATTTTCCTGTCGCCATTTTGCATTGCTGTTCTTTTCTTCAGAGGATAATTCAAACATTGGATTGAAAAAAATTACAACTATTTCCTAATCGATCCTGGCATTTCAACATTCACGATGCACTCAATGAACACATATTACAGTATACAATTGAATAATTATCATTCGTATAATAATTGAGCAGGTATCTATTCAAACTAAACGATTGTTTATGTAGAGATAGCATTCAGTTGATCGTGGCGTTTCAAAAAAGAAAATATCACCACTGCCATTGGTAGAAAAACGGCGAGCTGTTATACTAGTTTCCTGGGAACAAAATTAATTCTTACCGACTTGTACACATATGAAATCCTACAATATGAATTCTTGCATATTACAGTAGAGGCGTCACAGACGATTAATACACATATATATTTCATTTTGATTCAGCTTTCAGTCTCTTGGTTATGGCTGTCAAATTTTAATTTGTTTATTATGCGGTGGCTTGATAAATTTTCATATTCTCACGGTGATAAAAAATCCGTTGTCATTATTAGATTAAATATAATTGCCATTATAGAAGAATTATGTCGAGGAAAAAACATAGCATATCCTACATAAAACCTCAAGATCCAAAATTCTTGAAGGAATTAAAAGCACAAGCAGGTTTTAAAGAAGGACCTACAGTTGACACAAAAGTATAAATTTTTATTTCAATTATTAAATTAAATGATACATTTATTTAATATTAAATACTTGATAATGGTTATTTTTTATTTAGCGAGGAGATCCTTCAGCATTTCAGGGTTGGGATGATGATGATGATGATGATGATGATGATGCTACTGTCCCAGGAAAAATTGAAGAAGAGCCGATTGTTGTTGTTTTAAATTCTGGAGACTTAACAGCTGAAGAAGCTGAAGCTTTTAAGAAAGCTAAAGAAGAAGGTACATTCAAATATCTACAAATGTTGGAAGATTAATCATCGATGTAGTATGTGATATTTTTTTGTTTTTGTAATTGTAGAAGAAGCAAATACCCGAGCAGATTTGTCCAAACGAATTGTATTTAATCGAAAATCTAAACTATCTAATGATGAACAGTCAAATATTAAAGATCAACCTACACATAAAAAAGTTAAAAAGTCGAAAAAGTCAAAAATAATTTTATCTTTCAATGACGAAGAAGATGAAGAAGATAAGAATGTATAAATAAACAAATGAATGAAGCTGTACATAATCTATTAAAAATTAAATTTCATGTAATTATTATTATCTCATTAATGAAATTCATTCATGTAGAAAACAAAAAAAAATGAAGAGAGACACACAATTCTAAACGAAACATTAAAATTTTTACAATATATTTTTATAATATTTGAATGAAATTTCATTGCGAGTGTGTTGGTGAAAATGATAAGATGTAGTTGGCAACTAGGACACGTACACAATAGTTAAATGGAACGTTCTCAATTTTCATTATTACATCTTCGAGGATTGTTGCAGTTGCATTCTGTCCTCATTGCAATATTAGTGGTAGGATAAAATAAAATGATTGGCTGATAAAGAATGAGTAAACCAATCACGTGACTATAAGCAACAAATTTTACTGGACTATAATACAGATCCCTTTAACCATCATCCAACTCTTTTTAACGCGTGTGCATGTACATACGTCATACAAAATGTTGGGTGGTCACGTGATTAGGTTTGTCGGCCATCTTGACAGTTTTAGTCGACGGAGGTAAGGAGGATCCGTGACGTCGGGCGACAAATAAACATAAAATATATGTGGATTGATTTTATTGCGAGTAACAGTATTAATCCTAAATACGCGTGTGAGCCATTTACGTATTGTGTGATGATATAAGTGATGAATGATAAACGTGTGAGGCATTTTGAATAAGCGCGGCATCTAATATATATCCAAGAGCGTGGTGGTGGTGTATACTTTCATAGTAGTAGTATACCAACATATACATATTATTTGTGGCCTCCAAACACCTTCTTCAGGGTGATAATCGTGCAAGGCTATCGGACAGCACGCGATCACCACGGCAGCTGTTCGAGTGTAAGCTCCATACACACACATCTAATAGAATGTCCTAGGAGATGATTTAGGAAATGGCGGGAGCATTTACATTAATTTTTTCTTTTTTTAATCTATTTATTTTTTTTTTTTCGCATATATAAGTATTGCATATATCGTTGAGGTGAAAACACACGTGTGTACAGAATTACAACGGGAGTATTTATTCTGAATCGTCATCATTGTTTTAAAAATCCATCCTTGTGAAGTTTGCAACATTTAAATTTGTTGAATATGTCATTTGTGTGATATTGCGGCATCAAATAACACAATATGACCAGGGCCGTGACAATTATAATTTAGAACCCATTTCTTCTTTTTTATGATGAACACAACTATAATCTTGAATTTTTTTGCACTATTATTATTACTATTACTATTATTATCATCATCATCATCATCATCAGTAATAGTAGTAGTAAAATTATTAATCAGTACTAAACCAATATAATTTCATCTTAAAATTATTTAATTATTTATTAAAGGCATAACATTATCATTATTAAATTTACTTTATTTTATTCTGTCAGCAAGAAAAAAAAAATAAATATTGCTTATTATTATTATTATTATCTTTTTTTTCTCAACCGAATTCATAAATAATAAAAATACAACGATCATATTTTGATAATGTATCTCCTTGGATATTTAATTTTCATTTTATTATTTTTTTTTTTCATTTTTTTTTTTTATTTATTAATTATTGCTATTATTATTATTTTGTATTATTATCACAAACATTCCGAATCAATTTTTGCCATATCTCTTTATTTATCTCATAAATAAAAAATATAAATAAAAAATAATAATAATAATAAATAAATAAATAACCAGTTTTTTACATAATCGCGTTTTTTATAATTATCATATTGAAAATATTATTAAAAATCTGGGATTAAATATTTTGTATAATAAATTGAATTTTACTGCAAAGTAATTAAACAAAAAAAAAAGTTCAATATTTATAATCACATGATTGAATTCATTGAAATATTGGGATTTAAATCAAATCAATATTATATAAATAATAATTTTTCATTTCTTATATCATTTCTCAATAGGCATATATATATATATATATATATATATATATATATATAGATATATGCATACATATAAATATCTATTTTAGTCGACCCTTACTCCTCTCTCCCTCTCTCACATTTGTATTGTGTGCGAGTGTTATGTATATACGTATCTATGTGTGGAATGCCCTTCTTCCCCTACTCCCTTCTCTTTTGGTCCCCTTTACTCTTTCGCTGCTCACCCATTAATGAACCCTCATTTAATCACGGCCCTGATGTACAATTTCTTTTTTTTTTTAACGTTAGCACGGTTTCGTTCGCCATCTGGCGTGTAATTTTCATCGATAAAATTATATTCATATAATGCATGCATTTAGAAATATTATTGCCATTTTTAATTTGACTATTTAACATAAATATTGATTTTGATTAAATTTTAATTCATAATTAATAGGATATACTTCAATTGATATACAATAAATTTCAGGGTTAAGATGATCTTGATAGAACCATATGCCGTATGTGATGATGAAGAAACGCGAAAAACATAAAAAGAGAAAGAGCGATGTATCGGGGATAAAAGGGGAAATGTACGGGTGCGCATCCATTTGTGACAGACTTCCTCGTATTCCTTTAGAAAAAGAAAAATAATAATAATTATTATTATGAATTTTTAATGGGAAATTCAACTTGTTAATCGATCTACATTTGGTTGAATATTTTTATTTCATTCATATGGCGCCAATTTCAAATACGTCAACGTTAAAAAAGCCCACGTGTGTACGCAGTATTAAAGAATATAAGAAAATAATTTTCTAGGATATTCTCAATTTTAAGAGTATGAGAGATACAGAAAAAAAAATTATTCAAAGATAATAATTATAATGGTTGACAATTTAATATGATATTAATTATGAATAGAGTAAAATAATATTTTTTTAAATAGTTCCATTTCATTATTTGCCAGGTGGAAGATATGTCCTTTTTGTTTCTTCCTTTCAAATCCGTGAGGAGAAAGGCTTCTCTCCTTCGATATTCTCTAGAGAGTAGGTCGTAATCCTCTACTCTCAAATAGAGAAATACAGTACTGTATATATTACTCTTACATATTTCAGTTTATTACGAGACAAAATTTCATTTTATTTTGCATTCGTGAATTTTTTTCTTTTTTTTTTTTTGTTTGTCTTGAGGTAGAGGATGACAATTTGATTGAATATGTGAAGTTACAGGAGACAAAAAAGATTAATCAAGATAGAGAGTGATAATGAAGTGGTGGTGAACTCTCTCTCTCTCTTTCTTTCTCTCCCCCTGTCTCTTTTTTGAGCTCTAGAATATGGCTTGCAGGTGACTGACTGACTGACCGAGCGACGCCACAACGTTCCTCGCGATCGTCGAGTACCTCACTCTTCAATCCGACCCCCCGCATCTATAAGTTAATTCCCTCTCTTTTTCTCTGTCTATCGTTTACTTCTCTCTATTTCACATTTTCATTCTCGACGTCTCTCTCATATACGTGTGCACGCAAGAGAGTCACCTCTCGGCGTCTACAAATTCTCGTCAGACTTCCTGGATTTTCCTAGAGGAAGCTGTGTGTACATATCTGATAGATATATATATATATATATATATATATATATATAAATGGTGACGCTCCGCGTTGTCTGTAGTTTTTTTTTTTTGCTTATAAATGTGATTTAGTTTTGATGGATATTTCTTCATTTGTGAATGTGGGTATGTGTTGTCTATGTGTACAGTGCAACTGAAATGCAAAAAGGATAAGCGACAATTAAAATAAAGAGAAGAAAAAAGAGGAAAAAAAAAAGAATAGATAGCATTGAAATATTTAGTACTTATTCTTTATTTATTTATTTATTTATTTATTTATTTATATTGTTTAGTTTTTCTTTTCTGTTGTTATACCCACGGCGTTAATTCCAAAACTAATCACAGCCTCTCGGATAACACGAGACGTAGACAAAACTTGTACAACCCCGCGCCGCAGCCATCGGGGTTATACAGAACGATATTTTATTGGTTATGGGACGTTGAGGGAGCTCCCGGAGAGTGCGGAATTCGCTGTGCGCCATTTTGAAAAATTTCCTCAACTATTATTTCCGTAAGTGGTGGTGTGTGAAGTTTGATGTGTTTTAGTATTATATCATAAGCAGGAATTTACAATTTTGAGAAAAAAGAGAAAAAATACGATCAAGAGTAGGCGTTCCAATTTCCTTCCGTGGACGTGAACGCGTCCAACGTGAGGTTGACAATTTTAAAAAAAATTTGTTTTCCTTCCCATTTTTTTTTTGTTTTTTTGTTATTTTTCACAAATTTTTTGTAACCAATTATAATCTTTCTTTTTTTTCTGCTTGTCCATTATATTAGGGTAAGCCGGACAGCAGCAGTGGCTCCATGGAAGGCACGTTGAAAGATCCACTGGTCAAGGACCCGTCTCATGACAATCCTGGTGTGGTCAAAGGTACCAATATGTTTTTTTTTTTTCTTTTTTTTTCTCTATGTACAAAACCATCGAAATTTATTATAACTTCAACAGTGTTCAATGATAATTGTCAATCCTTCATATCCATGTCACGTTTTCAATAACAAATTTAATTTTTTTTTTTTTTTTTCAAATAATATTTATTGAAATAAAATCTAATAAAATAAAATTCAACAATTAATTACAATGTCCTTTGTTTCATTTTGAATTTTAGGTGTGGTAATTCCAAATGGTCTCAATGGCAACTGCGATGACAGTGACAAGCTTGTTGACGCAAGCAAGGCTGGATCAGACGGCAAAATGGTGGCCACTGATGCACCACTTAATGATGATGACGATGATGATGATGATGACGAAGATGATGCGATGGAGGCATTGGACGATGATACAGACGAGATAGGACCACCAGAAGATGAAGAGGAAGAGTTCGATGAGGATGATGATGTTCCTGATAATGAGAAAATCACTAACGAACGATTATTAAATGTAAATGACTCAAATTCACGTGATAAAAACATTAAAAAGGAATCTACTGCTAAATCATCATCATCATTATTATCGTCATCATTATCATCATCATCATCAACTACAGCAACTACAGCAGTAGGAACTGGTGTTAGTGATGGAATCATTATTAGTGAAGTGTCAAATGAGAAAAAAACGTGTAAGAATATTTCTATTGAATCTATGGAAGTTGATAATAATGAACATGACGAGCATGGCTCAGATGTTGAATTTATTGATGAAAGTGTTACTGATGTCCATATGATGAGTGATAATGAATTAGAAAAGAATTATGATGACGAAGATATTGACAATGATGGTAATATTGAAACAAAAAGAATAAAAAATAAATCGGCAAGCAGTGATGAACAACGATTAAATGACAGCGTTATATCGATATCGAGTGCTGAAACATCAGATATAAAAATATGTGAAGAGAATGGTAGTGTTGGTAGTCCCGATATCGAAGAAATAATTGAAAATAAAAGTAATGGACACAATACATCAGATGAACGTTCACCAAAAGAACAAAAAGCAAAAAAGGTTCGAAAACAAATTGATTTAAGTAATATTACGCCACGACGTAGTTCGAGAAATATTAAACGCACGAGTTACATTGAAAAAGAACCTGAAGAAGAAGTTGATCCGGAGGGTTCATCTGATATTGAAGAAATAAAACCGGAAGATCCGCTCGCATGTATTGATGGCAAAGATAAAGAAAATTCAAAACTGAAGTCGCCTATAAAGACGAGCAAAACGACGATCGTTGTCAATGACACTAAACGTCTTGTTGAAATAGCAGCGGGCAGTAAAGCGTCAAAGGGTGGAAAAAAAGAGCCGACATTAGTGATAATAGACACAAATTCTATATTGTCTGGTCGTGGTGGTGTTCCAGTGAGCAGTAATAAATCATCATCACACCATCACCATCATCATCATCCACAACATCAACAACATCAACAACATCAACATCAACAACATCAACAACATCAACAACATCAACAACATCAACAACATCAACATCAACAACATCAACAACATCAACAACATCAACATCATCAACATCAACAACATCAACATCATCAACATTCAATTACAAGTTCTGGCTCATTTTCAATGATGCCTGTTGGTTTAGGTGCAACACAAACAATTTATCCAAATATGCGAACAACTATAACACCAGTACCGATGTCATCGAAGACTGCTCAAGTCAGTGCTAAAATGAGTAGTAGTAGTAGTAGCAGCAGCAGCAGTATCACAGCAGTACCAACTCCTGCACCAGCACCACAAATATTGCCAACACTCACCGATGATATGTTCGTTGTTGAAGCACCATCATTTATTGTTCCATATGTTTATGAAAAACCACCATTAAAACCACTCAAAGAATTTGTTACAAAACTAGAGAAAAGTATTGACGAGCATGATCGCGAATTAAAAGCTAAAAAATTGGACAGAAGCAACAAAGATGATTCATCGGAGTCAGGTAAAAATGACAGTGAAGGAGAAGAGAGTGTGAAAAGTCACAAAAAAGATAGTGATATTGGTGATTCAATTGATTTAATTGATAAATCATTCGGAGGTGATGATAAATTGGATGATAAAAATAAAGTTATGACATATTTTGATTTGCCATTGGGCAAATTTTTTATGCAGATTGGTGTTAATTTGGTACAAGAATTTGTCCAAACTGATTTATTACGTACTCAAAAACGTCGTCAAGGCAAAGGCGCTGGTACATCAGCTGAAACTCAAATGGCAATTAATTCACTGATTAAAAATTTAGAGTTTAGCAAAGAAAATAATGAACCATTCCACTTAGAAATGAAAAAGTGTGAATTTTGTAATTTTAAAACAGAATCAGCATTGGTTATGCAACATCATCTTGAAACACCGCATATGCGTAACTACGTATATAAATGTAATTTTTGTCCATTGGAAGTGCGTAGTCCGCACGATATATTATTTCATATGGAAGCTGAACACAATACACGTGGCAGACTTGAACGTGGTCCGGCTTTTCATCAATGTCCAAATTGTCCGTTTGAAGACAATCAAAAAGGCAAATTGACACGTCACATACTCGCGTGCACAAAGAAATTTAGGCCTGAACGTAATCTTGAACCGACATCTGATTGGGAACCCCCCGCAAAAATACCACGGCTTAATCGTGCCCGTCACGTTGGTCCAGTTAATACGAGTGCATTAGCTATGGCAATGAGTGCAAAAGGTCCACAGCCGCTGTTACCAAAATTACTTCCAGCGCCGAGTGTAGGTCGTGGCAGAGGACGACCACCAATGCAACCACGTTATACAGATGTCAAAACTTTAAGACCCGGTAGCACACCAGTTCGACAAGGTTTGTATTTCTATATATATGTACGTATTAATTCATCGTTTTTGTTTTGATAAATATTATTATTATTATTTTTTTTTTTCCTTAGATAACGTGGCAGGAATGATGTATCGGTCAACCTCTTCAGGACTATTAGTGCCAACATCATATCAATTTGGCAGTAATCAAATATTCCAGGTAATTTTATTCTTAAATATTTATTCAGTAACTATCGAAAAATAAATATGATAATATCGGACGGTTAATTTTGCGACATGAGATATAGGTTTTTGGACGTTACTTGTGATTATAATGATCGTAGTTGTTTTAAAATTAAATTTGATTCAAGACGTGACATGAATATATAGAATAAAAATTATGCGTATTCCATTAATTCAATAATTGATTGAGTTGATAACGGTATATGTGGGTGATGGACAGGTGGTGGGTGGCTCTGGGACTGTCACATCAGCAGTATCGGGGGTGAGTAGCAGTAGCTGCGGCAGTTCCGGTCGACCCACTCCCATCGCCCTTGTATCCAATGTAATCGACTCTCAATCTAGATTGTCCTCGTTACAGGTAAATAATTTCTCGGGATAATATTGGGCAATACAATGTTTGTTTTTATAATTAATCATCTGATCTAATTTTTTCTATTTTTTGTATTTTTTTGTATTGTCAAGTAACACATTATTCATGGATATGGGTTTATTATATTGATTAAAAATAAAAATATACAGTTTTTTTAGTTAATAATATTTTTTAATATCACAATTCTGTTAATGATAACATGAAAATTGAGAAATTTACAAGAAATAATTATTATAAGTATATTTGTTAGTAGTAATTTCATCATTGATTTAAATTTAATGACATTAACGATATGGTATAACTAAATTTATCGCTCATTATTTTGGGAATCAATTCATTGATGCTGTGAAAAGTTTCGTGCACTTAATTATTAATATATCAGCATACGTACTAATCCGAAATGTTATGAATTTATTCATCCAGTTGTGAGTTATAATCTGAAATAAATATAATTCATTCAATTCATTCTGATTGATATTGTTTCTATTAATTTTTACTAATACTGATGAAATTATTTGATATTTCGAGCACTGCTATTGTGTGTGGCGATAAGTCCCTATTATTATTTATTTATTTATTTATTTATTTATTTATTTATTATTTTTTTTTTTTTTCTGAACAATAAAATGTGTTTATATATTACAGAACACAACAGTTAGTTCGAAAAGTCCAACAGCAAAGTTATTGAGTCAACCGAGTATATCTATAACTCCATTACCACGTACCACAACGCAAACGCCAATTACTGGTACAGGCTCATCGTCGAAGCCTAGTGGAAAAAATACATTTGTTATATGTGAAATTTGCGATGGATACATTAAGGTGATGAACATATTATTTAATATTCAATAATTATTTGGATTTGAAAAATATACAATAATTTTTTGAACCATTCAATTATTTATTATTTATTTAATTTTTGATTGATTATAGGATTTAGAACAGCTTCGTAATCATATGCAATGGATTCACAAAGTCAAGATACATCCAAAGATGATCTACAATCGACCACCATTGAACTGCCAAAAATGTCAATTCCGATTTTTCACAGATCAAGTAATTTTTAATTATTATATTTTACATATTTTTATTTGTTATGAATTAAAATAATTAAAAATTATTACTAATATTTCTCAAATCGTTTTTCCAGGGATTGGAAAGACATTTACTTGGATCTCACGGGCTTGTCACGTCTAGTATGCAAGAAGCAGCAAATAAAGGAAAAGATGCAGGCCGTTGTCCAGCATGTGGCAGAGTAAGACAAAAATATTTTATTCATCAAAAATATTAATACGTTATTTTTATATTGAATTCACGAAACTAAACTATACTATTTTACAAACAAACAAAAAAACAATTATTATTCTATATTTAAGGTTTATCAATGGAAATTATTGAATCACGTGGCGCGGGATCATGGAATGACATTAAAACCTGCTCACTTATCATACAAATGTACAGTTTGCACTGCTACATTTGGAATGTACAAGCAATTCGAAAATCATGTATATTCAGCTCACAGTGTTGTTGCAAAGCGTGTTATGGATAAGAAAAATACACCGTCATCGCCATCATCGAGATCAAACGATTCATTATTGAAACCATTAAAAATAAATGATGAAATAACGATTATACCGCAACCAGCAAAAGCAACAAGATCGAGTAGTAGCTCACAAGGCAGAAGCAAATAGCAATTGACAACTGAGTGATATATGTGCGTCATCTTGTCTCAATGAATTTAAAGGAGATAGAATCCTTTTCTCCCCCCCCCCCCCCCCTTTCGCACCCTTCTATCCTCACCACATTTATGAAAGAAAAAAAAATGAAAATAATAATAATAATAATAAATAATAATAAATATATTATATATACGTGAATAATTAAACATTTTCGCTGGTTTGAATGTCATTGTTTGTGCCGTGTATATGTGTAATGTAAGAATAAGAAATTCCGCGTTTAAACGGAAATGGTGGAAAAAAAAAAAAAAACAAAAAAAAAAAAGTCAATGTATGGAAAAAATGGGTAAAAGAAAAAAATGTCATCTATAAATTTTTTTTTTTTTTTTTTTTTTTTTTTGGGTGGAGTAAAAAATAATATTGAAGTAGTAGAATAACAGAAATACAGGTATAAAATAAACGAAAAAGAAAGAAGACACACAACACACACACACACACACACATTCTAGTTGACTGCGTAATAATATTCCATCAATGATTATACCGATATATTTATTTAAGAATTTTTATTGTTGTTATCGGACATGCATAAAGAAAAAATAATAATAGACTGTAAAAAAAAAAAAAAAAAACAAACAAAAAATAATATTACAATGGGTGGCCTTCAGTATGACTCCTTGGTTGTTCCTGAAGACAAGGTACACTCCCCTCCCCCTCCCCTAACGCCCTGAAATTGCCTAGACTTACTGTAGTTAGATATGAACAATCACAGAAAATTAAAAAAAAAAAAAAAAAAAAAAAGTAATAAAAATAGATTTGGGAAAAAAATAAAGATAAAATAATAAAGTGTGTTTTTACGTTTTATCGTGTCACTCGTGCGTAATGAGAAGAAAAAAATAAAAGAAAACAAAAAAACTAATTATAAAGTAGTTCTTTATATATTTTATTGAAATTTGACAATTGGTTGATAAATATCGTTTCTTCATAAGATATTTCGCAAATTCGTTGCGATCCCTTTGCTCGAGTACACGGGGACACCGTTTTAGAAAATGCAAAAGTAAAATCCTAATATGATTTAAAATATGATGAATGAAATGTTTTATTACATAAATATATATATATATATATATATATATATTTTTTTTTTACAACGGCTAAATTACAACAAATGATATAGAAAAGTTCCTTCATATGTAACGATTAATTTCAAATTGAATGGAGAAGAAAAAAAAAAAATTTAATAATTCTCACACCCATGAATATTTTTCTAACAATTATTAGGAAATTCATATTATAATTAATTTACCTTGTCGCTTTAATCATCCAATTCATGCACCATCATATAAATTTTTGAACAAACAGACCTTATATATGCAACCTCAAATAAAAATGTGTTTATTGAGTAATATATATATATATAAACAGTCATCATCATGAGGTAAACGAAAAAAAAAAAAAAACTGTACATTGTATCTATTTACTTATTAAGTTGGACATTACAAGTCCCGATGCATTGTAATAAAAAAACGAATAAAGATATCCAATTTTATTTTTGCGCTCTTAAGAAAAGATGTACATTAACATAGGGTTTATAATATAAACGAAAAAAAAAATTATATCAATAAAAAAATTATTCATAGAATTTTAAAAACAAAAATACGCGTGAAAACAACTTCTTTTTGTTTTTTTTTTATTCAGATAATTTTTCCACTTGTGCACCTTTGAATGAAACGGAAAATATTTTTATTTTTTTTTTCTCTCTTATAAGAATTATTGCATCAAAATTTTTGATGTTGATTCACGTAAAATTTCTCAAAATGCGAATAAAGTAAAATGAAAAAATACATAAATTATCAGATGCAGTGATATATAACATCCTCAAAAATTTATATTTTACAAATTCATCAATCAACGACATTGTCAAAGTGAAAACGAGAAATTTTCCTTGCTCCGTTTTTTTCTTTCTTTTTCTATTTGTATAAACTCCCAAATAATAGGCTTATAGTATTTTCGCCCATATGTAGATAGTTATTTAAATGATAAGAAAAAAATGATAGTACGAGAGAAAGTGCGAATATTAATTTAAATAATCATACTTATTATTTTTTTTTCGCTCCCGAATAATTTTCGTACATTACAATAGGAAAATTAATTTTAGATTTCAAACTAATGTATTCAATGCGAAGAGTTATTAATAAATTGATTAATAACAATTGGAGTTTTTTTTTTCCGACACTCTGAAGGCTGCGCTGTTTCACATTTATTATTTCTAAATACCAGTTATACACATTATTGTGTATATAGTGTTCACAGTGAAGTAAATGTTAGAAAAAGAGAAAAAATTAAACTCTGCCGTTTTCCAATGAAAAAATATTAAAAAAAAAAAAAATGGAATATACAACATAACAAATACACAATGGCTGATAATTTTACAATAAAAATGTAGATAATCATTGTCTTTTTATCTGTAATAATTTATATTGTTCTATAATGAAATTGAGTGGAAAAAAAAACACATTAAATAAATAATGTACCAATGTTGTATTTCGATAGATATAATTTCCATTACAAACAGCTGTTCTCATTTCCAAATATTGAATAGTATGTATGAAATCAATTTACAATTCTTTTCTTTTTTAGTATTCAAAATTGAAGTCAAAGTACGATTGATCAAATGTATTGATCCGAACATAACCATCCTCACCACCACTTGAAAAACTACGACCATTAGGATGAAACGCTAATGAATTAATTGGACCAAAATGTCCTTTTAGCCGCGCAAATTCTTCCTCAAACACAAGATGATAAAATCGGGCATCGAATTTTCCTTGACGTGACGAAGTGGTTGTTACATCCATGGCGTCTTGACCACCACCAAGCACTACATGATCATAAATAGGTGAAATAGTGGCAGAATTCACTGGTCGTTCAGTTTTATAAGTTTTTAAATGCACCAACGATTCACTATCAAATAATTTTGCTGTATGATCCTTAGATGCAGTGATAAACATTGTGCACTCTTTGTTAAATTGCATGTCATTAATTTGAGATGTATGTTCTTTTTGAGAGTTCACTTTTTTACCAGTCTGAAATTATTTCATATAAATTAATTATTATATTGTTAACGATTACACAATACCGTCATATTTTATGATACTATTATACATACACGAACGTCCCAAATGTTTATTTCACCATCTTCATGACCGGTGATGATTGTTTCATCGAGTGCACCCCAAAGAATAGCTGAAATTCTGGATCCATTAATTGGAATACGTCTGATAGGATCATCTTGCCATGATGAATCATCAATATTTCTTGTATCAATGATAAGCATTTCACACTGATATCCCATTGTTTTGTCCGTTGAATAAACGGCAGTATTAGCGGAATAACTAAATGCGCACGTTCTCACCGAGCTATTTGTTGGTAACAGACCAATTTCTTTTCCTGAAAGACCAATAATCAGATAAATATATTGAAATTATTATGAAACACTAAAATAATAAATTTATGAACTTAATTTACAGACCAGTTTGACAATCCCAAAGTCTCAATGAATTGTCTCCAGAGCCCGTCATGAATTTTGTTGTATGCCAGTCTATATCGATACACCAAATTGACCCATTATGACCATTAAATGTACCCAATCTCTCTCCATTGAGAGAGTACCATACATTTGGTTGTTTATCTTTACTTGCAGAAAATACTAAATCACCTTCACGACTGTATTTTATTTTTGTGATTGGACGTTCATGCCCATGTAACATAAGTGGTTTCTAAAAAATGAAAGAGAATTATAATATAATATTTGATACATAAATTCATATTGAATGAAGTTATTCAACGTTACAAGAGGTTAAGTTGTCACATGGGTATAACGTGTTGGATAATGTAATTTATTTTCAATTGTATTTTATATAAAACCAATTATAATAAAATTAATCACTCACCATTTTCAATTAATAAAAATTGTTTTTACTTTTTTTCTTATAGTGATTAATCAAGTATGTATAGAATCCTAAATTACAAAGACGCCGATAGATTGATATAGTCAGTCCAACTAATTTCAACCTAAAGTGGACTTCGGGTACCATCGGTAAATTTCCCCTTCCAATGTACTCGCACGTTCAACTTGACCCATCTCTGTGCCAGGGTTTGTCAACTTTGCCACAATAAATAGCCCCGTTTCCAACGTGTACGCATGCGTTGTAGAAAATTCATGGTGAATAATAAATCCACCAAGAATAAAAAATTCATCCATTTTAGTTACTTTTGCCATATTTATTATTATTTATTTATGACAGTACGAAATTATACATAACTCCAATATTACTTTATTTTTGCTATTTATTACCATTCTTTAATTATAATATATATAAATTTGAATTAAACAATAATTTTGTAAAACTAATTTTTTTATGATGCATAAAAATATATTATTAGTTCAATGCATACAATTTATATATAATACATCATTTAAAATCGTCTAAATTGTTTTTTAAATCTTTCATAATGATAATCATCAGTGGCTTTTTCTCCATTGTCCTTAGTTCGTTTTCCTTTCGTTTCGTCTTTAACATTATTGAGTCTTCGACCATTTTTCGTGTCTTGTTTTCCCTTACGATCACCCTCATCGATGTTAACTATAAAATGATATAAAAATTAGTAGTATTGATACATATTTTTTTTTTCTTTTTTTCTTTTACTGTTGTGAAATATTTTTTCAGGATCACTTACATCTATTGTGCTGTACAAAATTCACAGCCATGTTAGTAGGTACGAATTGTGATGGACCATCTTTTTTTCTATGCCTTTCCCAAAGCAATTTAAGTTTTGCTTCTTCTGTTGCTTCGATATTTTTTATTTTCGCTCTGAAAATTTTGTTCGTTATTCATTATTATTATTATTGTTAATTAATTTTTTTTGAACTCAGTTTTGTAACAGTAGACGTAGTTATTGAGCAATTATACTTACTCAATTCCAAGATCAACTTCAGGTATGCCTGAAAGCATTTGATTCGAGAGCATTTCTTCGCTTTTATGTGTTGAACTTTGTCGGAGGTGTTCAGGTACTGCTTGAAGTGCAGCTTCTTCAGGTGAACAATAATTATCAGTGCCTGAATGCGCTAAAACGTCATCATTATTTAGATTATTTTTTCTTTTTGATAGTTGATCCTCTATATACTTGACCCTAATTTCAAATAAATAATTATTTATAGCTATATTTAAGTATATTATCAATAACTATTAATATTTTTACTCACATTTCTTCATCTTCGTCTCGTTTATTTGTTTCTGCATTGAATTGTGTTCCAATGCCAGTGTCATATGCATCATCCGGTTTAAATTTCGCATTCTTCAAT
This sequence comes from Dinocampus coccinellae, assembly GCA_963920625.1. Lineage (NCBI taxonomy): Eukaryota > Metazoa > Arthropoda > Insecta > Hymenoptera > Braconidae > Dinocampus > Dinocampus coccinellae. The sequence continues at coordinate 7,815,986 of OY987185.1, read as the reverse complement.
GCTGTCATATTTACCATACCACCAGTTTTCACATTGAATGGATCAGACTGAAAACATATAAGATAATAATTATAGAATTTTCAAATGGAAAATAAATGAAATGAGACAAAAAATAAAATTTAACTCACAGTTGTGGCTACATCAGATGTAACTTTTTCACCAAGAGCAAGACCTATAATATTTACACCATTTGGTCGTTCTCTCAATTTCTGTATAAGTTTCATTTCCTCGACTTTTGTTCTAAACATAAAAATATATATTTAAATTAATTCATTTAAATACGATCAAAATTTAATGATTATATTAGAAATATTAATATTGATATGTAACCAAATATATACCTAATAACATTATCATCATCACCATCACCATCGTCATTATCATCAAAATTTGTTATTTCTCGAGTTCTCAATGGAACTTTTCTTTTGATTCGTTTAAATGTAACTTTTTCTTTTTCTTCTGATGAACTTTGTGTGCTCATGTTTAGTGTTTTCTCTTGCAGGTTATTATTTAAAACGAAATCTTTTTCCTTTCTTTTTTTTTTTCTTTTTTTTTTCCAATTATTTTTTAACAACACTTCTGTCAACAATAAATGCATAAAATTCAAACATAACCTACTGAAAAGTTTATTCACCAGAGGCGCCACATTACACCCACTACTAACATTTTTATGTTGCGCTTGTATCATAAAAAACTATAGCATATGTGTGCTTTCTATCCCCCCCCCCCCCCCTGAAAGGCACACCCGTTTCGTTCATTACATCAATTACATAGAATTTAGACGACGCGATTTTAGTGAGCTTAGTTGGTTTCCATTATCTCTATCATACAATTATAAAATAATGAATATATGTCTATTCAGTAAACTATTTCAATAATTTCAACGGTAAAGTCGCCATGTATAACACAATTTTTCAAATTATATTAATTTAAATATTTTTATATATCAATAATTAAATATTTAATATAACAATTATTTCTAGCCAATTTTATTTCTGTGGAACTACGTATAGGGTGCGGCTCACTTTATATGCGTGAGTAACCACTTGTTTGCTTCTGCTTTATATGCATTACTATACGCGACGCTGTGTATACGTTGCAATTGATAATGCGTTCATTTGATTTTGATTTTTATTTCTTTTCAGAAGTAAGTGAAATTACATGTAACATTTATAATGTCGATAATTGGCGATCGAGAATTATACAGAAATAATACGTATTTTACAAAACAAGAATTTGGTGATTTTACTCCGTTTTATATCGCCATTACCATCTGTTCTGTAATAGGTGGCTTCTTATTTATCCTGAACATTGTATTTTGTTGGTGTTCAAATCACCGAGAATATTGGAACGATAGACATACAGGTGAAATTTGAATACAGTAGACATTTTAGTCACATAAATGAACAAAATAATATAATAAAATATGAATTTATTTATGATGAATTTATTTATAGGAAATCGTTGGATTCAATCATTGTGGGTTGTAACACCACATAAAAATCCACCATTGGATTTATCTGAATTAAATTCTGCAATTAAACAAACGGCATACGTGCCTTATTATCCTACCTCTGAAGCTGGTGGAGCCGATTCTCCATATCCTGATTCGAGATTGGATACTCCATTATCCCAAGAGTATATGGAATTACACAAGAGGGAAAGTGAAATTTAGTTTATTCAATTTATAAATTGCATATTAGTATTGAATTTTAGTTTAATATAAAACCCATATTGGCTAGTTTTATATTAAAGAAAAAAAAAAAATATGGGTTTTCACGTATTTTGGCCAGCTACTGCCTGTTTATCACTCTTTGTCGTTGGTGTTATAATGATACTCCTTAAATATGGATCATCTATTTGTGGTAGAAATCAGCCACGCCACTCGTACGCATATACTGTCGAGGAAGGTCAGGTTGCCTACGAAAGAGATATTTCATTCTCTGAAACAGTAGCATAAGTTTTAGCTTTTAAAATTTTTTTTTTTTTCTTTTTCTACATTTATACAAATTTTATATATTTCGATCAAATGAAATTTTAGATATTTTACAGAGAAGTATTGATTTATCAACTGCAATATCGAATCCGTCCAATATTGTATTTTAGATTTAAAAATGAAGATTATGAATTTTCATATGAATTTTTTATACAGTGCCTTTATAGATATTTTACTGTTTTAAATAATTGTCAAACTCAGCTATTTTAATAATAACACAACTCTTAATATTGACAATCATTTTTATATATTTATAGAGTTAATCAAAAATTTTTTTGCACACGCAAATATAAAATACTAAAACAACACATGTATTATATGAAAAATACATTGAAATTAATAAAATGTCCTTTACACTAATTATGTCTATGAAAATTTTCGATAATTCATTATTTTTGACTTTTATATAATTTTCATTTTTATTGACAACATTGTATTTTGTATTTGTTACATTATGGTTTTTTTTTTGTTTTTTTCGTTTTGGGTTACACGTTAATTTGATATACGCATAAGTAAATTACATTATACAAGATTCAGTATATTAATTATTAATCAGTATTATCAATGATGGAATGCAATTGTCCAGTAATGAACAAATCCATAATTATAAACATAGAGTAAATTCAATCTACATTTGTATATAATTATGATGAGCGTAATAATTTATTCATCTCATTCGGTTCAGTCATATCAAATTCAACGAATGTCTATATTACGTTAATAATTGGATCTTTTTTTCTTTTTTATTAATTTTTTTTTTTTTTTTTTTTTTTATACAATTTTATTCATCATACACAATAGCCAATTACTTCGTTCTGTCATATTATTATTTTTTATTTTTTCAATGTTTGGTATAACGCCGAATGAGAAGATATAAATTGTAAATGACTACAATAATATAGTTGTTATACATTTGATTTGAAAGAGATTGTAAAAACTCTATATATTTTACTCCACCAAACAGGCGCAGTGTCGAAGAATTTTCTTCTTCGGTTTTTCAATATATCGTAGCAAGTCAATTGATATAATCTACCAGAGTTATCGTCTACTTATAATCCCCAAGAAGTGGAAATGAACAGATATATAATCGATGGCACAATAGTGTTATTGTTTCTATCACGCTATGTTACAATGCAATATATTTTAATGCACACTAAAATTAATATGTGTATTTTGTCTTTTCTCATATTTATGAATATCATATTTGTTTTTTATTCCCAAAATTTTTTGAAAATAACTACAAAATTTATTTTTAATTATGAGAGAATCTTCAATTATTATGAGATGGGGTCTTTGAAATAGAAATGATTGTTTATATCATAGATTAAGATTAATATGTTACGATGATATGGTGTGTACATATATGATTTTAGTAACTACAATTTGTAATTGTAATAGTAGTAGCAATAGTAGTAATAATAGTAGTACGTGCCAGAATTCATATTAATATTTCATCATGATTTTCAACATGACTGCATATTCACAAACGAATAGTATTTTTCTTAGATACTGAATTTTACATTGAAAGAATTACAACGGCAATTAGGGTCAAAGAGAGGGGGGGAGGAGGAGAAATCGAATAAAATGCAATATTTTTAATTATAAATTTGTTGATTGCAGAATTATAACTTTTTAATTTGATTCTCATGCTCATTGGTGTGATGTGTTGTGGTAAACTTTCAAAATGAAAGTTCACCGTATTATTCACGGGATGATTTATTTTTATGATTATTCGATATTTATTATTTGAAAAGCGCAATCATTGCGGTGAATATCATGAAAATTTTCACTTGATCTAGAGCTCGCTCACTGTCTTATTATTTTTAACAATCAACATTATTATTATTATTATTTTTTATATATTTTTATTTCAACGACCAACAATCAAAGCTCATTGGCCGAATGATAAATATATAGTAATATATAATATGGGAAAAGAAAAAGGTTAATTTTTCATTATCAGACTTGATACGTAAAATCAATCAGTATTTCCATAAGTTAATGGCAGATATTGTACAGTAATATTATTGTACATTTCTTCAAATCAGACATACGCCGATTTATTTTGTTCGATGGCTGTTATTGGACAATAGCAATCAAAGTGGTTTTTTTATTTCTGTAATTTGTTATATATTTGTTCATCCTCTTACTCTGTCCTCCGTAACTTGAACGCAGATATATCTGACTCATTGTAATAAACTGCTTTCATTATTTATTTTTCTTTCATATTTTTTTGTTTTTTTTTTGCTTTTTTTGTGTCAGTCATTATGTCATATACATGTAGGTATATATATGTTTTATCAGTATCGATTGCATAAAGAGACGGATTTGAACACAAACAAATTGTGCGTAGATTCAATCATGAATGATAATTTACTGCTTTCCACTCTTTCTGTTTGCTCGATCAGCTAAAAAAAAAAATAATTAATATTTTCATTTATATAATAAACAAAACTTTTGCTTTTCATTTATTCCTCTCTTATTTCATATCTATATTTTTTTTTTGTATTGTATAATTTATTAATACCTTTAGTAACTTTTTTCGTACTGACAGTTTCTGGTTTACATCTTCTAGTCATACGACGCGTTGAATCACATGACGGATCGCTATTTGGCTTGATATTATCCACCCGTGTCATCAACATGTTTACACAACCGCTGAATGTACCCTTATCATAGCGACACGCTGCGCTTTCCATTATTTTTAATTTTTTAAATACACCCCCGACCCCCCCAAAAAAAAAAAGAAAGAAAAAACAAAATTTTTATTATAATAATTTTTTAGTTTTGTTTTTGTTTTTGTTTTTTTTTTTAATATATAAATAAAAAAATCATAGTAAAAATTAAATCTTTACCTTTTTTACATTTTTTCTGAATAGTTTTGGTTTGTTCACATGTTTTGTCACCTTTTTTCAAACTCAATGTACGTTGTCGCATATTCGTCTTGGAATCACACTCAGACCATTGACCCTTTACGTATCTGCATAATGCCGTATTGCCATCAGATGCTGTAAAATATTATTTAAACAAAAAATTAAAATTAAAAAAAAAAAAAAAACTCTTGTTTAATTATTTTTATCATTTCAAATGAATTATGTGAATTTGTATATAGAATATAATACAGAATGAAATGATAAAAATAAATAATAATAATAATAATAAAATCAGAATGAAATACTTTTTTTCATACCGCGTTCTTTTGTGCCACGTACTGTTCGCACGAGAACCTCATTACCATCATCAACTTCATCCCATTGATCAGATTCTGCTTGTACTGTTGTAATTCCTATCATTGAGATAACTACTCCAAACACGAAAATCAAACTCCACCACAGCTTCATTGTAAATCACAATATCTAACATTAAAAACAAAATAAATGAATAAAAATTAATAAATATACACATAATGAATTAAGTTTAAAATTATATTAAAAGTGATTAATAAGCATTTTTTATTGCTTTATTATTATTATTATTATCTTTTTTTTTTTTCGTTTTTTTTTTTGGTCATTCTAATCTCCATTGAATATTCAAGTGTGTTTTGTAAAGAAAAAAATTTCTAACAAAAAATTATCACGCTATTTATATTTTATTCTTCATCTACAGTTGATCTCTAATAAATTTTTCATTTCTTAATATAAACAAAAGAAAAATATCAAAAAACTAATGATAATAAACATTATAGGTTAGGAACGAAAAAAAAAAAAAAAAACAAGAACACACAAAGTCACATATAGAAAATTAAGTAGACCAGTTAGATAGAGCGGTCATTATAATTAAAACTAAAACTAGATTATACATAAAAGGAGATTCATCATCATCATCATAATTAATACCATCATCATGATGTGTGTATGTGTATGTGTATTGCTATAAAAGTGGATATGGACATTTTGTTTCGTGTCCAAGTGTACAAGTATATATACACTCTAGACTTGGAATTAAAATGATCCTCCATCCTACCCCACCGATTCTCTTTTGTATATCTCATCATGACACTCATCTGTCTCGACTCTCGGGAACACCACAGCCAACTTTTAATTCTGTGACAACGCACAACATTCACTACAGGCTTGAAAAATAATCTCGCAAAATTACAGTAGTCGGCGTAGGCAACATCAGTTGCCAACACTGTACTACTATATATATATTATTCGTTGGCAGAAATTCACTCAGACAAATACTCGTGGGGTTAACGATCTCGTTGCAGTTGACGCGGATAACGCCATCGCGACCAGTTTGAATTAAATAAAGTCACGACACACATATATACATCAACTTTAAATCGCATATACATATATATATATATATATTTATTTATATATCTACCGTTAAAAAAATATATATATACATTTTTTTTTATATTCGTTATGACATAAAACACGTATGTGACTTCAAAGTATAAATAATAAATTTCAAAATACAAAGAATAAAAAAAAATCTTGAAAACAATGTCATTTTATTAATAAAATTAAAAATAATAAATATATACATAGATATCTGTTTAGTTTTTTTTTTTGTAAAAAAATAATAAACAAAAAAAAAATGTAAAAAAATATATGAATTTATAGGCGATGGCCAAGGTCGGGGAAAAAGCGAACCCTTGATAGTTATTTTTAGTACGACAAGGCGATTGTCATCATTCAAATATATAAAGAGTAATCGTCCGCATGTTATTTGCTTTTATAAAGCCACACGCCAGTAGTCAATCAGTCAACCACACGTATTCATTTATATATATATATATACACTTTGAATCGATAAGTGGAATGATAATAAATAATCTGTCTTTCATATTATCATTTGTGTCCTGACATATCACGTTTTCCGGTGGTCAAAATAATGATAAAACATTTTTCATGTACAGATAAACCAATGATATTAATATTATTATTTTATTATCATTTGAATAATCACGATACTTCGATAAAACAAATGAAACATGAAATATTGAGAAATAAAAAAAAAAAAAAAAAAAAATTCAACGATGTTGATTAAATGTGAATTGGTGAATACGAGACTAATACATCGCATCAGGAAATCTATGGAATTGCGACGCTTCGTTTTGCGCAATCCGTTACCCCTCTCATATATATAAATATATATATATATATATATATGTGTGTGTGTGTGTGTGTGTGTGTACACGCCTTTGCAAATGTAACAGCTGCCTCCCAATCCTCCCACCCTATATGTTCTCTTTTGCTCACATACCATATCACAGTAATATTCTTTACTCTCTACATCTAGTCTATATATGTGTGTATACTTTATATCTCGTCTACCGCATTGTTCACTGACCCGAATTTCAATTTTGCCAGTCAAGCGATGAAGAAAAAAAAAAAAAAAAAAAAAAAAAAATTATCTTTAATCGTAACCCACTGGTTGGTAGTTTATTTTATTATGATATAGAGTTGTTTAAATTCAGAGCTTTACAACAGTACTCATTGAATCATAGATAAATCCACAAATAAATACTCGATTTATTTCTATTTATTATTTTATATATTTATATTTTAAGTATCTACAAGTTTTTTAATTTTTTATATTGATGTATGTTGATATTATTTATTTATAAATAAATATTAATGTAGATTATTTGTATAATGTATAATGTATATATATATATATATTTTTTTTTTATTCGAATAAGTTTTGTTCGGTTTATGTGTGATATTAAATGTAAATGAAATAAAAAAAAAACAAAAAAAAAGAAGAGTGAAAGTAATAGTATACACGTAGGAAAATTTTTAAAATGACAATAGAAGTATTTGAAATTTTTTTTTATTTTTTATTTTGTATGTATGTGTGTATATATATATTATATATATATATGGTACGAACTTTGTTCACACGGCGAATATATAATGGGGGGTGTCTGTGTTGGGAAAATCAATGAAAACGTTACCTAGCGAGGACAATAATACTCGCTCAAAGCGAATAGAAAATGAAACGAGAAAAAAGAAAAAATAAAAAAAAAACAGAATAGTAAAAAAGTAGAAAAGAGAGAACTAACAATAACAAAGCAATACAAGTAAAAAGTTGATGAAAAGTCGAATTGAAGATTGATAAAAATTCGAAAAAAAAAAAAAAAAAAAATATGCGTTATAAAAAATTACCAATCACATCAATTATCTGCTCAATTATTATTTATCTACCGATACAATTTTAAAAACTATAAAAATAAATTATCTATAAATTCAATGTTGAACAATTAAAAACTAATTTTAAATAATAAAATATATAAACTTACCCTATGTCAGTAATGCAAATAATTTGGATGTAATTTTTTTTTTTTCAAATCAACGTTATGAGAATTATTTGATGAATAAAGCACGATGACGATGCACACAGTAATCGCGATTGATGATACTGAGTTGATACGCGACAGTGGTAGCTTCTCCTCGTTTTTTTTTTTTCCTTTTTTTTTTTTTATTTTTTATTTTTTTATTTATTCCCCTCTGTTTATAGCGACTGCGCTGTGCGCCAATAGGAGAGACTGCTCTTGACTGAATCTGCTCCGGAGTGCTCCGGAGTCTCCGAGCTCTCAATCTTCTCCCACTCAAGCTATATTTTCTCTCACTCTGCTACGTTTTCGCACAATAAGTCGACAATTCTACGCTTTCTTTCTAAACTCTCCCGAATACTTACGAGACCAGACGAAACATTTAGATATATAAAATATCCCCACTCCAATTTGCTAAGCACATCCTAGATTTTTTTTTAATAAAAATATTGTTTATATGTAAAAGAAAAATAATCGAATAATCAACGTCTCAATGTATTCAATTTAATAGACAAAGTATTGAATATTTATTAATGCAAGGGTTGGAGAGATCATAAATAATTGGAGTAAAAAAAAAAAAAATTTTTTTTCTTAAATAATAATAATTATTAACAAATAAATAGAAAATCGCGGTATATTCAATACAATTAAATTAAATGATTGCCGTCGAGTTAGTTGACATCCCTCAAGTGTCCGATTGTATACATTGTGCGTATTCTCTTCTCCCTTCTCTACTACTCCCATTTATTTTCGCCCACGGGATAATTCAATGCCGACACATTGTGAGATTGTAATGTGTCGTCCTTATTTCCAAAGCTACATGTTTGTATTACGTATATGGCTCGGCGTGTCATGTGCAATAATTGCGAAGGAAATGGGATCAAGTTTGAGTGATTGTCAGGAGTGAAGCCAGTCTTCCGGCCAAATAATTGACTGGAGAGACAACTTCCAATATGTATTGAATTAAATTATTCATTATTTTCAGTATAATTGTATGGATTTTTTTGTTTGTATGATTTGTTGCGATTTTTTCATTGATTAGTCATTATATTTTTTTTTGTCTTCAAAAATAAACATTTATTTCCAAAATGAATGTTTCAGAGTTCATAATTTCTATTATTCTAAGAACTCTATGTTCTATACACCAATTGTTTGTATATTTGTATTTACATATATAAATTCATACATACGTATATTTATGTTTGAAATACATATGCATTTACTTCTTTAAATCTCCAATTGATTGTGTACGTTATTTCAGTTCAAAAATTCCACATACCATTTATGACAAATCTATATAAACAATTAAGTGGGCAATGTAAGAACAAATGGCTCTTACATTATGATTTGTGAGAAGTTAATTGTCTACATATAATATACAGAAAAAAATTATGCCGGACTCAATAGCTTGCGTTCTATACCTGTTACTTATTCCTCTATTTTTATCAGATTTCCTTATTTCATATTTATTCACTGACACAGACTAAGTATCTTAAGTTTCCTAAAAATTGGGAAAAAAAAAAAAAAAAAAAAAACAAACAAACAAACAAAAAACTTAAAATTATATTTTTTTCTTTTTTACTGCTAAATGTTTATATTATCACAATGGTGGATCCCCAAATTATTGGCTAACTTTATGCCAATCCAAATAGACGTCGCCTTTTCAGGCACCTTCCTTTGCAGATTGCATAATCTCATCAAAAGAATTCTCCAAGCACTGCCGCAACTCTGCATAACTTACCACTAATACGCTCTGTTCATCGCGCGACATCAGACAAATCTAAATACAGTAGTAGAAGAAAAAAAAAAAAAAAAAAAAAAAAAAAATCAAATAATTGAAGGTTTAAAATTCAAGAGGGAAAAAACGGATGTAAAAGTTTTATTATGATTATTATTTTCTTTTTTTTTAAACAATTTTAGGGTCATACAAACCTTGTCTGCTGAACCAGCGTCCAATTTATTGAGACAGGAAACAACATGCGCCATATCAAGCCATGGCCGATCGTCAGCAGTAACTTGATGGAATACGTAATCTCGAAATAACTTAAGCATATAACGATCACCCGTTTCGGCCCATGTTAGTTCCATATTAAGCTCTGGCCTTTCGTTAACTGTAGCTAGTTTAACGAGTAGCCTAAACAACCGTCCATTCTCAAGCTCTTTTGCCAGTTCATTTTCAAGTATGTCAGAGCGAAGCTGGACTGTATCCAATTGTGTATAAAAACGCGCGCCAATCATCGGCATCAAGTCCGTAACACTTTTTCTTGCTTGATCGGATAGCAAATATCTAAAAAAATAATTCAAATTGATGGAATAAGAAAAAAATGAATAGTGAATTTTAATGAGAATATATATATATATATATAAAAAAAAAAAAAAAAATAATAATTTAAAAAAAAAACAAAAAAGGAAAGACACAAACAATATGAAATTTCGTAAATCTGTGGAGTAAGAGCGTGCAACGAGCTCAAGTGATGCTTGCATATTGTCGCGATGGACGGCCAATAAACTGCGACAAGCCAATGCCAACACTAATTTTCCAAGTGAAATAAGATCCTCCTGTTGATAGTGAAGAATCAACGAGAGGGGGTTCGATGCATTACCGTCAAATGTCACGACGTCAGGAACTGCCGCACAACTTAAACGCAAACGAGTTCGTGAAGTTAACAACACTTTTGTTGGATCTAAACATCGATATGCTACGCCTATATAAAATGCAACACGGAATATTAGTTATTAAATACTGCGCTTCTGTCAAATTTTTGCATAGAACAATTGTCGAATGAATGTTATTTTTGTATAACAAAATAAAATACAAAAAACAAAACATACCACCAGCATGTATCACACGCAACGCAGCTGTTAATTGAATGATATAACTCCAAATTACATTTTCAGGTAACATATTATTGTGCTGTTGTCGAAGTATAGTGTTTTTTGTATGACTATATGGTCTCGGTGCATTTGGATCTGAACAAAATGGATCTGCATAACCATTTAGCTCTGCTCCAGAAAAATGTTTGCTCAGAAGGGTCTCCGCACCCGGATGATAATCGTAAACAAACACCATGGCTGAAATATAATTACTGAAGTAAAATAAATACTTTACAATATCAATTTATTAAATTGTATTACTTACAATGATCACCAAATGCTTTAGTTGTAAAAACTTCTAGTAATTGAACAACATTAGTATGGAAAATTCTTTTCCACATATCTACAAGTACCATACACTTTGTATTGCCTAATCGAAAATCTACGAAAAAATTTATTATTTAAATAGAATTAATTTAAATATATTTTTGAAATAAAATTTTATTTTTCCTTACCATGAACACGACGGAGACAATAACGTACACCATTTTTTAGACTTGTAGCTTTGTATGTTGACGTTTGATAACCCAATACCGTAGATGCAGGCTTATGAATTTGTTCTAAAGGACATAATTCATGATAATTGTCAACTTCTGTAGGTAGGTCGGGAAATTGAACTGGATCAGGTTGACTCATAATCAGGGAATTTTTTTGGAGAATATCCATACGGAGATTGGTACTCATAAAAAAACTTGAATTGACTTGGGGTGGTGGGGTTGATGGGGCAGAGGAACTATTGGACGTAGGAGTTTTTGTTGATTTTGTTGCTTGAAGATGGGCCGGTGTATTTGGATAAACATATCCTATCTGACTGGATCCAATGTTTGAAATCTACATTGAAATATCAAAATCAAGTTGAAATAGTGCGAAATAATATATTTTTATATTTACTCACATCATTGCCATCTTCGTTGACAACATTGGGATCACCAGCTGCATTACCAAGGTAAAAATATGTCGTTCCACCGACATTCTCTTGAGAATGATATGAATTACCAAATAAATTTGGTGAACTGCTAGCACTACCTGAAATACTTCTCCCAGGTACGAATTCTGGACTTGCAGTTGATTTTTTATTAGAATCCAAAGTTAAATTTGACAAATGTTTTGATACTGTATTAGGATTTGATGTTGTTGCAGGACTTTGACGATTCTGTTGAGCACAATAATTTTAAAAAAAAAATTTTTATTATTAATTATAAATAAAAATTAAAAAAAAAAAAAAATTGAATAATATTTAAAAATATAGTGATTTACCATATAAGTCGCAAGTTTCGATTCTAAGGGTACCACATTTGTTTGTGGAGTATAAGATACAAACATGGATGGATCCATATTGCCTTCGATTGCTGCATTTACCGCTATAAACTCCTTATTCTCTCTGAATAATATTATTTCAGCCTCTAGTGTGTCGTCACGTGATGTTTATTGGTTATAAAATTATACTTATTATATTATATATTTTTATTTTTATTTTTTTTTTTTTTTTGACCAAATTATAAAACCTGCAACGAAAATTATCAATCAAACAATATTTCATTTATTTCTTCTTTTTTTTTCTTTTTTTTATTGAATCACAACTGATTTAATTGATTATAGCGCGCAAATGTTGATGTTGTGAGTTTCATGTAAATATTATTTAATAGTAAAATATAATTTAAAAAAATATATACATTTTTTTTTTCTTTCGTCACATTTAAATAAAATAATAATAATATATGAGATTGTAAATTAAGATAATAAGAAAAAAAAATTGAAAACTTTTTAGTACAACATATAAAAACTATGGCAGCTGATTTTGACAAATACTTGGAAGATTCAATCACACATGAGATGATAACCTTGACAATGGTAAATGATGTTTTTTAGCACTTTATTTACAAATAAATATATTTATATTTAATATAACCCAACGTATATATATATAATATATATTTACAAATTATGAAAAGTGAAAAATATAGTATGTAATTCAACGTGGAATAATGAGCAAGAAATGCGACGTAAGGGTACGCGATCAACATAACCAAATACGCTGTCAGTGTCGTCGCGTCATTTGAGAGGCGCGAAAATTGCAATTATCACGTTTGCGCGCGTATTTCACTTGTATATAATATAAGCTTGTCAATATCACAATATCATTTTTTTCTCGGATAATTTCATTCTTGAAAATAAATTGTTTTCAAACAAGACAAACGCACACTTAGACAAAAGAAAGAACCTTCCAACCACCAATTATGCGATCCAGTGTGTTTATGGTGTTGAGTTTTTCTCCTTTCAATCTTTTTTCTCACTTCTATTTTCTATTACCATTCCAGTAGATCTTTCCTACTCTCTTTCGTTCTTTCTCTCTTTTGCACACAGATGTTCTGACGCTTGTTCGTTTCCTTCGATCGGGCGCTGCTACTGCTTGCCGCCTGTGTCCCAGTTGCTTTCTACTTTTAACACAAGTGTCGTGATAATCTTTCTCCTTCTACATAATATACATATAACTCATGTCATCCATGTCATTTGATTCACCCTACATCTCTTATAATATTTATGGCAATTGTGATAATATTTAATTGAAGAATCTCAAGTTTCATTCAATATTGATATGAATGAATATATTTATTGTGACTTAAAACATAAATTACCTGATACAAAAAAAATTGAATATTACATTTTCAATATTTAAACTTGGCGGGTCTGAAGAATCCTCCTGTGATCACAATGTTACCAACATTTTAGTATTTTTTCATTGGGTATGAATAATGTACGTATTTATAATGATGTTTGGCCTGTCGTGATGTCAATGATTAATTTAATTGTATCAGCCAACTATCAGTTCAAACTGTTTTCAAATCCGAGGATAATTAAACAAAAATCATAAAAAAATGATCATACCTATACGTTGTTTCACTTGTGGTAAAGTGATTGGAAATAAATGGGAAGCATATTTGGGACTTTTGCAAGCTGAATATACAGAAGGGTAAATATTTTTATTACTTATTCATTTATAACCTCAATGTAACACATGACTGCAGAATTGGTGTTTTATTATTTACGTTTTTTTTTTTTTTTTTTAAATACATAATGTTATTTTTATTTATTTTACAGTGACGCTTTAGATTCACTTGGCCTGAAACGCTACTGCTGTCGTAGAATGCTCCTTGGACACGTGGATCTCATTGAAAAATTATTGAATTATGCACCGTTAGAAAAATAGATACTATTAAATGATATTGACATATTCATTAATTTTATCATTGTAAGTAATCATGTAATTTCATCATCGTGAATTATCGGAATACATAAATATGAAATGCAAACGAAATTAACTTTTCATTTATATTTGTTTATTGAAATAAAAACAGTTGAAGATTATGAGTCAGTTTTTTAATTTTATTATGGACAAATTCAGTTATAACAGTACACATACAATTAAAAAAAACAAGTGCATTCGTTAAATTAAGTTACATTTAAATATCGTGCTTGACGTATATATATATATATACATATATATTTTTTAAACACTGCTAGAGAGACATATAGCAGTCAAGCGCTTTTAAATGAGTTTTATATAATACTTCAAATATTTTGAAAGAATAAATAACACTACCATTGTATTTCCCTTAACATATAGAAGTTATATAAAAATTTATTTGTACATCTTCATTGATAATAATGATCCAAAATGCAATGAATTCAGCGCAATATCATTGATTAAATGTCTTACTCATAACTTACATATGTTAACATTGATATTAAATTTTTGTACTTTAAGTCTCGTGTATAAAATGGGATGCCCAATATTTATGCTAACGTATATTTCTTAAATGCATCACGATGTTATCAAGGCACACATTACATTATACTGTTCGCATTTCTATGATAACGAACATACTTGGAGTGACAATAAAATACATTCCATTTCTAATCATATTATGTCGAAAACACATATATATATATATATATGTATATACTACAAGCAAATCTTGAAAATGATTATTTCTAATCACTTGCATCAATAATTTTTCGCACACTTTAATTACTAATACCTCTCACTTGATTAATGTTACATTAAAAACTTGAATGTCGCGATTGTAAATTTAATACCATGATCAGCGTAAAATCATTCTTAGATTCTCCAAATTTTATTAAAAAATTAATAGCAGTAAAAAAACTCATAAGAGTATTGAACTAATAAAAATTATATATCTATCTAGAATTATTTCGACATTGCCTTAATTATGTCAAAGATAGCACTTCGTGATCCGAAAATAAGAGCCAATATTCCAATAATGGTGATTACAATATTTTTTAATATGATCCAATTGAAGCGACCATAACCAACATCCCAAAGAACAATCATTTCCATACCAACTGGGACAAGAATACCTAAAATTGAGAAGCAAAATGCTCCAAGAAGACTAACAAGGGGATTAATTGCTGGTACAGCAATAGCGATGGATACGCTGCCAATTACCATTGCAGTACGTAGAATATAATTGGCCAGTAATGGTTTTTTCGTGAAACGATGTTTGATTTCTGTCCAACCAATGTCAAGACACACGAAAAATTGCAATCCAAAAGTACAAAAAACAGCAAGTCCAACGAGAATTTTTACAGCTTGAGCGGGAATTTCATCGATATTCAAATCTGCGGTGACCAAATCAAATTTTGAATCAGGATATCTTATATATCCAAGAAATCCAAGAAGAATATAAACAAAGGTAACAGCAGACATTCCTTTATTCATTACTCCACAAATACCGAGGAAATTTTTTGGTGTTTTCATATTATTTTCAAGTGGCATAACAACACCGATTGCTTCAATTGCAAATATTGATAAACTTAAAAACGTTGGAAATCCCGAAATTTTACCCACAAGTGGAATTTTACTGATTTGCGAAAGATCTTGAAATAGATAGTAAAAAGTTATTCCAAGACCTATGCCCATAAACAAATTTGCTACCATAGATATGGGTGCGAGCAATTTTAAATTTGGCACCCAAACTAATAGGATCAGTGGCAAAAGAAGACACGAAATTATTATACGAATGTCAGTGTTAGTTTCAGTGCCAATTTGCAGTGTGATATTACTCGCCACATTTAACGTTTCATTTAAAGTCGTGGAATTACCAAGTAAACTTGTAGAATTATTAAGGAGATTTCCACTGCCTGGTGGAAATCTATAGTGATCAATTACTTCGCGGAAGTTCGATGCAATAATTACAGTATACGCACTGCATGTACCGAAATAAGTAAGGAAAAGAAATATTTGAACGAAATATCTGCCGGAAAAAAAAAAAAGAAAGATAATAAATAAATAAGTGTTAATTAATAAAGAATATTATGATTTTCAAGTGAAAATTTGAGAATAAAATTAATTACCTCGCCAGCAATCCAAATCTTCGAAATGGTTGTGGTCCTGAGGCACAGGTTGCTTGTGCCGTTTCAGCATAACTCATTCGAGATTTTTTCGTTTTATAATATAATACATGAGCGCATTTAACCAAAACGTATGAACAATGAGTGCAAACAAGTGCCACAAACATGGTAGCGAAAATTCCTAATAATAATCCAGCATTTCTAAATGCGCATGGCATTGTTAAAATTCCAACACCTAATGACGCTTTGAGAAGATGCGTTAAAGTTTGACTATCACTGTAAAAATAACAAAAAAAAAAAAAATTATAATAATTTTTCAAATAGTGAAGTTATTTTCAATCATTCTAATAATCAATTCGAGTTTACCTGGTAGCAGTTGGAACATCACGGTCAGCAAACGGATCAAACCGATTTGGATCAGTTAATGAAGTCGCTATCTCTGCATCTTTAGGGATGACTTGTACTTTGTATCTAAAAAGTTTCATAGATATTTAAACATCACACATGAATAATTTCATGAAATGGCATTGATTACTTTTAATTCAATCGCAACAAATTAAATGGATTATTTCGATCATCAAAGTAATTATGAACAATAAATATAGTATACAACTGTAGTGAAACATTCATTGTGGCTACTAGTATGAAACACTTTTCATAAATTCATCGCACAATTGTTTCAACCATTGAAACGCAATTTAATTACACAAAGTATGATATCCTCGCCCCACATAATCCGTATCTATCTACCTTCATACGTTTATGTAAACAAGTAAATTATACGTATATATTCAAACATCTATTGAAGTGAAAATAATAATAATAATAATAATAATAATAATAAAGGGAAAAAAAAAATTCTCTATAAACTGGATTATCACATTTATATGCGTGCGATAATATGAGATAAACTCAACTATATTATTTTATTTAATTTCATGTTATTAGAATTATTATCTTAGCTGACATAACACGGGAAATAAATAATTAAAGCTAGGTTTATTACTCACTTCGTCGTTAATTCTTGTTTTGAATTATCGTTTGGTAAAAATGTATGTAGTTCAGTTGGCCCTTTATTATTTTTATCCGCCTTAAAATAAAAAATAATAATAATAATAAAATTAGTATTATATTTAATCATGTTTATTTTTAAAATGAAAATGAATTATATTTCGTACCATTGTAAATTTAATGCCGTACTCTCACTGTTTCAAAATTGATTCTGTAACAAAAAAAAAAAAAAAAAAAAAAAAGAACAAATTAAAAATACAAATTATTCAATACAATTAATAACAAGTTTATCCAATTTAATTGCATTTTTTGTCTCGTCAGATCAATCTCAAGTGGTTATATTGAATAAATAGACTTGTCACAATATTAAATAATCATCAACTTGTGCATACATGTTGAAGCGGAAATAACCCACGCATGATTATCTTCAATGCTTGATGTTGTATAGAACAATTTTGGCTTATCTTCGGTGGATTATTCCAGTATACATTTTACACATACATAAAAAAAAATTCCTTATATATATATAATTCACAATATTACTGGTATTGTTTTTTTTTTTTGTTTTAAATTATTCTCATAATTTAATTAGACCAATCGTTGATATTCGAGGTCGACAATATCAATAATAAAATTTATCTTTTGTTTTTCTCAATATTCAAATACATGAATATTTCATTGAAAATAATATTTCATGCTAAATTGATAAAATTTTGCTGACGTTTCTATTCGAATTGTACAAATAAACTTCCGGGGTTAGGTGGCAATGACGTCTGAATGTTCACGTCTTATCAACAAAAATGGAATGATTACAAAAGAAAATATGATTCTAACCGCAATTGTTACTTTAATATATCGATAACGTAGAAAAATATAAATAAATAAATAAATAAATAAATGAATAAATAATAATAATAATTCACGATAATAAATTAAATAAACTTGCAGGTCATCTGTATCATTATTATAAAAATATATTTTCAATTCAAATGCAAATTTAATTTATTCGTACATTTAAACACATTCAATATGAAAAGTATTTACGTAATTTTCATTTTATAATATCAGAATATAATTGCGTTGAATAAAATACAATTATCATTTTCATTATTTAAATATTTTCAAATAATATCGATAATATATTAATGTACAACTGAAAAAGTGAAAAAAAATATATAATAATAATAATAATAAAATATTATCATGAATATCTACTAAAAAAATAAATAACTCAAAATATAATTTTTTTTATCATAAAAATATGACGCATTATATGTACATATATATAAAATGCAATGTATTGTAAAATATGTTAAGTACATTTATATTTAAATATATTCGTAAAATATATAATATATTTTTAATTATCAACGATTGATTGAGAAATCATACAAATACAAAATTGAAAGTTAATTACTGTTATCATGTAATGCATTCATATACATTATATCATTTATTAACCACTGATTACAATTGGAATCGATATTCTTCGAATTCTCATTAATTCTTATCATTTTTTTTTTTTTTTTTTTTTTTTTTTTTTCGTACATACATAAACGATTACTTCCTCACAAATTATTATTGATTCCTGAAGTGATGGATTTAAATGAGTATACTGTAGATAAATTAATGTACTAGAATATTTTCAAGAATAAATATATTTATATTATATAAAATATTTTCAAGCAACTGCATCCATTGTACCCATGTAAGGAGCAGGTAGAAGAAAAAAAAAAGAAGAAATTCTTTCTAAATTAGAATGATGTCTACACAAATAGTAGATATAATGTGATATTTGGAACCGGTTTCTTCATTTATTTTTATTTTTAAATTATCATCAGCCTCAGAATATCCTTACATTTTTTTGTATCACATTATTGTGTGCACTTTGAAATTGTGACACGATGTGTGTATGCGTACGTACCATATATATATACATGTGTGTGTGTGTGTGTACTGTTAATAATAATCTCCAAGAGACAGTTTATTCCAAGCGACATATGCTATTCTTGTCACGCATAAATTTAAATATAGAATATAATTAATTTATTATTCACTAATATTTAACATGAATTTTATATATATTTGATTATCTTGCATTGATTACAATTTTAGATTTCAATCTTGTGATAATTGACATTGGATTTTAATCAATGAAATTCTTCAATTTAATCACTAAAATATCTTTATTTTTTTTAAATGTACGATATATATTGACTTTTGTCTATCTATTCTCTCTGACGCCAAAGAAAAAAAAAAAAAAAAAAACAAAAAAAAAATATTAATTAACTTCAACCTCACATGAAACACAATAAAATAATTATATAGACCAATTTTTTTTTTTTTTTTATTTTCTTCGCCGTCTCTCATGTGTACTATTATGAACAATGATAAGAGTACAGCAATAGGTTTGAAGAAAAAAAAAAAAAAAAATGAAATTGAATTTGATTTTAACTGAACTGTATGAGGTCATGGTAAAAATAATATTTCACTTTGGAAATAATAAAAAAAAAAAAAAAAAAAAAAGAAAAGGTTATGCCGGCATTGCCGGTACGACACAGGTAAAATTGAAATATCAGTTCGCAGTTGCATCATCATACCCTCTTTATTTATCCATCCCATTGCACGATTCAATTTCGCCCCACTCGTATCTCATACTATATCTATTCCCGTACTAAGGCGTTTGTAATGCACTGGCAGGCGTCGTTACCCACGCAGAATTCGACGCCACGCACACGCACATTCTCTCTCTCTCTCTCTTGTATTCTAAATTTCCTGCTCTACACGTGGTTTGTTATATTAAATCACAAACCCTAACGCTTGAACATGTATGGACATTTTTCTTATCTAAGACATAAACTCATTTATTATTTATTTTATCATAATTGCACTTGATTATTTTCCCATTTGAAATAATATAAATTATTAATTGTATTCACTTATAATAAATTGAAAATGAATTATGGACATACAAAAATAAATTTTCATTTACTTAATTTTATATATATATATATATATATACAATATATTTGTGTTGTGTTTAAATTTACTTACATGATAATCCAATTGTGGACAGGATTGTTTTATTCGTTTTGAATTGGAATTGAATTAAAACCGAGATTTTATATATAGGACGAATAAACGACCAGGAAAAAAATTTATTTTTTTGCTTTTTTTTTTTTAATTATAATTGATTTAAGATATAATTCAATAATTAGATAACGCGACCCGGTAAAATGTGATTCGAGTATTGCACGCCACCCTCATGTGTAAGATGAAGCGCCGAACAAACTCGCTAATGGTCGCGACAGGAGTGAATCAATGTATTGTAGACAAGTGTATGAGACTCTACTCGACTCAACTATAAATAAAATGGCGCGTGATTTTGTTAACATTTTAAACCGCTTGAGGCGCTCATGTAATACTGCGCACCAATAATACACCACAGTGGATTAGAATATTTCCCGCTTTGTTTAATATTTCACGCATTTGTACAAGATGTACAGATATCATTAACATTTATTAACGTCAATGTCGTCATATCGATAACAGTAATTGAATATCACAAAATTTTCATTGCTCAATAAAAAAATAAAATATTTATCTACGGTATAAAATTTTTTTTGTTATTAAATAAGAAAATTTTCAAGATAAAAAAAATACAAAGGTTATTATATAAGCCCATGTACATAAATTTTAATCTTGTATTATGTCTATTTGTTGCCTTCAAAATTCTTACACATAATCTGATTTCATTTATAATATATTTTCGTATATTTATCGTATTATTCACTTATAATAATAACATATACATATATATTTTTTTTTTCATGTGCAATTGCAAATAATTATGGAAAAATTTTTGGTTATGAAATTAGTTTAACTATTTACACTAATTATTGAGTTGCTATCCGCATTTATTAAAGAGCTACTTTATGCCCCACACATTCGTATTATATATGTATTAATAAATTACAATATATATATCCGTCGAAAAATGATTTGATGAATATGGTCGGCTTCGCTTAATAAGACTTTTATATTTGACATCTATACACAGCTACACCATGTAAATGTTTGTATATAATACGCATAATATTAAATATACTTTTAGATCTAGTGACTACCTCAATACCAGTGTCTACGAGATATTTTCAAATTGAATAAGTGCTAAAGCGTCTCTAAATGAATCAAAGAATGTTTTTTCAATGACAATCCTATCAATGGGTCATATACCAAGTCATTTATATATTTTATCTCTAGAAAATCCCACGGCACTTGAATTTATATTAAAACATGATATTTTTTAATATGAGAAAGAAAAATTCCATTGATATGTATCATTGTATATTTTTTAAAAACGGTAAATATTGAAGTATTATTTTGAATATTTTTCAAAATTCCTGAATTTTCTGTTTTTATTTACAGATGAGAGTGATGATAAGGAAAAAAAAAATGATTTTATTTCCTGTCAATTTATGCCTATTGATTGTTATAATAGTGCGGATTTATTTCATATTTTAGTCCACTATATGAAAATTGAAACAAATAAAAACGATATATAACAGATGAATATGCAGATGATAACGATGGGTAGTAAACGAATGTCAAAATTTTCTTGATTAAATCAGGTTATTCACTTTTTTTTCTCTATTTCACTGTAAAACAGTTTGATTTATTAATTTATCAAAAAGAAAAAAATGAAAATTAACAAATGGTAAACAAATTATCGTAAAAAAATTAAAGATATTTATATAGATAATGGCTGTTGCGCCGCTATCTCAATTACGACCAGAAAAGGCCATAAAAAATGACATTCATAAAGAACAATATTTATTTCTTTTGGAATTTTTTGTACACTCCATTACTGGTGAACGCTTGACAAAGCTTAATCAAATGTTTATTGCACCGACAAGTATTTATCTACGTTTTTTGAATCTTGATGACAATGATGTGGAAATTACTCAGGATAATCCGAATTCTAATTCACCATTATCAGGGAATATATCAGTAAATAATGGAAATTTTTATTCAGGACGTTCTATACTTTTTGCCATTCCACATCGAATTATGATAAATAAAAATGCGGAATTCAAAATACACATTGAAGTTTATAAAAAAATGCCCGAGGGAATTCGACCCGACATAATGGTGGGTTCTGGTGAATTGGATATTACATCCGAATTTGTCGCATTGAGAAAAGAGTTGTTTAATTGTTGGAATCGAGATGTTCCACCGCCAAAATATATTGAAGATTCAGTACAACTGTATTATCATCGAGAACCAGCAGCACTTGCTTTGATATTCGCGAGAATATCCGGATATGGCCAATCAATTATTACTGAATTTGAAGCGACACCGGGTCAATTAAAATCATCAAGTTTTGTATTCAAAGGCAATGAAAAAGACAACAAGATAGTGGCATATAAATGTAAAATTTTAAATCAAAGTCAAGTGAAAGTTTGTCAAGACAAATTGGACACGAAAAATCATTCGATAAAATTTTCAAAACCGTCACATTACCAGTCATGTCAAGAAAAAATTATTCCTAATATCAATATAACTGCCCAAAATAATCAAACTGATTACAAAATGTTTGAAAATAACACTATTGTAAAATCTCCTGAAAACAATAGTAAAATTAAGCCATTGCATGGTGATAAACCTGATAAACCTGATAAACCTGATAAACTTTGTGGAAATCCCGTTGTACTAAAAGTATCAGGACATTTAATAGATAAAAACGGTAATATAAATAAGCCTGCGGTAACAGTTGGTAAAAATAGTGAACAGTCCACTGACCATGACGTTTTTATTTTGAGAATTGGAAAAAAAGGTATTGTCGGTGAAGGTGAAGAATCCGATTTTCAAGTGGAAATGAGAACACCAAAAGGACCATTAAGACATTTACCGATTCGGTATGAAACACGAGAAATGCAAACAGATGTTGAGAAAAAACCTGAAATCGCTGTTAAAAAAATAAAGAAAAAAGAAAAAAAGAAGAAGAAGAAAAAGAAAAAAAAGAAGAAGAAGAAAAAAAAATAAATAATTTTTAGACAATGTCAACATCAAATAAATTATTTTTTAACTAGACTTATCATTTTTTTTTATGATAAAAAAAAAACAATCGGATATTCACTTGTTTAAAAAAAAAACAATAATAAAATAAGAAAATACAAGCAGTATATAATATTAATTTATTTTTAGGTTGGGGAAAAAAAATTATCATGTAAAATGGCGAAACAAAAATGTATAGAAAATTCAATGAAAAGAAGAAATAATAATGTATAGAAGAGATAATAATCGCAGATCAATGAATAAAGGTGGAAATATGATTGAAGATGAACAGCAACTTTTTCTAATAGAATTCTTGGTTGATCAAGTCAATGTCCCAACAGTACGAGCAATACAGGAAGACATTCTTCCATCTACAACTTGCGTTACATTCCAAGTATTTAATCCTTAATATTTTAGTCACGTACCAGATTTATACATCATCATACAATAATAAATCAATCTGTGATAAATAAGTATTCATTTCTAATATTTTTAAATCATTATAATTTTTTGATCTTTAACTTTTATAGATTTTAAACTTGCCACCAATCAATATTTATCAAGATGATCCGCTAAGTTTGTGTGCATGTCCTGAAGACACTGATACTGCCATTGCTTCTTCTAAAAATGAACAAACTTTTAGAAAAGGAAAATCATGTTTGTTTGCATTACCCACGATTGCATTAGAAAAACCATTAAATTCATTTCCAGTAACAATGTCCGTTTACAAAAAATTGCCACCCGGTGTTTTACCGGACGTTATGCTTATCGGCAGTTGTCAAATCGAAGTGAAGGATCTTATTAATTCAATAGTAAAAGATTATGTGTTTATGCGTGGTAAACCTTCAAGAAATATCAAAGATACGTTCAGGTACTTGAAAACATTCAATTTATAAGAGTATAAAATATCAAATAATTTGAATTTAAATTATTTTTTATTTATTCTAGGATTAAAACTGCAACTGGGCAACCAGTGGGAAGAGTAATAGCGTTTCTACGAGTTTCATGTTTTGGCAAAAAAATTGTTACGCAATTTCAAATTCCTCACAATCAAAAACCATATTTATTCAAAGGTGATGACAATAGTCCAATAATTCAATGCCAAAAAATCGATAACAACAAAAATGACGTAGCACGTACACCTGTACCAACTGATATAAACGCTACAAAATGTCAACAACGTATGTCTCCGAATGATTCATATCTGCATATGCATCCAGACATATATTCATCAGCTATGTCTGAAAATAGAACTGGATTCATCATTGGAGAATCTCCAATTAATTTGAAAAAATGTGCATGTTGTAGAAAGCATACGTAAATTTATTGTCTATTATGATCATGGATAATTAGTAATTGAAATACTTATTAAAAAGTGTATTAAATAATTGACATTCAATAGTGCACATTGAAAGTGTTTTGTCTCACATATTTCGTGTAGGCAATTGGGGTTGTGAAAGACCAATACTATTGGACTTGCGCACATCCACTGTCTGACCACCCCATCATCAACTGAAACACTGGGTATATCTATCAGTAAGAATCTGTTCGTTTACGGGGATGCATTCGATATGGCCTAATATACACAGTGGTTTAATAATATTCAAATAAGTGAAGTGAAGAAATGGAGGTAGATATCAATATTTTCCATATGTAAATTAAAAAAAAAAAAGATTAAAAAGATTAAAAAAATTTTTATACAACAATTATTTGCATAAAAAATAAATAAAAGATGAATGGCTCACCGCAAAATTCTGAGACTGCTGTCAGACGATCCGGCACAACCACCGTAGAGAATAACGATGAGGATGACTGGAATGCCATCGTCGAATGTGTAATCTTTACATATATATATATATATATATATATTTCGATAATTGAATTATATAAAATAATATCGTCGTATTTATTCAAATGCAATTGGTATTGAATGAAAAAAAAACAAAAATCGGCTTATTTTTCTCACTTTAAATAAATTTTTTATTTGGAAAATAGACGAAATAACTTATAGAATATAATTGATTATATTTATATTTTATTATTTTGCCATAAACGACAAATTATTACGGTAGCTATGATGACAATTTTACATATAGTAACCACCTCGACGACTGCTTCTAATAATATAACAAGTTACAGTCGCAGAATAACTTCTTTCAGTATATTTCATTTTGAATATTTACACACAACTTATCATTGCATGGAATAATTGTATGAAATATCATAATAATTATTATATTTTATCATTAATACATATTAATATACATATGCATGTGGATATCATTGAATAATAGTATACGTGTATCATATATTTCTGCGTTTATGATTTCATTTATTTATTTATTTATTTTTTGGCAGACTGTACTTGAGAGATCACCATCAGATCGTGTAACTCGTACGGACGAGGATCGTCGGCGGCGAACAATTATTATTGAAAAAAAAAATGGGACATATGGTTTCACATTACAAGTAAATACATATTAATATCTGCTGTATATGATTGTCTGGATATATTATTTCACTTATTCGATTGAAAAGTATTATGTATTACATTTATATTTGATTATCAGAGCTGTAATGTATTAATATTAAATAATATTAATGTTCATAGAGTTATGGAATTCACTATAAAAGAGAGCAAGAAATTGAAATGGTTACGTACGTAGATTATGTTGAATATGATGGACCAGCATTCAAAGCTGGAATGAGAGAAGGTGATGTAATTTTATCAATTAATGGACATGAAATGGACCGCGCTGATCATAAAACACTGGTTAATTTTATAAAGAATTGTGATTCACGGATGCGAATGGTAGTTTCATTTGAAGATTGTGTTCGAAAAGTTGAATTACATATGCGTTATATTGAATTGCAACGAGCCCTTCAATCACGTTTGGCGGAATTAGAGCGGCTCTGTGAACGTGAACGATCAATTTTAATGGGTCGATGGAAGACCCATTCACTTCCTGCGAGAAAAAAAGCACCCAACTGCGATACCACAGATGAAAACGCTGGGAATTTAGCATCCGCAACTTTCAATGCATCTACAGTTCTTCAATGTTGCCGACCAGCAACCTCAACAGAACATCTTTTGCTATACAGTGTTGTAAGTGATTTATTACACACTATAGTTGGTATAGTATATTATTATTTCCAAATATTAATTATAACTCAACTTGAGTCATATATCAAATAAAAATATTTTGACATAAAAGTAATTGTCACTATCATTAATGATAATCTTATCTTAACAGTACACTGATGGTCGTCCGTGCCTTATTCCACGAAATACCGCATGTCTCGTAGCTTTCGGACCTCCACGATCACGCAGCGATCATCATCATTTTCTTCCTAAGAATTCTAATGATTCTATAAACATTACAACTCGACATAGTTATCATCAATCAAATGGAATGCAATTATCAGCGCTCACCAAAATGCCAAAGGCAACAAGTCAAAAATCTTCCACTGGACAACAACAAATATCTACATCGAATAAAGATAATTCAACAGTATTACACCCAACATCGCAAAATAATTTATGTGTAGCATGCATATCTAGCTCTAATAATCAAAGTCAAAAAGAAATCAATGATGGCGCGAATTTAGACGTTTATGATTTAGCAAGTCCATGTTGTGATCCAAATTGTGTACCCAGTAGGAGACGTCGTGAAAAACAGAGAAGAGCACGTAATGAACAAGCTCAACAACAACAACAACAGCAGCAGCAGCAGCAGCAGCAGCAACAACAGCAACAACAGCAACAAGTAAAACAGCAACAAATAAAACAACAACAACAGCAATGTTCACGTGCTTCTGGCCACAGTCTTCATTCAACAACGAGTAGTGATGTATCGACAACAGAAGTTGCATCATGCTCAACATCTTTAAGTACTGATACTTTATACTGGGATCCCAATGTTCAACACAGACCCCCCGTATGTATACAATATTCTAAGCCAAAATCATGGGATAATTTAACTACAAAAGCATTTGGCGGGTACGGATTCGGTTATGGTTATCTTGATACTGGTATAACAAAAACACATAGTGCTGAGCGACCCAACAAGGGCTCCCACGCTCGTACTAAAACACCCACCTCATCGTCATCATCATCATCAGCCGCTAATCAACGTAGATCAGGGACAACAAGCTATTCAACTAATTCTTCGAATCCTACCACCCGACATTTTCAACCAACAAAGTCCACTGAGAGTTTATTAATTCAAAGCCCCTATCAAAGTGAATTAGATTCAAGTCACAGCTGTGAATGCCTTGACAAACCTGAATCTAGAATCGTAACAACTCAAATTGATAAACATAATAAAAGACACGATCAAGAAAGTGATTATTCAAATCATTATCATCACCATCATCAACTTCATCATCATCATCATCATTATCACAGTAATCAGGGAAGACATCGACGTAGCAGTCAATCCGACGCTAAATTACGAACTACTAATAGTACTGAAGTTACACGCCTATAAATTATTCTATTCATTCATCGTATATTTATTTATTAATAAATTGTTCATGTAAATACATCTATGTGGGTATATACATAAACTTTCGTATGTTTCATTTATTCATCATTTTTTTCATTTTCCACATAACTCATATAATATAATAAACTTCATGCGAATGCATTTGTATATATATGTCATGCCCGAAAACATACCTTATGCATCACTCATTTTTTTATATAAGTGTCTTGACATTTATTATATATATTGAAATGTATATTTTTCCTTCTATTACAGAAATTTTTTAATGAATTTCACTGTGACGGATGTGGAAAATTATCAATAATATATTTTTTATATCACGTACAAATGCGTATAATTATATATAGAGTGATATAGTGAAGAGCAGATTACCTATTTGCCGACTAATATAGTCAATGACAATCTATAGTAAATTTTATACTTCGTGGTAAAATTACGATTTTTGAGGTGCCAACATTGCACCTGTGAGAAATTGCTGGAAGCATTTTCGAAGAAATTGTCTTGTAAAAAAGTATCACAATAATTAATTTTTGGTTCATAAAGAAGTGGGAGTGAAAAATTTTCATAATCTAAAAAATAATAAGCCAAGATGTCAGACTGGGATACTGTACCAATTACTTTACGAAAACGTGCCCCCAAGGGTTCAGCAATGAAATCAGAAAAGGTTTCTACTTATTACCATGCATATGAAATAATTTTTGTATTTACACACAGATAATAAAATTATGTTTACTATTTTGTAGGCTATTAACACTGCACGCCGCCAAGGTGTTGAGGTTGATACTCAAGTTAAATGTAAATATCTGATGGTGTATTTATTATAAAATCGTAAAATAATATTGTGTTTATTTTTATGTTATTTTGCAGGGGGTGGCGGTTCTAATAAGCAGCATGTCACTACAAAAAATACAGCTAAATTAGATCGTGAAACAGAAGAGCTGAAACATGAAACTGTTCCGTTAGATCTTGGTAAACTTATTCAACAAGGCCGACAAGGTAAAGGCCTATCTCAAAAGGATCTCGCAACGGTAAATGCGCAATTTATTATTAAACTATTATTATTGATACCGTGATTTTGGTTAATAATGCATAAAATAATGGATAATCGACAGAAAGTTAATGAAAAAATACAAGTCATTAATGATTACGAAGCTGGACGCGGAATACCCAATCAATTGGTGATTGGTAAAATTGAAAAAATTCTTGGCATAAAACTTCGTGGAAAGGATCGTGGCCAACCCTTAATGCCCCCGGGTGCTAAGAAATAAAACTCGGGGGTGGAAGGAGGAATATAATACGATCAACATTTACCTTCATATATGGTTCTAACAAAAAAAAAAAAAAAAAAAAAAATATTTAAAGTAAAAAAAAAAAAGAGCAGCAATTGTAGAACTGTTAATGATTCAATAATGTTTATTTCAATACAATCTATTATGTACATCATTGAATTTTAATTTTAGTTGTATTTCACATTGTAAATTAATAATACTGCGTGTGTGGTCCAAAAACATACTGCAACCAAACAAAATATTTTTACATGTTTTTTTTTGTTTTGTTTAAGGAAATCACTCTTTATTGATATGCACATAATTAATATTATTTACATGTGATTGCCAGGTAGAAGGTCTAAGCATATATTAATCATCAATTTTGATAGATATACTATGTCAAACACTCTGATCAGAATTAATTTGTGGCTGTTTAAAATCGCCAAGGAAGAAAAAGTGCTCGAGGCATTTTTTTTGTTGCTTAATAAAATGCATAACTTATAATTTAGTCAATACAATATAAATACTGTGACTATTTGCATATAATTTCTCTTTTAAAATGTAGAAAACTGGAAATGTACGTATATAAAATAAATGAAAAAAAAAAAAAAAAATACAATTTAACATCATATTTTACAAGATGACTTTATTATTGTACATCCTGATTCAGCATTCAGAATATAATTAATCCAGTAAAATAGACATGTCTTGAACAAAAAAAAAAAATTGTCGACAAACAATATAATTTTTAAATCTATGTTCGAAATTTTATTTTTTCCAACATTCTATAAATAACATTATATAAAATTTTCTTCCTTACAATTTATTCGTGTTGAATTAACTGTAAACATTTTTTCTTATGCTTCCAATTAAAATAATTTTTTTTTTTGGATTACGCAATACTTTGTATTATTTAAAAACTAGTGCATTCATCATTCAGTATTATTGAAATCTTGAAAATGGTCAATTCCGAAGTTATATTAATTACAGATTGCTCAATAATTTTTAATAAAATATATTACATAATTAAATATATATCGCGATAATGTAGCAAAATTTAAATGAATATTAATTATTACTATACGTTGCGAAAATTCTAATAGTCATTTCAAAATTATTATAATTATTAAATTTAATGTTTACAAGTATTATCTAACAATAATCTCGAGTTTGGAAAATAATTATAAATGGAATATGATACAGCTCTTAGATAATGTATCAAAGGCGTTTTCATCACTAACTTCAAAAATTGTAATTGTTTATATTTGAATAGCACCGATAAACGTTTTTTTTTTTTTTTTTTTTTTTTTTAACAAGGCGTTGTGATTCATGTATCAATCATTAAATTTCCATTGATTTATGACAACGTGGAAGTAAAAATTTAATAATTATTTAACAATATTTTTTTCGTATTTCTTCAACATTTACGTATTTATATTTAAAAGAAAAAAATATACGTGTCGAGAATTTAATTTATATTCAATCAACGATTAGACACAAACACTATAATAAAA
Source organism: Dinocampus coccinellae (assembly GCA_963920625.1). Classification (NCBI taxonomy): domain Eukaryota; kingdom Metazoa; phylum Arthropoda; class Insecta; order Hymenoptera; family Braconidae; genus Dinocampus; species Dinocampus coccinellae. The sequence goes on along the minus strand of OY987185.1, from coordinate 7,785,099 downwards.
AATTTAAGAAAAAAAAATAATAAAACAGCTAAAATTCATAATTAATCAGATGATAAAAAAAAAAAAAAAAAAAAAAATTTATAATGTGAATTCTAATTGTGTGCAAATTGCCATTGCACATTGAACAAACGGTCATACTGATGTGGAACCTGAACCTAAATGAGTGAGCATGTGACAGCGTTCACCAAGACGTTCAACACTTGCTTTTAAATAAGCATTTTCCACATATAAATCTTTTAACAATAAATCAGACTTTGATAATTTTTCTGTAAATATTGAATTCATTTGAATTTGATGATGTAAAGAATCTTGCGTTTCTTTTAAAACATGACGTAAATTTGCTACCTCATTGCAATGCTGTTTCCACGTATGCTCTAGCATTTGTTCTGTGTGTTGTTTTTGATGTTTTAAACTAATTTGCAAATTTTTTTTCTTTTGCTCCTCCATTTGTAATTTAATCATCAAACTCTTTATAAAATTCATATCAATTTTTGTTACTTGTCCATCGACACTCGAATACAAACGATTACTCCGAAAATTTTGTAATTCTATTATTTCCTTGATAAGACACTCTTTTTGTTTTACAAGTGAATTATATTCTACACTAATATTATTTTGAGTTTGTTTTTGTGATGTTCGATGTAATTCAACTTTTTGTATTCTCGGTAGATCATCAATTGTACAAAAACAATCAAGTTGTTGACAAGAACAGGAACTATTACCGCTTCGAACAGTCATTCCTGCTGGCATAAAGAGTACTTTATTTTCCGGAACCGTATGTTCAGATATTTTATTTAATTTTCCAGGTTCAAAATACTTCTGATTTATAATTCCATTATGATTGACATTAGTCGTGATTATTTGACTTGTATTATTAATAATATTCGATAATTCATTCGGAAGAACACAATGGATCGGTACTGTATTTGATTGACATAAATGTTTTCCTGTTGTCTTATGAGTTTCGATTTCCGTAACTTGAATGGAGCTATCGATCTTTTCAATTTTATCATCGTTCAATTTTTTTTGAAGTATCGTCAAAAGACTATCCTTTTCATTAATTATCTCGTCTGTTTGCTTTTTCAATTGTTCATATTCTTCCTCTAAATCGGCATATTGTTGCTCTAAATTGTATTTCTCTTCAATAGGAGACAATCGTCCATCATTGCGACTCTTGTCGTTCATACTAAATTGCTCCTCATATTCCGCTATTTTTGAAATTAATTCACCAAGTTTTTCATCAGATATTTTTTGCTCTTGTTCAATTAATTGACGCTCCTCCTCAAGTTTACTTGTCCAATAATCCTCACACTGATAATATTCTGTTCGTAATGATTCCAAATCACTTTCTAATTTTGTACAACGCTCCTGCCATTGTTTTTTTTCATTATTATATTTTATTTCTTGCTCCTGCAACAGAGCATACAATTTATTTCTATCCTCTGATGAAAGTTCTTCATCACTACTATTATTCCCTGTATCAGAGTTTTTATTATGTAACGAGACATTTTTATCATCGGATTTTAATTGTTCTGATTGATCACATTCACCACGTCTCGGTGGATAATCTCGTAGACTGGAATTTTTATTTTTTCCATTGATATTTAAATCATGAGCAATGTCATCATTATTACTAGTTACTAATGCATTAAAACGTGGTTTTTCACTTTTATTTACTACAAAGTCACGTAATGATTCACTCGCTCGCTCTTCATATTCTTCTTTTTCGTTATTTACTGAATTGTCATTTTTTCTCGGGATTCCGGTCATAATTTGTGACTCCAATGTAACAATAATATCTGATAAATTTTGTTTTAACACACAATCTGACGAACATGTTGTTGTTTTTCGATCGAGAGTAATATTTTTCAAATCATGAATAATTAAGGCAATTGTATTCGATAAATTTGATACTTTGTCATTCGTTATCGCAATTTTTAATTCAGGAACTTGTTTACCAAGTGGTTCATAGTCAGTTACACTACTTGATTCTTCACTATCCGATAAATTCGGATGTATATTAATATCTTTTGTTTTACTGTAGTTAACACGTGCTTTTAGAGATTCAACTTCTGATGTTAACTCGTCATTCTGATCTCTCAACATTGATGACTCGTCTTGCAATTTTTTGATACGGTCAACAAGTGATATAATTTGTTCATTCTCTTTCTCCTCAATACGTTCAGCTTCATCATGTTCAGCAGCCAACATTTGTACTTGACACAATAATTGATTATTGGTTGATTTCAATTTGGAAACTTGCTCAACCAGACTTTGATTATCCATTTCGAGTGTATTATTTTCATTGAGAGCATCAGCCAATTTACCTCTAATCAATTGCTCTTCCTGTTGGGTATTTCGCAACTGTTCATTCAATGATTTAACAGTTGCCATGTATGTTTCTCGTTCACAATTATTTTGCATTGATAATTCCTTTATTAATTCAGCATGTTTCAATTCTAATTGTTTCATTTGTTCTTGTCGCTGTTTTTCCAATTTTATATGATACTCATCATTTTCTTGAGCGAGAATATTCGCACCCTCATTCGCTTCTGCCACATCCGCTCTTAATTTATCCCTTTCACGCGTCAATTGATCATTCAATGTGTTCATTGAACGTACTTCCTCTTGATAAAGTACTAATGCACCTCGCAGAAGATTCACATGAGTCATTGTGGGCGTTGCATTCTTCAATTCGTGCTCTAGACTTTTTAATTCGTCATTGAGGATCGTCACTAATTCAATTAAATTAATGTTGACATTGGTAAATCCAAGATCACGTAGAAGAGCCGTAGCATCAGATATCCCTGCCATTTGCCATAAATCAATAACAACATGCCGTTCAATAAAACTGTTATAATCAGGACCAAGCATTATTATATGCTGATTCTTAGTGCAGTTTGACTCTTCACCAGACCGATCATTCCACGACTCCATGATAGCACCAATGTCTGATGAATTCTCATCTACATCCCTTACATTTTGAAATAACGATAGGAATTCATTGAAATTTATTTGTCCATCACAGTTGACATCTAACTTTTGAAATATTTGTTCCAACATACGTTTAGGAATTACTGATTCATCTATAATACTCATTACCGGACTGTTTCTTATCATTATATTTACATCGTCATTTGAATTATGAGTATACATTCGTTTCAATCTGTGGCACTCAAATGCTAAAGATACTCCTTCACCATATTTATTTGCAGTCACAATTGACGATGAATCATCGAAAATCTGATTATTATTTGGACTGTCCGAAATTTCTTGTGTATTATCCAATAAATTTAACAAACCATTTCGAAATTTGTCAAATGATATTGAATCTTCGCCACATGATTTTTCCAATAAAGATGAAATTAATTCAACTCCTCGTTCTTCAAGTTGTAATTTATCGCATAATGATCTCAGGCCCTTTTCATCCAACCCCGATTTACCTTTATCCAAACAACTTTCATACACTAGTAGAAGTTGTTGTTCATATGGATTGTAATTTTGTGCGTCCATTGCATATTTTTTTTTGTTTATTTATCTCTTCATCAGTATTATGATTTTTTAAATCACGTCATGTAATATCTATAAACATAACAATTGGTAAATAATCATAATAATAATAATATTAAGGCAGACATGAGTTTTCAACAAAGAAATATTGAGGTGACTCTATATACGCAAATAGAAGAAAAAAAAAAAAAAAAAAAAAAAAAAAAGTTGGATTATCAATAAATGAGCACTTACCTCTGTCAAGGGGAACTTTAATAACTTAATAATCAATAAGGTTTCCTTAAACAATTTTTCGCATTGGATCAACCATATTACACTTGTTCATGTGTTCAACAATAATTATTTGATTTTATCTAAGTATTGAGATATATTTTGACAGTGTGCACTATATTTCAACAGTAGATTCGCGTGTAGTGTATAATCCACATTCCTAGCTCACATAAATGAGGTTAGGTGTGAATGTATATGTACATATATGAAAGAATGAAGGCTATACAATTGTATAAACTATTCCTATTATTTTTTACCGACAAAAAATATCGGGAGTGAAATATAAAATGAGCGCGAAAGAATTCTTTACAGTTAGCGGATGGTAATCGAAAGGCCGATATTTATGTATATATAAAATATGTGGGTGTATGTGGAAGAATATGATCATCTGAGACAAAGGATTGTGATACCAACGCTTTTGTGTTGATAATTGTAACTACTTCAGTAATTATATATACATTCATATATTACATTCCATTGGGGTTATGAATTTGTTCGGTGTGTTATTTTATTGCCACTTGTTGCTGTCAAACTTCTGTGTTATCTTATTTTTCATTGTTATTTTCATACTTTTAAACGTATTGGTTTAATTTTTAAAATGAATATTATCATTGAAAATCTATATAGTTTAGGGAATTAATACAATTTATTACAAAGTGTTATATCGAATTAAATTTAATAAAAATATGGCGCAAATACAACCATCAAAAGTGGATGAACTGCCCAAGAGTTTTGTTAACGCTATGCGTACATTATTTCACATAATGGATGATCAAAATAGTGGGTTTGTTAAGTATTCCGATATTGAAAAACGTTGGCAAGACGATGGTACACAGGGTTTACCTCGTGGTGTGCTAGAAAGTCTGAAAAAAGTTACCCCACCCAATGGCTTACTTACATTTGATCGATTTTGTGCTGGTTTAAAAGTTTGTTTGATACAGATACAAAATAATGATGGGGATACAAAGAGTCGAGACAGTCAACCAATAAATAGACCACCATCAGCACCAATATTAATAACTGATAGTCAAGCAAAAAGTTCATGGACATCACCAAATACCGCTGCAATACGACCGAATAATGCAATTTCACAACAGCGGACATTCAGTATGCCACAATTGCTTGGTGTACGTAAAGAGCCATCTCGTCAAATACCATTGGATCCAATTGAAAATAAATCAATTCATGATTCAAAAACATTGAAACAATTCGGACCTCCGAAACCACCGAGAACAGGTGCTGCAATAGAAGGTAGATCAATGAGTAGTGATCGTAATTTTGATAAATCTGAAATAAGAACTGCATTACAAAATTGGCAAGTTGGTCTTATGATGAATGAAGATAAATGTATTGATAAAAAACAATTGTCAAATACTAATTATACTGTTGATTCACGAACTTTATTGAGACAACCGAAAGTTATGATTGGCGATGAAAATAAAACGATAATTGAGGGGCAAAATAATCAACTTGCGCATAAAAAAACAGTGCCACGAAGAAGGGAACCAAGACGCCATACTTTGCAGAACGGTATTGATTACAATATGGTAAAGAATATTTGACAATTGACATTTACGAAATTATCACTCAAGTATGAATCAAAGAATTTTTTATTCCGTATTATTTGAAATTTCGCGTGAATATTAAATGTTCAATTTATTAATTTAATAATATTGATAAAAGTGTATATGAATATCACGCCTATTTATTAATTTCAGATGAAGAGAATAAAACAGATTGAGCAAGAAAGAGATATATTACTTCAAGGTCTTGGAGCAGTTGATAAAGCAAGAGAATGGTATTTGAGACAAATATCTACTACACAAGAAAAAATAAAACATCTTGGTGGAATGGGTTCACATGTGGTAAGACAGTTAATTCGATTTGAATCATATTTTATTATTTTTTATTTTTTATTTTTGTTTTTTGTTTCGTTCACCACAACTTTCATCAAATATTACTAAACTTATTGTGCAGGAGCAATGGACTGAAGCTCACCAAGAACGTTTAGAGCTTAAGCGTGCCCGAGTTCTTGAAGTAAATCGTCATTTAGCAGCACTTATAACGAGTTGGGACCGTGGTGGTCTACCACTGCACATGAATTTAGCATTTTTAAATACCACGAATCCAACACACATGAATCAAGATATGCTCACTCGATTAAAACAACAAAATTATCGATTATCTGAGGTATAGTGATGTTTTATACACATTCGTATATAAATTGAATGTGGAAAATATTTTAATTATTTTTTTTTTTCTCTTTCAGGAATCAAACAAAAAAAGCCATAAAATTGCTTTACTCGAGCAAGAAAAGGACTCACTTATGCGTGAACTCTATAACCGTCAAGCAGGTATGATTCAATCTCGAAGATCTACTATGATTCATGAGCAACACGATCAAACATTCATGTAAGAATATTTTATTCAGAAAAAAAATTTATTATATATTATAATGATAATCTACTTATCAATGCAAATTTATTTTTCAGCATTTGATGATGAAAACATAATTGAAAATACTAATAAAATGAGCTTAGAACAATGGAGAATAGATGTGATTAATATTATATCAGCAATTATGATTATAATAGGAAACAAAAAAATATTTCGAATAAAAAAAAAATGTATAGAGCATTATGTGATAAATATCAATTTTAATATTGTCAAATGAAATTTTTTTAATCATTAATTTTTTTTTTTTTTTTATTATACAAATTGTATATTTATTTCACGTTAAATTGTATCAAAGAGAGTTTGATTAAAATTCAAGTTAAACCATATCACTTTGAAGATATATATGCACATGTATGTCCATGCCTCTCTTTCATCTTTATCTCTTCTGACGAGTTCAATGTTGATAAGATCCTCTATTTCCTCTCGCCTCCGCAATACGATACTCATATGATGATGAAGCTCATAATATCATTAATGTATTTGATATGAGATGTATATATATCTATACATTACAGTTATAAAAAATAGTAGGCTTCGTTTTGAATATATTTATATATATCTTACACAATATATACATGTAGTGTGGTAAGCAGATGAAACAAAAAAAAACAAAAAAAAAGGCAAGAAGTGCACGTGGGTAATGATAAAGAAATATTTCCAATTTTCTTTCAGGATTTATTCGTGTATGAATGATTGCCGATAAGAAAAAATAAAAATATATAACAACTTGACCCTAAATATATGCCCCCCGACAAGGCACGCACTATCTCAATGATATTTATTCAACATTTTTCCCCTTGTATATATTTCACCGTAGATCGTTCATTCAACTTATCACAACACTCATACACAAATTCCATTCTTAAAATAAAATATAATAAAAAAAAAATAATTTATTTTCGCTTATATTACGATTTGAATTTTATTCATTTAAAATTATACTTGATATAATATTATTTTGTTCTTTTTTTCAGAGGAAATTAATTGGCAATTTGTGATTTATAATATAAATATACTTATGTATATATATATATTGTTTTATCAAATGAGAGCAGGGAAAAGAAAAATTTGAAACTTGAGTTCTGTCGGGATTGCAAGAACAACAGATAGAAAAAGAGATTGATAGAGGGAGAGGGTGAAAGAGAGAAAGAGACTTATTCACTCCCCCAGAGTTGTGTTCTCAGTTAGGTAGAATATTTAGTCGTGAGCATTTATGTATATTGTATTATTTCTCTCTCATGACAGACAGGAAAAGATGGAATGAGAGAGAGAAAGAGAGAGAGAGATAGACGAAGAATAAACGGACGTACGAGGGCCAATGTACGGCAACTAACTCCAATCTACCCCACGCGTGTTTCTTCGCGCTTTACCAGAACCAGAAGCCAACACAGTCTTTTTTGAGCCGCTGACCAGGCCAAATACTCTAATGCGGCTTCATTCGACTCCCGCTAAGATTTTTATTTTCCATTTTGCGGTTTAGTTCTATAGTGTACAAGTGTGTGCCAACGTTTTTACCTTGTTCTCATTTATATTATTGCCAATTAAATACATTTATATATGTATATATTCATATTATTTTTTATCTACAGCGTGAAACAATTATTAATAAATAAATTTAACAAAATTAAATTTATTACTTGGTAAAAAAGATAAAAAAAAAAAAAAAAAAAATGGAAAAAATTACAATTCTTACAGCTCTGTTGTTTATTACATTAGGTACGTCATAATTCAATTTACACACTTTGAAAGTTTGTAATGAATGGAAAAAAAAAAAAAAAAAAAAAAAATGAAATTTTAATACATCGTCTCATTACAATCAATATAAATACTAAAATAATAAATCAATATATATATATATATATTCATTTTTTTTTTTTTTTTTTTTTTTTTTCTTCACTCACAATTAGGAATATTGACGAATGCCTGTGATATGGATCAAACACAATACGGATGTCGAATTTTTAATGCTCAATGCAGTTGTGGATACGGCTGCAGATCCGAATTCAGATATGATTCTATGAAGGATTGTAAATTGGCGCTAAGAGGTATTTTATTATCATTTTCATAAATTTTCATTTTTCTTCAGTTAATTATTATTCATTATTTATATGAATAAGTAATAATCTATATTGTACACTCTATTATTATTTATAAATAATCTTATTATTACAATCATTATTATTAATTAATTTTTTTTTTTTTTTTTTTTTTTTTTTTTTTCGTTTTTTCTTTAGGTGGTCGATCCAATATGTGTGACAAACCAAATCTATGCTTACACCATGGTATATGTCTTCAAATATCTCAATCACCTGGATTTAAATGTCGATGTGAAGGCACCAGATATTACGGACCATTATGCGACAGACGTTAGTATAATTTTTATAAACTACAGTTTAAATAAAATTTTATTTCACTTTTTATTTTTATGAAAATTTAATATTAATAATAATGATAATAATAATAATAATAATTTATGTAAATTTAATTTTCAGCGTGTCCTGATCCAAGTAATTTCAGCAACAACATTCCTTGGGAGTGCGTGGTCATTTGAAATTATGTGAAAACAATATAAATAATTTATAGACATTGATAATTCTTATTCAATTAAAAATTAATAAAAAAAAAATGAAAATAATATTAATAGTAATAATAATAATAATAATAATAATAATAATAAAAGTTAACTTTAGTTTTACTTGAGTAAAATAATAATTTTGTTGTCGTTTTTTGTTTGTTTCTTTGTTTTTGATTGATTAATAAAATTAATGTTGTGATTTTTGTACATATATAATAAATGACGGGACGATATATATATATATATATATATATATATATATATATATTATACATATGTATCTTTCAGTTGTTATACATATATATACATATAACAATAATTTGTTTCATTAAAAATGTGATGTTGATAAATAATCGAATTAGAATTTCGTGGCTTCTTCATCTGCATTAGATTTATATAATAGCTATTAATTAGTTAATTTTTCTTTTTATTCGCTCTTCTCTTTTATATTTTGTTTTACACATTATTCATGTGTGTAATCAAATTGTCTCCATTCATTAATGATAATTATTTTATGTCATTTTTATACGTAATTTTTTTTTCTTTTTTTTTTCTTTGATATTATAGTTTTTTAAATATTTTTTTCGTTTCTTGTTTTATTACTCGTACAGTGTATACAGGCATTAACAAATGTACACTTGGTATTTCTTTTTTCTTGTGATTTATATGTATATATATTTTATTATATATCCACACACAAATATACACAACACACACACACACACACACACACCTTCAATTCAACCTTTTTGCATCTTATCCGTCATTTTTTTTTTCTTTTTTTTTTTTTTTCATCATTCCACTTATAAAATATCAATTTTTCATTCAATCACAATGCCACGATTACACTCATATATCACTTTTAAATATGCGTATATACATATATTGGTGGATTTTTTTTAAATTTTATGAAAAAAAAAAAAAAAAAAAAAAAATGCAACTTCAATTTCTTATTTACCCATAAATTCGTGTCAATTCATTTATATAATTTATTTCTCTTGTCTCACGTTTTTTTTGGACCATCAAAGCCAATGATTTTTTTTTTATTATTTTGTATAAAGTTCCATCAATCGTGTAATTGCAAATAATTTTTCATCGTCATTATATGTGTTACACTGCTCCTACGTTTAATCCATTTAATTTACACAAAATTTGATTTTTTTTTTATTAACACGTGCGACTGTATCAGGAACTTATAACAACGTTATCAATATATATATATATATATATATATATATTATCTAAAACAATCAATTGGCCAGTTGCAATTTTTTTTTGTTATTATTATTTATTTATTTATTTATTTATTTATTTATTTATTATTATTATATCTGTTTTCCCATTATTTTTTTTTCTATGCATGTTGGGGTTTGGATGAAATGAGATTGGATAGATTGATAAGATCGAAACAGAAAAGAAGGGGGGAAAGTGGAGGATAATGATCCTATGCGCTGTACAATTATTTGTGAAGAGTAAAGAATTTTTTTATTTTCGTCATCTTCTTATGCTTGGTATTATAATTCCTTTTGCAATAGTTGTACGGCAGTTTTAAATTGTTAATTGATAATAATTTTTTTTTTGTTTTTTTTATTTTCTGGCATTAGCTTTCATTAAATGACAGTATAGTATTTTTCTTTTGTCCTTCTCGTATTCATTTTGAAGATAGTTATTAGATTTGCAATAAATATATAAGTATAAATAATGATAATATTGCATTGCGGTGCAATCATTTTTTATTCTAAAGATTGAAGGGAGAATGTGTAAATTTAAAAATTAAAAAAAAAATATATATATATATATATATAAATAAAGTGGCGCATTTGTTTTAAAGGGTGAGGAAACGCATTATACGTAAATAAATCGTGTGACAGGCCAATTTTATTACTATTTTTATTTTTTTTTTTCGCGTATTCGTTTATTATTATCTTGAATTTTCATTAATCACGTTTTAAATTGATAATTTTTATCATCGCATAAATATTTGTATTTATGAACATGAGAAAAAAAAATAATAAAAAATAAAAAATAAAACAAAACAAAACAAAACAAAAAAAATTAGTTGAAAATTAATTGAATAAAATTCGTATGTTTTTTCATTGTTACAATTTATTTCCGACCTTCATTTGGCATCGACGCGAACAAAACGCAAGTGAAAATTAATTATTATTAGAGAGACTTGAGTTGAATCACCTTTGTATCAATGTCATTTTTTTTTTATTACAATTTTTTTCCGAAGATTTATAGACAATTATTAGTTGAGTGTGTTATTAACAAAAATCATATAGTTGAAAATTTGATCATTACGTTATTTATAAATGATATTGAATCAATCATTTCACGTGTATAATTCAAGTATGATGACGTCGTGAAATGCTGTTGTTTTATTAAATTTTATCATCCAATTTTGTCTTACTGACATTGATTCACTTTTTTTCCCTTTCTCTTTCTCTTTTGATTCTACATAATTAGTCTTAATTTGGTATAAGTTCTTACGTCCATTCTTACAGTAATAATCTCAATGTCAATGCGCCTGGAGAAAAAACTGCGGGCAAAAACTAAAAATAATTTATGGGAATACAGTTTTGTATATGATTGTCTGCTAATAATTGGTGATTCAGCATAGAAAATGAATCTTCATGTGTTTCTGTGTGACAAATATGTATATATTTATTCGACAATGACACCAGGTATATGCTGCAAACGCTCATGTTTAAATCCACGAGTTCCATCAGGTCCTTTCGGTTGTCGTACAACTGTTAATTTTGGACCTGCGTCCTCTAACGAGACAGTTCGTAATCGGCTGATTAGTCGTTCAGGACGTTGTATTGATTCACCGCTAAAATATAAAAAAATTCCATATGAAAATTAAATTTGTTCAAATTGGCATTGCAAACTCAGAAAATGTCTAAACAGTAATTTATATTATTTCATATAATCATTACCTCAATCTGGTGACATTGCACGCAGATGATTTTCCAGTTCGTTGATTAGTAACGAGAACAAATTCAACTTGATCACCAGGTTGCAGTGTAGCGTGATCTTTAACTTCTGTCATGTGGAAAAATAATTTTTTCCCTTCATCGACTTCATACGCAAGAAAACCGAATGCCCCTTTAACAGCATCAACTGTCGCTATTCTCTTCTTGCGTACCGCAACAATATTACAAGCATAACCAACTGAGTCAACTTGAAATTGTACAGGATCACCAACTTGCAATAGTTCTCGTTTGTTCATCATTCCCATTATACCAAATTCATATTCTGTGGCATCTGATTCATCGTTAGCAGTACTTAATTTGATCATCCCGGCGTATTCCAATTGATCAGGATTTGTGCTACGCAATGGTCGCACAACAGTGCCATCAAGTATTTCACTCACAACAGCAGCCTGTGGTATCGTACCACGTGATAGGGGACGTACAGATTCTGCTGCAATACAACCACCCGTTCCACGTCCATTTCCCGTACTCACAGAACACTCGATTTCAGTCCCAAGCTCTAAACTGCTGGATTCACCCTCAAAAGTACTAAAAATAAAAATAATGTAAGAAAAAAAAACAATTACTTTATCATAGACATATAAATAAAGTGATTGTTAGAAATTGGTTTTTTTTTTATTTCCATGCATTACCTAAAGTGAAAAAATATTTCTTTTTCATGATTAATTGTCTCGATAAAACCAAAGCCATCTTTGAGGGCTGCAATAAAACCTTGGTATGCTTGGCCATTTGATTTTTCATTGCCATTTTGCATTTTTTCACCACTTGCATTCAGTAGCGATATATCAACAGCTACCAATTCTTTATTCCTCTTCACCTGACAGATACTAAACTTGACCTATAAATATTAAACATAATGAAATAGTTTATTAAGAATAATGTTTGAATTTAATTCCTCTAACTTGTTCATTAAATATTTGTTCATAGTATATTATTACCTTGTCATTTAATTTCGGGATATGTTTAGCATCACAATCTTTTGTGAAGAAAATAATGCTTTTCTGTTCACCATCATTGGTATAGCCAATAAGTCCGGGATCAGCCCCATCAACATCCTGTATGATGGTACCTAATAAATCACTTTCAGTTACAGTCTCAAACTGTACCGTACCTGGCGGCAAATATTTTAATCTAATCGCCCTCGGACGCGTACTTGAAAAAAACGTAGGGGGATCCTGAATTATAAATTATTGTATTAATAATAAGTATATATATATATGCTGTGTTTCAATACTAATTGGACTATATAAAAATAAATAAATAAACTGACTTGTATCACAGTGAATTCAACCTCATCGCCAACACTGATTTCTCTTTCATTATCGAGAATTTCATTAAAATGGAAATATAATCTAGCGTCACGATCAACACATCGTATAAATCCGAAACTTTCCTTGAGTGTGGCAATAACACCTTGTTCTCGTCGCTCACCTGATACAGAGAACGATTCAGGTAATAGAGATATCTCTGTAGCTCTTTGCAGTTGATCTCTCGTATCAGTAGCAATAAGAAACTGCACCCAATCTCCATGTCTATAATGAATAAACAGAAACAAAGTTAACCCAATACTATAAAATATATAATTAAAGAGTCAACTGTGACATTTAAAAATCAATTATTGTGTAATAATTAGTGATTAGTAATATAATGTGTGGTCAGTACTTTAGTGTAAAATCGCCTTTTTGATCCTTATCACCAAATGGCACCTCAACTTCAGAATAATCAGCTGCTCGATAACGAATTCGACCTGGAAGAGGATCATTTTGATGCCTCACAGTGCCTCTATCTAGTGGCTTTAGCACTTGACCTTTCATTATTTCATCATTAACTTCTTCAAAGACAATAGAACCCGGTGGCAATTTCGTTATATTACACGCAACTTCTTTTCCCTATCGTATAAGAATAAAATATTAAAAATAATTCAACAAATAATCGTTAGTATATATACTCAATGATGTAAATAATTCAAGATTTTGTTTAATAATCAATTAAATAATATATGTATACTTGCATTGCGTGTTTGAATTATAAATTCAACGTCATCACCTAGCATGAGTTCTTCTTTTAAAGACTTGGCTTCGCTAAAATGAAAGAATATCTCTTTCACTACGTCTGCTCGTTCAATAAATCCAAAACTCTCTTTCATTGTACAAATGACGCCACGATAACGAACTGGATGCGCTGGGTTTTCTAGCCTCACGTGACACGCACCCAAGTTTCCACTAGGAAAAAAAAAAAAAAAAAAAAAAAAACAAATAAAACAAAACACAAAAAAAAACAAATGAAAAATCACTATTTCAATTTCAACATAACTACAAGCGTATTACACAGCACCGTGATGAATAATAATAGGTACCGTTGATTAGTTGCAATTTGAAATGACACTTTATCACCGGCACGCAAAGTGACGTTTCCTTCGACATCATCTTTGGTATAGGGTAGAAAGAAACATTCACCACGATTTTCATAACTAATACGACCCTGAGAATCACCACTGGCTGGAAGTTCCGTTGTAACATTACCAGTCACTCGTTCCTCGCTCAATACCTTTGACAAATTATTTAATTTTATGATATTTTTATTCATTATATTTCAAATAAATATTGAAATAATACCATTTAAATAAACAAGATAATTTTCTTAAATATAAATATTTAATGAAAAAAAAAAAATAATAATAAAATAAAATAATAATAATAATAATAATAAAATAATTCTCACTACTTCGGGAGCTATTTTGTTGACAATGCTGGCAATTGGTTTGCCCGTTCGTCGATCATACGTCATTTCAAACTCAACAGGATCGCCAATTTTCAAATGCTCAATAGTACCACTGAATTGACTAAAATGAAAGAATAGCCTTGCTTGCCTCTCACAACACTGAATGAATCCATAAGAATGCTGAAAAAAATTAAAACTGTAGGTAAACGAATGTATATTCAAAAATGTAATTAAAATAAATATACCAAACTTACCAACAACTTTTCAATAATACCAGCTTCACGTGGGCCTTGATTATTCAATTGATCTTGATACGCAGAATTATTACTAGTGGTAGTAGTGGCAGTTGTAGTGGTAGTAGTAGAATCATTACCGTAGTCACTATCCATTGATGATAACATACGACTGGGAAATCGTGTTGATCCATTGCGGGGTGAAGTAAAATCACCGCTTGAATAGTTACTGTATGCAGTAGAATTTTTTACACAATCAGGTGATGAATCCATGTAATTGTGATCACCACCGTAGTTGGTGCCATTGCGATAGCTATTAGTTGATTGTTGCGATCCGCTAACTACACTTTTCGTTGAAATTGGCATTGATTTATAATCAAGAATAGCTGGATCAGAATTCATTATTGGCGAATGAAATGTCTTCCACTGACCACTATTATTTGACATCGTTATTTCACTTATATTTCGTAACACGTCTCTCTATGAAGTTGTACGTATTATTTCAATTATGATTAAGTGAAATGATGATGGAGTATGTTTGGCGCCCGTTTTTTGTTTGTTTGTTTTCTTTTTTAATTTTCGTTTATTCACGTTAATATTTTTTATAGATACATATATTTACATATATCTATATTATTTTATATATTTATATTTCTGTCTCCGAGCCGTGTTAAAAAGATATTTAACGCTTTTTTCTCCCTCAATTTATTTGTAGTTTATTTTATTTTAAGTATTTTCCGTTTGTAGATTTTATTTTTCTTACAGCGTCTTATGCCTTTTTCACGACGTGAGCAATTTGCTCGTGTCTCGTGCACACCACGCTCAATTGCGCAAGTATATTTACTTATATTTAAGAATTTTTAGTCTTTTCAATTATTTAAGTGTTAACATAGATATCACAGAATGGTTCTTGGTACCTTATATTGTTCGTTATTTTATTTATATTTATATTTAATTATTTAATTTAATAACTTTTCTTTTTTTACTATTATCTTCTTTGTTTTTATTATTATTTTTTTTTTTGTTTGCTTATTCTTCTTCTCACTTTTTTTACATTTCACTGTTACGACATTACGTATACTCGATGAAATGGTATCGCAAAAGGGAAACTGTTTGAAATGCAACTGCAGATTTTGAATGCAGGCTTGTACGTTCACGTGGAATCAAATAGATATGTGACGAAGATTATGAATGTGTGTTGGATTGATTGAAGGATATATATATTTTTCTCTCTCTCTCTCTCTCTCTCTCTTTGTCACAATATTTTAATACATATTTTTCTTAGATATTGTATCTTTTTTCTTTTTTCTCTTGCGTTTTGTCACTCTTTCATAAAAATCAAAACACCAAGTGGTGTTATTTTTTCCTTTTTTTTGTTTTTTTGTTTTGTCCCGATGAAAGACGACAATTCAATATTTTTTAAGACTTGGGAGGAAAAAAAAAATTAATTTCTTATAAATTGTAAGAAATAACAAAATTTCAGTTACAATTACGACGTTCACTTGTGTATTAACGTTTAATCATTTATTATCGTCGTACTTGATTTAGATATTATTTATCCATATGAGACTCAATGATGTTAAAGACAGGAGAAAAAAAAAGAAAAAAAAAAAAAATAAATAAACATATGATCACTTCAGCCAAATATTTTATAATTTCATCAATTTTATCAAAAACGATTTAATATTATTATTATTGCTTTCTTTTCTATAATTCCTCTTTGCTTTGCTTTTCAGCGAACTTTGTATGTTTAGATACTTTTCATTAGTATTTGATTGTTGATTGATTCTTGTTTATATTAATAGCAATAAGTACAGCGTGAAAATTAATTCAGATTTCTTTGCTTTAATGGGTGTTTTTTTTTCTCTTTCTCCTTTTTTTGTTTTTGTTTTTCTTTTATTTTTCCCCGACAAGAACAACTGTTTAGCTTGAAATATTAGTCATTCTTTGTGAAATAAATGAAATCAAAATATTAGAAACAATGAAAGGATAAATGTTGGCATGAAAAAATCCTGAGATGTCTTCAATGCGTGCTGAGTGTGGTTGTGTCGTTGCAATAATTATAGATGAATCTTTTTAATATATTTGTTTTTTAATGCTTTGTTATGTTTTTTGTTGCTCTCCTTGTTCAGCTTTTCTTAAAATGGAATTTACAGTAAGCGTTGGTTTCAAAAATTATCCTAAACTAACAATTACACAAGCTGAAAGAAACAAAAAAAATTATTTGTTGATAAATTACATATTGTGCAATTGAATATTGATTACAATGAGTAATTTATGATTTCGAGCTTTAGACTAAAATATTTTTATCCCAAGTGTCATAAATATAATAAATATTACTTAATAGTGACTCTATATTTTATATTTATTTTTTTTTTGTCCACTGATCCACCATAAAAAAAAATGAATTCACGTAAATTTTCGAGATATTCGTTGAATTGAAGATGAGTATTTTTTAATCATCACAAATCCCAAATGCTCCCTCATCAATGATGCATTTATATATTTTGGAGGAGTATCAAAGATAATGTTTCAAAATTAAAGTGAATCGAAATATAGGTTATACGTAATTTCCGGTAAATTCATCAAAGGATTGTGACAATTTTGAAGTACAAAGTTGCAATTAAATATTTTACTGGAACATTCATGATTAATCATCAGACAAACACTAGTGACATTTAAGAATATATTTGAAATATATAAATTTAGTGATACTGTTGAAAATATATGAATATATTCATTCTCTTTTAAGATAAATATTCTGAAGTGATGGACCATCGCGATCAGTCGGCAATTGTGAAATTCTATTTTCCATTAACAAAGCTGTTTTCTTCAAAATACTTGGCATGCCAAACCACATTCAAATACCATCAAGTTTCTATCTACATCTACATAAAATATTGTATTACGTGTATTTAGTGCGTTTTTCAGTATAAAACTCGTAATCGTATTATTAAATAAACCATTACAAAACTCACCACGACACAGCACAGCACTGACGACATGTCGCCATGTTGAATGTCAACATTTAGGCGATTCGGGCAATCTCCACACACGCGTCTTCTGCTTTTGCACTCCATAACCATTTTCCCTGCAAAACATAATGGTGGATTTTCATTCGCACATAAAAAACAACTAACATAACGTGAGATAAATATATATATATATATATATATATATATTACTCACGCTACATTCAAATTGAATTTACCGCTACTGATTATTTTTTACACATCAAAACAATATTATTGTATTACATGACGTTTTTAACATAAAATATTTTTTAATTGCAATATAATTATAATATCAATAAATTGTTATCATTATTATTATAATTATCATATTATTATTTAAATAAAATTATTCGACTGCAGTTTTTTATTGTTATACTGGTACGAAAAAAAAAGAAAAAAAAAATTATAGGTTATCAATTTTTACTAATATAGTGCACGACTAGAATATTGTAATTATGAAGTTCATCACAGAATCAGTGTCACGATGTGCTGCACGATTGGGAATACTCTCAGAATTTGAGAGAATGCCTGATTTAATGTTTGAAACACCATTGGTTATGTTACATACAAAGGTATATATAATTTTTATATGTAGAATCTCATAATAGTACCGGCACATTTAGTAATGTAATCAGTAATGTAATGGTAATATCATGTAATTTAATGTAATTTATATTTCAGAGAGGAAGTGTGCCTCATTTGACGAAAGATGTTTTCCAAATGTTTTCTAATGAACAACATATCTTGTCTACTTCATTACCATCATGTATAAGAATGGTAGATGCTGTACAACAAACTAATAATTCTTTTGCAGAATTCGTTAGCATGAAGGTATAATGATTATTATTAACAAAAAATTATTTGAGAAAAAAAAAATTAATATATATAAATTAATCTCTTCATTTATTCAGGAATATCCTAATTTTTTAACAATTCATGACCCAGCAGAACCAATGAGTCGTGGTTTTCAAAAACATGACTCTATTGCTGTATGGTCAAAGCATGGAAGGCATTCAATAAATCCAGATCAATATATGACAATTGTTGAAGCCTTCAAGCCCGATATGTATGTGGCATTGTGCGATGGTGATACTGATGAAAATTCAAGTGATAAACGTATTTCAAAAACTATTGAAAGAAGTAAAACACAATTTTTGAAATGTTATGAAAAACATAAATCTTCGGAGAGTATAAGAAATTGTGGATTAATTGGACCTGTAGAAGGTGGTTATGATTTAACGGCTCGTGAACGTTCAGTAAAATATTTGATTGATAAAGATTTGGATGGATATGTTATCGATGGATTACACATTAATGGGCCAGCAGTTCAGAAAATTAACTATGAATCGATTAAAAAAGTGGTGCAACATACAATCGTACGTAAAAACAAAAAAAATTGATGCAATATTAAATTAAATGATTGTACGTATACAGTAGAATTATTGCAGTTATTAAATTCTGTATAAATCCTGAATGTTGCAGGAATTATTACCTTCTGAGAAAATGAAGATTTCATTAGGCTGCTGGAATCCTGCAGTTGTCCTGGAATTAATTGATACAGGAGTTGATATTTTTGATTCATCATATCCTTATGTCATAACAGAATCGTGGAAAGCACTGACATTCATGTGTTTCAACCATAATCATCCTAATAATGAAGGACCTTTAGTATCTATTGATGAACAGCGGTAATTAAATGATTTCATGTTTCAATGTTACTTTCCAATTCTTTTCTAATTATTAATTTAATTACAGATTCGCTGATGATTTTACGCCAATATGCCAATCATGCGAATGTTTAACATGTCAAAATCATTCTAAAGCATATATAAGACATTTATATCATACCAAAGAACTATTAGGATTTGTTCTTCTAATGATGTAAATATATATTCGCTCAATTAAAATGTCTTTTTTTTTTATATATATTTATTAACCGAACTATTGACAATATGTATAAAAATTGATTATAATTTTTTTTACAGACACAATACTCATCAATATCTTCAGTTTTTTAAAGCAATAAGAAAAACTCTAAAAGATGGAACATTTTCTGTATTAAAGAGTAAAATTTGTAACCAATTTCCACCATGCAATTGATATAAATTAATTTATACAAATGCTATGTATAATTAAATAAAATATATTACAGCTCATTGAGAAAGTAAAAAAAAAAGTAATTTGATATATGAGATTGTGTATATATCAGTCTTTCCTTTTCAAAACTTGCTGCACATTGTTAGATAAGAGTCTTCCTGCATTCAATAACTTCCAGAAAATAAAAAAAAAATTCAATAATAAATATACATGTATACCTATATACATATATTTTAACTTACTAATAATATCAAAAGTGGCGCTACACTCAAGTTCGCCATTTTTGTTGCCGGCCTCTGTTCTAAAACACCGAGTTGAGTGGTGGCTGGGAATTGTAGCTGTGGCGAGACCGCCACAAACGTACCCTCGTGAGGCCATTGGAACTGTCTTTTCATTTCCGCAAAAAAATTGAACGAAATCAATTATTTTGCAATTGAAGTTACACACGTATGTAAAATATTATAGTATACTTTTTTTAAATAACATTTATTATATTTTTTAAATGAAATATTCATTTGAGGAATTGCGTAAATATATATGAATTATCGAACCGCCCAAACATTTTGGCTCTAAAATAAGTTTAGTATTGGCGGCCATGTTTTGTCATATTCCGCCCGGCTTCATAAATTTTTTTTAATACACGATATTGATATTGATAATGAGTGTAGAACTTAACAATTTTTTGTGATGTACATAAAGCCAAACACTTCTGATTAACAGCTAATTAAATTGATAATTAATTGTTTACTTGAAAAAAAATCGAAAAAATTTCTATACAATTATTTATTTAAATTTCGTATAAAAATTATCAGATTTTAATTTAATCTTAATTAATATATATTAAATTTTTTTCAAATTATAGAAATGTCTGAATCCGATTTATTAGCTACTGATCAAATCGACGGCCTGGATGGGCTTGAGAACGGTCAAGATGGTGATTCAATTATGCAGTCTGATGACACAAAGAGAGAATTCAATGAGTCCAATGTAGATGATCCTGTAAGTTATTCGATTTTGATATTTATTTGTAGATGAAAAAAAAAAAAATTATACATATATATATATAAACTAATTTTTTATATATCAATAATTTAATATTATTTAGGAATTAGAAGCCATTAAAGCACGTGTTAGAGAAATGGAAGAAGAAGCAGAAAAATTAAAACAATTACAGTCAGAAGTGGATAAACAAATGAATATGGGAAGCCCACCTGGAATTAGTACGTATTTTATATATAATTATGTATCAATATAAAATCACAAATAATTATATTTTATATACAGTCGCAATTACAAGCAAATATTTATCAATCCATTTAATTACAGCTAGTCCATTGAATATGTCAATTGAAGATAAGATGGAAGTAGATAATAGATCCGTTTACGTAGGCAATGTATGTAAAGTTACTTTATCTAATATTTTATTTACATAAGAAGCGATGGTATATTAAATTCTTACTTTATATTTATAAATGTACAGGTGGACTATGGCGCAACAGCTGAAGAATTAGAACAACATTTTCATGGATGTGGTAGTGTGAATCGAGTCACAATACTGTGTAATAAATTTGATGGGCATCCAAAAGGTTTTGCATACATTGAATTTGCTGAACGTGATTCAGTTAAAACAGCAATGGCTATGGACGATTCTATGTTTAGAGGACGCCAAATCAAAGTCATGCCGAAGAGAACGAACAGACCAGGAATGTCAATGACTAACAGGTGATAATTATTAGTCTGATATTTTTAATTCAGATAGTATATAACTTTATGCTTTATGAATAATTTTCAATGGATTTAAGGGGTCCTAGAGGAACACGTGGTTACAGAGGAGTAACTCGAGGAATAAGTCGTGGCAGTGCATATTTTGGATACAGGCCCATGAGACGACCTAGGTAAAACTGTTCCTTCTTAAAATTATATACTATTTATAATGTTTAATGATATTATTACATTAACTACATTATATTATTATATTAATTAAATTAATAAAAGTAATAAAATTAATATACACTCATTTACAAATTACTTCAATGAATTTTTTACTCGATGAATTGCATTGGATATAAATTATTTATTTCGTTCAATACTATATGAATCTCCTTTCAGGAGCACCAGACGTGGGTATTACATGCCATACTGACGTATTTAGAACCATCGTAATGACGTCATATGGATTTCGATCCGAGGTATGTTATTTTTTTAGCATTTAACAAAGAAAAAACAATATTGCTGCTGTTCAATAACAACTACTACTACTCCTCCCCCCCCCCCCCCCCCCCTTATTTGACGAAAAATTATATGGTCTCAACATTGGCCATTAATCCCATGCATTGAAAAAAATAAAATTATTCATTATGCATTTGGCATGATGCATTTTAAATATTTTATACGTGAGTTGGGAATAATACATTTGAACAACACAACGGATAATTTTTTTTTTTTTTTTTTTTTCTTTGTTCGGTTAAAGTGATTGCTTGTCATTATATATATTTTTTAATTTCTTATAATTATTCGAATTATCTATAATTTCGTGTGAAATTAATATAAAATTCATATTTATATTATTTGATCCATTTATTATTATAATTTTTATTTTGCAAGTGAATATCGTGTAAAGCATAGGGTTTAGATAAAATTTCCAGGAACTTCACGAGACATTTCTTCCTACTCATGGTGGATGAAGCATCAGTGAATAAGCAGTAATTTCATCAACAAGATAATTACTGTTCGACAATCCGCTTGGTTCTACTATTAAGAATAGATATGAAGTCAAAGCATGATGTGTCGTGGATATCTTTTTTTTGTTTTTTTTTTTTTTTTTTTTCCCGTAAAGTACAAAAAATAAAAAAGATATAAAATAATGTATAAAATAAGATTTTTTCAATGACTCTATTTCAACTCTATTCAAACGAGTAATAAAAAAAAAACGAAAAATATGCTTTGACTTTATATTTTATAGCGTGTAAACAAAAACAAAAACAAACAAAAAAATTTTGTCCACATCGTGATTAAAAAAAATTTACGCCGATTCTTATGATATGTCCACAGAAAAAAAAACACATACGATGGGGAAAAAAGAGAAAGAAAAAGAAAAAACTTCATGTCAAAAGAAAAAAAGATTGGACAAAGATGGGCACAATTATTCATATTTGATGCTTTCAATGAAAAAAAAAAAAACTACAATGCGAAATTGTACACAGTGTCTGCTCGCTCGTCGATGTAGTTCAATTAATTTATCATCATTAAAATATGTATATGGATAAAATGATGATTTAAACAAAACAAAAAAAAACAAAAAAAAAACAAAAAAAATTAAAAAGTTACCACCTAATTTGCTTTTAGATAGCTGATACACAGACTGAAAAAAAAAAATAAATAAAAAAATAATATAATAATAAAAACAAAAAAAAAAAAGAAAAAGAAAAAATTAAAAAAAAAACTCATTGCAGAAAAAAAAAATGTTTCATTATAAAAATAAATACAATTCAAATTTACCCATAGGTCATTCCTACTACCAAAATATGTATTAATAGAAATTACATAAAACAAAAAGAACAAATGAATTATTAGTTTTGAGGCAAAAAAAAAATGTAAGATAAAAAAAATACAAGAAACAAATTAATTGAACTACACTATCAATGTTTAAGCTTACATCATGTAATAATGTTTAGTCACGCAGTCTTGTAAATCACAAGCATAAGTGAAAGTTGCCTGGGTTTTGGCGATTTTTGAAATACGAAAAAAAAAAAAAGAAAAAAAAAACAATAATGCGCGTCAATAATCAAATATTTTTCTCATTCATTCGTTTTACCGTTGAACAACTTTCATTTATCGTATTTATTATTTTTATGGCCTTAACGATATAATTTTTTCACACAATTTCGATATTTATTATCGTTATTATAATCAATTAATCAATTTGTGACAAGCCGTGTAGGGGTGAAAGAGAGAAAGCGCACATGTACATTATTTCAACTCGGCATACGTCTGGAATTTCGTTAGGACATCAAAACGAGCCTCGACGGATCGAGTATGTATTTACATCATACATGTTATTCCCATGTCGCTAAGTATTTTCCAGGTGGGGCACAACATCAACATCGATTGAGTGAAATAGCGTATGCATGAGAAAACAGAAAAAAAAAATTCGAGTCGTTTGAAAAAAAAAAAGTAAAAAAAAATTTTTTTCAAAGAAAGACGTAAGCAGAATAAAAAGATTAAAAAAAGAGAAAAAAAAAAATCAGTGTAACAATGTGAGATAGGTTTTGAAAAAAAAGAATAATAGAAAAAAAAAGAATAAAAAAAAAGGCATGACTGTTAATTTGCAAATGTAAAAACAATTGGATAATGAATAAAGTTTCTTTTGGCGCAATTACTTGAAAATTATTCAGCAATAACTATTTTTTAACAAATATGTATTCTTTATTAATTGCATGTATCATGGCGCTGCACATTTTCATTACAATTACGACAGCTACAGCTCAAAATTTTCGCTGGACAATATATTTTTATAACGTGATCGTAAGGAGCACAAGAACATGTTTTCAATAGAGTTAATAATAAATTAATCAATAGTCTTTTGTTTTCTTTTTTGAATTATTTCATTAAATTATAGCAGATTTATCTCCGATGTCTCTTTAATTTCCATGTACAATTGACGCCCGCGACAACTCATATATCTATCTATTATATATATATATATATATGTATATATATTTATCTTTCATATATTTTAGAATTTTTATTGACCAAAATACCATCTCATATATATAATGTTGAAATATTTCAATCGCATCATCTAGGAGATCGAATAACAAGCTTACACTGTTAAACATTTAAAATTGACTAGCGTACCATATTTTTTTCTGATAAATTATGAGAAAAAAAAGAGCGTGGTATTACCATGGTGTGCAAGAATATCTAAAAGTGCGCGACATAGCGTTCGAACATTCGGTTGACTTCCAATCTCTTCACTATCTTGCTCCAATGCTTTTAACAATTCTACACCACCTTCTTTTGTTAGCATACCACAATAACGTTTAGCTGAATAACAAAAGATAAATAATAATGTGTATGAGTGATGTATGAATTTTTTTTTTTTTTTTTTTATAAAATAATTAATTTTCCTTACGATTCTTTGAACAGACGTGGTGAATCGCCCATACTGCCCACAGCTGTACTGGATATGCCTCTGTACATTTTAATAACGTAAAAAATGGATGAAAACTTCGATACGCTACCATCTCACGTTCGGGTGTTCCCCAATTTGTCACTGCTCTAACCAATTGATCTAAGAATTGTTCTCTTGTCGGTAATGTTTGTCCAGTTGTCCATTGTTTCCAAGTATATGGGCCGTCGCTTATTAAATGTGCAGCAATTCCTGCTGCAAAGTATGATGCATCGATGCATTCTGAATCCAATAGCATCGATAGCATCGTCATGAAACGTGGCTGTACAAGTTGCTGCCTCAAATGACCAACCTAAAATAGGTTATTGATTTTTTTTTTTTGTTTGAACAAAAATTCAAAGAAAACTAAAATTTAGAACGATTAACAGTTTATTTTACTAACCTCGGCAATATTATTGAACAATCCAAGAACTTTTATTTCAACACATGGTACACCTTGAAAACATTCAAGTACCTCTAAGTAAAGTTCTAGACCACCTTTTTCAAGAAAAACCTTACACGTTGATGCACTTTCATCAGTTAAATTCCATAATGCGCTCAATGTAAATTTCATCGTAACATCAGCGGGTGTTGATTGAAGTTTTGATCTAACCATTGATAAAAGTTTTGACATATATTCAGGCTTTGTTCCAAGCATTGAAGTTTCAACAGTTGTTATTTTTGCTGCTAAAATTGAGCATATAGCCACTGACATGCGATTCATCGACGCATCATCGAAAGCAGATAAACAATTCATTACTAATTTTGCACACCTAATATAAACAAAATATTGTATTTAATAAAATATTGATTGGTAATGAATTATTTAAATTATACTAAATAAGAAAAAATACCTACCTATACTTGTCAAAAGCAACATCCTGTAAAATTCGATCACTACACAGTGTGAGTAATGTATTTTTTTGTAATTGATAATGATTTGGATAAGATTCCATAGCTGTAAGAGTTAAATCAACTATTTGTTTGAGAACAAAGGGATGTATTTTTGTGGCTAAATCGCCTTTAGTTAAATTATATAGGCAAGCAGTGGCTGCCATTTGTACACGAAATTCTTCAGGATGAGCTTTCATGCCGGGTATTACGAGTTTTATCACGTCAACTCGTACGGCACGAAAATTTGGAGTAAGACGGAATAAATTGTATAAACATTTTTGCACGTAAATTGGCCTGTTAGGATACCGTCGAAGTGCTTCTAATATTTGTGATTCTGTCGCCATACCGCTTACCTTAATCACATTAAAAAAAAGAAAAAAAGAAACCATTAATAAATACAGAAATAATATACGATATTTTTCAGTATAAAGAGTATCTAGTATCAAAAAAAAATAAAATAATTACCAATAATTTTGAATTATAATCTTCATGATCAGGATTAATGAAACTGTCATCATAACAGGCATCCGAATGTACAAGACCAAGAAATTCTAATTGTGGATGAGCTCGAACAAATTCCTTGAGATCCTTTATTTCAATTTCATCTTTACCAGAAATGTCAAGACTAGAAAGATATGGCATACAATGAACTGCTCGCAATAAATCAGTTATTTTCGATCGGACGGGGGCAAACATTTCAAATGTGTATGAATCTTTTTCGTCTGATATATCGAGATTCCGTAATTCATTTAAATCCAATAAAACTGATGTAAGATTACCATAGCCACTAATTTTTAAATTGTACATTGCTAAACTCTTCAAACGATCTTTACATTTTCTCAATGGTGTTATATCGTCTACTCGAGTACATGAAATATCTAAATTCTCTAATAGCGGCAAATCTTCAACAATTATTTCCAATCCGTGTCTATTGAATTCTGTACCAGATACATTCAA
The DNA here is from genome assembly GCA_963920625.1 of Dinocampus coccinellae. Lineage (NCBI taxonomy): Eukaryota > Metazoa > Arthropoda > Insecta > Hymenoptera > Braconidae > Dinocampus > Dinocampus coccinellae. The sequence continues at coordinate 7,758,202 of OY987185.1, read as the reverse complement.
CGTACGAAGCGCACGCAATTTACTTAATGACATAAATACACATACCCTGTAGAAAAAAAATGTTATCAATTCATGTATATTATTACATTTGAAAAAAAAAAAAAAAAAAAAAAAAAAAAAAAAAAAAAAAAAATTAATAATTATTTAAATATCAATTATGTTACCTAGAACAATCTATAAAGCTTCCTTTTGCAACATTCAACGACCTGAGATTTTGCAAGCTCCATTCACCTAGACATCCTATTAAATCATTTATAGTTATTTTTAATCCGCTCACTTCTAAGCCCATTATTTGATGTTGCTTCAATATTTTTAAACCTTTAGCAGAGAGACTTGATGCATCTTTGAGTTTTACATGCCTGTAAAATATAAATATAATAAAAATTAATTTTCATCAGTAATATTTCCAACAGTCAATTTATTTATTTAATACCTTAATCGTGTTGTTTTTGAATCGAATAGTGTAATAGTCAGATCAGATAATGCCTTTTTTTCACAGAGACTCGCCAATAATTGTTCAGAAATTTGGGCAGGAAGAAATACATCAGGATCTTTAAAACTTAATCGTGTTACTGATCCACACGTTGAATTATTCACAAGTGAATTCATTAATGGCTTAATAGCTACAATATCGCGTATATCCTTGACATTGCTATTTATTTTTTCATCTAAAGTAAATATTTATTAAATTTGCAATTTCATGAGATGAGAAATAATAATAATATATATAATTTTGCATTGAACTCACTAACTACAGCGAATGCGGATGAAGTTTGTCCACAACTTGTTCCACCTCCACTGCCTCCATCGCTAGGTTGAACCTCGCAAAGTGCAAGGACATTGTCACAAATAAAATCTAAACACACCTCCTGTAAACTTCTTGGTGATTCAAGCATTTTTTAGTCACTGTTTACATCTAAGTAGTATAATATTTATTTCGATGATAAAATTCAATTAAATAATTCAGATTTTCATCATTATATTAATTGTCTCGATGAAAATAATATCTGTAAATAATATAATGGTCAAAATTACATTGTTTATAAATGTATCATAAAATTGACATAAAAAAAAAAAAATGATGAAATTCTATAAGTTATTATTTTATATTGCAAATAATATAATTGATTATTTATATGCGATTATAAATAAAAAAAATTTTATATTTAAACAATTGATATAAATCGAATGCTCATCAAAATTTTTTGACAATTTTGACGTCAATTTAATCTACTTAGTTCTGAGTATTTTTAGTAGTGACAAAATAATGAACACACGTGTGTATATATACACACACATATATATATGTGTATATATATATATATGTACATATATATCTATGCAATTATGACATATATATATATATATATATATATATATATATATTCAATTAAGAAAAAATAATATTTTTGATGAATTTATCATTGGTAGCTTATTCAACAGCTATAAAAATACCTGTATATCGTGTAGTTGTTCATCTTGCCATGTTCTAACAATTTTGTGCCAGTAACAATAATATTGCTACTGGCAAATATGATGGATAATTATTAATATATATTTCAAAAAATTGACAATGATTATTTGGTTTTGTAAAATGAATATATATGAAAAGTCACAGTCGAATATATTATTCGATTTTTTATTGTGCTAAGTACTTTCACACATACATATCTTCCAACTGGAAAGACTTCCAAGAAATATTGTGTGATCAAAGTGATCGTACCTTTTCCATCCAGTTGGTAATAAGTATTGCGTCAAATATGATCACTCACCAATTTTGGATTTGATTACAAGCACCTGTTGAACTAATATATTATTAAATTAAACAAAAAACAAAAAATATAAATAAATAAATAAATATATATGAGTTTATGTATGTGTGTATATATATATCTATATAATTTATAAAGTGTGTATTGTTGAATTGAGATGATAACAATGAACGTGTGATATGACAGATCGGTTAAGATCACTTGCTTACAATATATACGATGTCTATCGGATGGAGTGTATAATGTGGGTCGCGAAGAAAATTAATGCGATGACGATTGAATAGATGAAACAAGGGAAAAGTAAATGAAATAATAAACCGCGAGAAAGCCAACAATACTGGTGAGATTGTTTACAGTTAGTATATATATATGAATCAATGATGAAACTATATAGTTTTATTCAGAAGAGTCATATTGCGCTTTCCATGCCGAATCAAATATCAAAATATGACAATTATTAAAGAATTCTACCTTACCGAGGATTGATATCTGTCATATTGAATGATTTTATTTCAATATTGATACATTATTTCACGTACATAAATTGTTTTTATTTCGCTTTAGATTTTATATACTCATCAAGCTGATTATTAATTAATTTTTTTTTTTTTTTGGCCATTTGATATTAAAATTTATTATAATTGATAACAGAACAATTTACAAAAGTGATATAAAATTTATGGCGCTAACAGCATTGTCTTCAATCAACAAGGTGGCTTGAATCATCATTTCTCATAAAATTAATATATATATATATATAGAACCAGCAAGTGACACCCCACTGTTGGCAAAACTCGTCTGTTTGCAGTGGTTGTACAGCAGCAATGTAAAATGTGAAAAGATGATTGTTTAGATGAAAAATTTCCAAAAGATGTATAAAGAAATAAATAAGAAATTATTTTTTTTTTCATAAAAGTGTTATCAATAGTGGATTAATTTTTTAATTTATAATTGAAACATATGTTTGTACAATATATATAGAATACAAAGTACACAACGGTGATTTATTAAAATCAAGAATTTCACCGATTTTATTCATACGAATAATATTGATATAACCTGTCGTTAAAGAGATTGATCAGTTGAATGATAATAAAAGAAAATTTAATTTTCTAAATAAGTGTTGAATAAAATAAAATATATAAAAATAATATTATTGTGAAAAGGAATTGTTCGGTATGGTTATAACAAAAATACCATTTAAAATACTTGTGGGATGAATGAAGAAGAGTTATTGGAACGGTCCGCTGCCGAGCGAGACAGAATATTCAACTGTTACGATCGGGGTAGAGAACATGGTGCACAAATAGATTCATGGGAAGATCCTGGATATGAAGTATATCATACAACAGACAGATATGGATTTATTCAGTTAGTAAATGAAATAATATATTTATATATGTGTTAATATAAATTATAATAATTAGTATAATTTATATATTTAATGTTTCTTTGATGAATTTGATTATGACAGCGATAAACGATTACCACATAAATTGGAAAACAATGAAATTAAAATGCACCATATTGAAATGGAACGTGTTAAAAAGTGGGAAAAAATGACAAAGCATTGGGATAGCCCGGCAACGAAAGAAAAATTAAGGAGGCGAATATATAAAGGTATTCCTGATCGTTTTCGAGGAAAGGTATGGTCATTGTTACTTGGTATTCAAACATTGAAACAAGAGCAGAGTGGAAAATATGATGAAATGCTTAAACTTGCAAGACAGTGGTCAACAGAGATTAGACAAATTGATGCTGATGTTGCTCGACAATACAGGGATCACATTGATTATAGGTGATTATAATATTTTGTATGATGTTTTTTATATTTTTTTAATGATGTAAAATTTTTTGAAAAAAATTATTAATTAATATTGATTAATAATTGTTTTATAGGGAAAGATATAGCATCAAGCAAAAATCAATGTTTTATGTATTAGCAGCTTACAGTATGTACAATATGGAAGTTGGTTATTGTCAGGGGATGTCAGTATTGGCTGGATTACTATTATTATATATGGATGAAGAAGATGCATTTTGGGGACTGTCGGTTCTGCTTGCAGATAAGAAGTACAGCATGCATGGTTTGAACAAATTCCTATTTAATATTTTTCATTAATTATTTAAAAGTTTTGAATTAAAAAGAAGAAAAAAAAAACGTGAGGTTTTATGTATGACTAATAACTTTTTTTTAATACTTTTTATGGAATTAACATATTTTGTGAGCACTTTTGATTTTAATCATATTTATAAATGATAATAATTATTCAATTAAAATTTTATTTGTTTATCTATTCGTTATTTTAGGTTTTTACATTTATGGTTTTCCAAAATTAAATCGATTTATTGAACATCATGATAAAATAATGAATAAATTTCTTCCAAAATTGAAACGAAAATTGGATATATGCGGTTGTGATTCGATGCTTTACGCATTGAAATGGTTTTTCGTTGTATTTCAAGAGAGAGTAAGTTGATGAAATATATATATATATATATATATATTTTAAAAGTATGAATATGTGATTAAAAATAATTTTATAAAATAATTTAATCAGACACCAGTTAGTCTTGGTCTTCGCGTTTGGGATATATTTCTATTGGATGGGGATCGAGTTTTATCCGCAATGGCATATACAACAATGAAAATGCACAAGCGTTATTTGATGCCATTAAAAAATCTTGATGAATTTTGCAATTATTTACAAATTAAATTAGAAAAAGATTTTCGCTTTGACGACGATACAGTTATAAATGCTGTTGAGCGCAATATGGAAGAGTTAAAACGTAACAATTTGGATTATCCTGGCGTACCATTGCCACATGAATTACCACGTTTTCCATTTGGTACATTTAAAGAGCCGTCATTTACAAGCAAGGTTAATAATAGTTATGATTGTAAAAGTAGGAATAATTATTGGTATTAACATTAAATATTATTTAGATTGGAAGACGTACTGAAGAATTCAGTGATGCTGAACATGTCTCACGTGAATCAGTGGCAAAGCGGAGAGAGATGGCTACAACAGTTGAGGATAACAGAAGTACTCCCATACCAGGCGATCCACCTAGTGGCAGTGAACTTGGCGGTATTTCGGAAAATCTCACGACACGTCTATGATGTCTTATAATTATAATTTTTGTGCTCATTCCAATCAAGCCTGGGTGTAATTGCAGGAAGTAAATTCTCGTTCGATCCGAGTCTCGACGATGGTGGATCACCAATTGGATCAAGACGTTCATTAGCAGATACATCGGTAACGTCAACTGCAGATCTATCCGTTTTTAGTTCAGCAACACGATCACATGCACTGGACAATAGTCTCGATACTCAGAGCAACGTTTCAGTGGGTAGTTCTGGTAGCGGTGGATTACCTACTCCACGTGCAACGCCTCATCAGCCAAGTCCGGATATTGTACGAATTTATGTACCTTATTCACCATTATCGCCGTCCTCTTGTGATGAGGATCTGTATCGTACTCTTCCTCGTTCACTCGAGACTAACAAAATACGCATTAAAATTGATCAAGATGAAACCCCTATCGTTGAAAGTCTCAAACCATTTTCTCTAGAAAGTCCAGATTTTGAATTGGATTTAAAGTAAAATACGATTCTTGCGTTTTCAAATGAAAATGAAAACAAAAAACAATTACAATAAACAAAAAAAAAATACTCTTTATTTTAATGATTTTAATGGAACGATGAATAATTCGTCCTAAATCAGTCCCATAATAAGTTATATTTTTTTTTAAATATTATTCTTAAAAAAATTAATAGACTTGAAATTTAATGGTATATATTGTAAAATAAAATAAAAACGCCTATGGAAATTGTTCAATATGTAAAGATAGTATCGCTCTTAGAAATTTACAAAAAAAAAAAATAATAATAATAATTTTTCTCCTTATTAGTGACTATACAATAGACATGTTTATGGCAGTATTGGGTAAAAAAAAAAAAAAAAAAAAAAGATTTTAAAAAGCAAACTATAAGAATAGTAATAGTTTCGACGGTATAAATGTCGATAAATATATAATGTAATTAAAGTTAAATAATCGTCAGTCGTCTACTTCAAGTATTATCTCAATCTTTGTTTACGACAAAACAATTATTAATGATATATATACTTTTTTTATTATTAATTTCCCTTTTGATTGTAAAATGTGGCAATATATTTTCGAGAGATGAGAATGAATAATATTTAGTTAATATAGTTTTAAATAAAATTATTCAATCTTTTTCTAAAATTTTCATCTATATATTTATTTAATGTGCATATGATTGTTTCATGCTGTTTTTTTAATTTTCATTTTTTTTAATTTCAAGAAAAAAAAAAGATTTTTAGTTTAAATTTTTGCCGTAAAATATTAAAAGAGGCACCATATTTGCAATGTGACCGAAATTAGTACGATGATCGGATACATTTGATTTGAAACAAAATAATGCACATTGCTGTCTAATTAATGTGACTAAGTAATCAATTCGGGTCTTATTTGATGTAATTTTATTTTTTATGAATATTTTTAGATGAAAGATATGAAATGAATAAAAAAAAAATATATGTTTGCGCATGCGCACATGTTCACTGTCTCATGTTTTAGGTAGTCATCGTAAAAACGCTGACAAACAATTTTAGGTTTGGAACTGTACCGGTCGGCTTATCTTCTTTAGCTATTTTATTAGTGAAAGTTCATTCAATAGATATTTTATATTTTCACGTACGGGAATATAATATCTTTTTTCCTCTCCACATTTTTAGTATATATCAAAAATGGCACTGGTACCTCTCGAATCCAATCCCGACGTAAGTTATTACCGCATATTGACGCTTAAATAATATATATTTAATAATTATAATGTCATTAAAATGATGTATTTTGATTTCAGGTAATGATGAAGGTAAAATATTCTATGATATTCAAATGGGACATCACGACAATTAATTGATAATAATTTTATATATTCAAAATCTTTCCTTGGATTTTTCGTTAATTGCAAATTAACAGTATCAAAATTTATTGCTTTATAATTTCGTCAATTACAGTTCATCCACCAATTAGGAGTACCACGAAAATGGACTCTCGTTGATATCTATGGATTGGATCCTGATGTGTTAGCAATTGTGCCCAAACCAACTCTTGCTCTTATTTTACTTTATCCACATTCTGAGAAGGTAAGCAATAATATGCTGAAGCTCGTATATAAATAATTACGAGATCAATGGTGGTACTAAACTCCATTATTTCACTAGGCACAAGCTTATGCTACTGAATTGGTAGCTAAAATTATTAAAGATGGACAAGATGTATCGCCTAATGTATTCCACATGGAACAATGTGTTTCTAATGCTTGTGGAACCATTGCCTTAATCCACGCCATTGCGAATAATCTCGATAAGTGAGTGAATAATTTATCATACGAGAATATTAGTCACAGTAGTAGAATTATCGATAATTCAAAAAATATGTTCATGTATTTATTATTTCAGAATTGAATTGGAGAACGGAAGTTTGAAAACATTTTTAGATAATGCAAAAAATCTTTCGTTTGAAGAGAGAGGAAAATTATTAGTTGATACTGCCAGTGATATAATCGATGCACATGAACAGTTAGCTCAAGAGGGTCAAACTCAAGTACCACAAGAAAATACTCCAGTTTATCATCATTTTGTAGCTTTTGTGGAAAAAGACGGATCGTTGTATGAACTTGGTAAGACCTAATATATTAATATATAATAATAAATAATGCAAATGGACTGATTATAAATCAGTAACTTTTTTTTTTTTGATTTAATTTTAGATGGGCGGAAACCCTTCCCAATCAATTATGGTCCAACAACGAAAGATAAATTTCTTGAAAATGCTACAAAAATTTGCACCGAATACATGAAAAGAGATCCGGATGAACTTGGCTTTACAATGATTGCATTGGCTGCAGCTAATGAATAATTTTTATTTTTAACTGAAAATATTTGCTATATCTAAATTCAATATCGTTATGTCATAATACTGATTCAACTACTAATTTATATATTAATCACATTGAATGAAAGTATGTGAAAATTTTCGTATTCATGAATGTGCTTTAATCGACAATTATTTTTATTGACACGTTTGTCAATGTGCTAATTCATTTTTAATATTTGCATATCTGTCATATGAATGAGATTGAAAACAAAAAAAAAATGGGACCCAATAATTTTAAAAATAGCAAAAAAAAAAAATAAAAGAGGATTCAGCAAAATTCTATTTATAGTTGAATTCACTTTATTATCAGCTCTACTATTTGTTTTTTGTTTGCATTAAAATTTAGTGCCAAAGAGTGCATTTGTTGGTAATTTCTATTTTTTTTTTTTCTCAATACAATCATATTTTTCCCTTTTTTTATTGTGAAAATCAATATTATAGCGATAAACAATATTATTCGTTAAATGATCATCAAACAATTGAAATGTATCTTATATTCATTGTGTATAAAATGAAACAAAAAAAAAAAATAATAAATTGATAAAATTACATTTTGGACTAATATTACTATAGAACATCACGATGATGGATACGCAACTTTGATTAGTTACAAGTGCAGATTTTTCCTTTATTTTATATTATTTTTAACAATACATTGATATATATTTATATATATATAGCCAATTAGCTACATATGTAATTTAATTAATTTCTTTTTTGCATATCCAGTGACAATCTATTGACATTACTGGAATATAAATCTAGTATTAGCTTTAAGTACATCTTTGTACATTTTGCTCCGACTAGGACATTTAAATTTACACTTATGGGTTAATATTTTTTTTTCATCTCTCATTTATATATCTAACCTATAGCTTAAAAACAACAAAATCTTCAGACAATTTTATTTTAAAACAAGAGGAGGGAATTTAATTACAATTCTTATATAGTAATCTAATGAATAATACATGTGCAAAAATTCTGATTGTGACATTTGCTGCAAAAGTACTTTGAGTTTTCTTCATAAAAATCACTCATATAATCATCATCATCATCATCATCATCTTCATTACTTTTCACCAATAATAAGTACTTTAACGCGTCCCTAGGACAATCGGCAACGTAGTCTTTGGATATTTATTATCTTAAAATCTACAGTCGCGGTGGATGGCAACAAGGCGTTACATATTTATTACAATTGTGTAGCAAAAAAAGGAAAAAATGATTTTTTTTTTTTTTTTTAAAACAATCCAAAAATATTGTACAATTAATATGCCAAGGCTGAAAAATATAAATTGAAATTACAAAACAAAATTCATTTGAAGAATTGGAAATTTTTTTGTTTTTTTTTTTGTTTCTTACAAATTCTGACACACATGACGACACGCGTTTATTATTTATAATAATGTGTGTGAGTGTGTCGAGCGGGCTTTCACATATATGTGTGTCGTGGACCAGCCACCGTAAACATTAAGTACAGGGCAAGCAATTACGCGTGCACAACTATATGATTGCCATTACATAGTACATAAATATATGAGGACAATGCAGCCTCCGGCATTTTCACAATCGTGAAACACGCAACGGAAGAAGTGAAAGAAGTAAAAAAAAAAAAAAATAATAATAATAATAATAAAAAAATCACGAAGAAGTATGTGGCCCTTTGGCTCACTCTTGACAAGGAAGTTGTGCATGCATAGCCTTGGCAATGTGGACGTTTCAACTCCCATAAATCTTCTCTTAGTATATGTGCACCATTCTTTATATCTATATATTATTTTTGTTCGCACAGGTAATATTCGCCCTTTGTGCTAAAGAAAAATCATGGAAGCAACACCGATAACAATCTATATCTTTATGATGTTAATTCATCTCAAGTGCTTCATATCTTGCTCTCTGTCACTTTGCATGTTGTTTAGGTAGATGACGTTTCATATGTAATGCCAAATGATCGCTACGGGCAAATGATCTCTCGCACACAGCACATTTAAATGGCTTAGCACCAGTGTGTTTACGATAGTGACGTGTTAACTCGTCGCTACGTGCAAATCTCCATTCGCATTCGGGCCATTGACATTGATACGGCTTTTCACCTGAAAAATAAATAAATAAATAAATAAATAAATAAATAAATAATATCAATCATGAAAATAATACAATACTAAAAAATTTTATATTTTTTATTTAATTAATTATAATTCAATTTATTCTAATTTTTTTTTTTTTTTTTTTTATCTCACAATTTGAATAAAACGGTGAAAATAGAAATAATACAAAATAATAATAATTCCAATGTAAAAAGAAGTGGTAAAACATTGAAGAGAGAAATGAAAAGGTAAATGTAAATGTATATCTATATGTAAAAGATGCTGTGGTTGAAAGTGCGTGCCATTCAAACTGGAATGTTGTTTGCCTCGCGCCCGCACACGCCATCTCCACAGAACACAAGAGATAGTGTCCAGTCTCAACACAAACGATTATATATACGTGTATATACCAGTATATATCTACATATATACAATATATATTATGTATGTGTGTATGTAAGAATGAAAATGTGTGAGCCTCATGAATGTGGTGGCCATAGGACTTGTGTGAGATAGAGCGAAAGAGATGGTGAGTCCATTCAAGAAGAGTCTGCGCCAGCCACGTGCCTAAGAGGTGTCTCAAGTCACCAGACTACTGCTGATCTATTGGATTTAACTCTCATACATCAACTGCGACACAAAACATATTGTGACATAGATGTATTCGTATATATTTGTTATTTAAAATTAATTGAATTTTAAATGGAGAAATAATAGTAATAATTATATATATATATATATATATATATATATATATATATATATAGAGAGAAAATAAATTATATATATCATGAGAAATATATATTTAGTTCTATTTGCTAGATATTTTATCATAATTAAAAATATGTAGATATATATTGTCATTAAATGTATTGAAACATTTGAATTTAATTTATTATCAAATGCGTCGTGCATTCTTAAGCAAAAATATATAGCAGGTGAGTAATAATTTATTGCACATGTGTGTAATATAGATTGTATGTGGATGTGTATAATAATATAACATTCAGTCTGTTATATCAGGTAACTCTAATGTGAATTGAACGTATAGTTATTGCTCTTGCGTGTATAGACACGACTAGATGTGGGTCGCTAACTCGTCGCACACCTTGTTAGTTTGGCTATATATTTGTTAATGTTAATACATATGTATAATATATATTTATATGTACATGTATCTCGCCGCAATACCCATCAGTTGAACCACGCCCTGATGCGGTACATCGCGACACATAACCTCTCTTCGTGTTGTATTCCATTGATATTTTTTTTGTTCTTTTTTTTTTTTTTTTTTTTTCCTCCCCTCATCATCATCATCATCATCATTTGCTCGTTGACTTTGCGGATGTGCAATGTTGCACAGATTAAATTGCATTTCCGATTAAATTTAGATCATTCACATAATCGTCCCTATTATTATTTTATTTATTTCTTTTTTTTTCTTTCAATTTTTTTATTCTGTTTTGTTTTTGTTTTTTTTTTTTTACCACCATTTTATTTTTACATATAATCTCATACGTATATTATATAAATAAGTATGCATAAATACTAACCTGTATGTATCCGTTGATGGGCCTTCAGATGCGAACTTTTAGTGTATACTTTAGTACAACCTGTGTGATGAATAAAAAAAAAAAAACAAAAAACAAAAAAATTCCATTTAATAATATGCATTTGTCTATTTTTTTAAAAATTTATCACAAATTTAGATTGCATCACGGCATAATAATATACTTTTCATTCATATAAAAAAAACAACAACTTACCAATAAAATCACAGTGATGGACTCGGCGTTTTTCCAATTCCGGATTATTTCGCCGATTAAATTTAGTGATTGCCGATTGTTGAATTCTATGTGATGGATTTAATATTGATGATGGCTGTGGATATGGAGGTGGTGGTGTTCGTCGTGGTGGACCACCAAGAGGCGAGCCCGGATCGGAAATTGGGGGCGTCAATGGTGAAACATACATGAGCCTCGTCATTGAACCATAAAGTGGTGATGTCGCACTACCACCATGATGATTAGCCTGTACCTCATTATTATTTATCGTGGTATTATTATTGTTATTATTATTATTACTACTACTATTATCATTATTATTATTATTGTTGTTGTTGTTGATGTTGATGTTATTGTTATTATTATTATTATTATTATTGTAGGTCTTTAGTGCTGTCCGATGTTGTGTATGATCATTGGACCTAACAAAATTCGTCATATTAGTTTGACGACCCTCCAATAAATGAAGAGTTGGTGGTGCTGATGATAATGGCTCACTCTTGATATCAACTGGTGAAAGTACGGGGGTTGATGTAACATCATCCGTTTCCATTTTAACGTGGGATGAGGTTGATGATGTGGATGTTGTCGATTGTGAGCCGAGCATGTCAGCATTTTCTGGATCGAGCTTCTGTATACTTGATGTAATATCTTCCCACAATGGTGGCCTGAGGAATACATCGTCGTCATTTCCAGCGGGTTGACTTCGTGATGATACAAAACTTGCTTGTGGTCGGCATGCAGCAGGTCCACTTGTTTCAAAAAAATCATCCATTGGTATTGTTTCACGTGTATTTTTATCTGGATCATCGTCATCCAATTTTTGTAATTGTTCCAAATCTTGTCGACAGAGTAGCGTATCCAAATCCGATGTCTGCTGAAATCAAATAGTAAAAATAAAATTATATAGATGGGTATGTATATGAAATTTATAATATATATATATATATGTATATAAAAGAATACAACGTCATTCATTGAATTATCATTTTCAATTTGAAAGTTAGCTATATATTTACAATATGGATATTCAACCATGACATGGCGTGATGGTGGAGATGAAAAGACTTATGAGAGCAATGACTTCGCTTTATGTTGATAGAGTGTGTGAGTAAACTGTACGTACATAAGATAAAGAAAGAGAAGAAGAAATAAAGAAAGAAAGAAAGAAAAACGAAGAGTATTGTTAATATGCAAGAAGCAAAATCTGGGGATTCAGTCAGAGCATATCTCTCTCTCTAGTCTTGGTGAACGGGGAAGGCAAAGGTAGCTATATACACATTATAAACCTCTCGACGAGGCAGAAGATACATGTTGCAGGTCGTAGGCCGTTGCGATGCAGCGTCATTGCATGATTTGTACATGCGTAACGCCTCCCGCGTGCCATACTCACAGCGGTGTGAACCACTAACACCACCCCATCACAAACGGTCCAGCAGACAGAGACACAGTAAATACATGATGTCTGAATGCCTGAATCTTCATATCTCTCCATGTCTATATATATATATATGTGCAATGTTGCACACGCAACATTTTGAATATTTTAATGGGCAACAGCACAACGGCCAACATGAAACACAACGCCCCTTGGACATGGTGACTATTGATGAATGATATTCCATGCTGTGAACGTAGATATTATTCATATATATATATATATATATATTTTTTTTAAAAGTTTATACACGTATATGCACATGTATTGTTGTATGATTGTAAGATGTGTGTGGGGGCGAGATGAAGAATGAGGTTTATGTACCAAAAGAGAGAATGTTTTAGATTGAAGTGAAGACGATGATTTGACAAATTAAAAAACAAAATTAAAATAAAAATTAATCATTGAATTTCTCTAGCTGTTGATGTGTCACACCAATAATAAATTTCATGTTTACAATAATTGATTGATTATAGATTACATATATTATGCATGGAGAAATATAATTTCTCTCTTAGGTTTTGAATATATAAAGTGATGAAACAAACGGGACTCAATATTTTTAGTCAAACATCTCTCGGTGCTATTCAATAAACACGCTCTCATTTCTTCAAACAATCACAATGACAGTTAAATGACAATATTCATTTGTACATTGTTTTCAGATTGACTCGTCGACGCTGTACTTTCGTTCAAAACGTCGACACGCCGTGTCATTTTCTCCAGCGATAATGATAGTGCACGAGTAGAGAACAAAGTTCGCCGGTCCAGCTATTAATGCTGGTAATCATAGATGGTGAGAAGGGGGTGGGGTTATATGCGGTATTAATAATGCCTTTTCGAATCTCCCCCAGGCCACAAAGCTCCATAACACACTTTATGTGTGTATATTATAAACATGTGGTAATATCATCAAATAAACTATATATACATATGTATATATAATAAGACATATCTGCATTGAAAAATGAAGCACAACATAAAATATAAAAAATGTATATCTTTGATTTATATCAATTTCTCCATATCACATGGTAATTATATATTTCAAATTATTCAAAATAATTTATCTAAATTCTGTGATAAATCATTTATTAATATCTGATTATTTATTTATTTTTTAGATTAAATTATTTTGAGTGTTGAGTGAATATTTTTTGATAAAAAAAAAAGAAGAAACGCTAAATAAATAAACATTATCGGTGTGTCCGTGGTCTTTGGGTGTATAATACAGATAACACCGAGCAATGGCTGCCTGGGGGTTGATGCGCGCGTGCGTGTTAAATATGATGGTTAGCGCGCAGAAGCGTCTCTATATACCCGAATCGAATCAATCTGGGGCGAGGCCACACCCTTGTTTAGTTCACCGATATATAGTAACAAGTACCCAGAACAGGTACTACGTTAAAATGGTATGACTTAAAGTCGCCATTTTATCGCCCCAATTGCTATATATATATATATTATATCCAACACAATATTATTGATATATTTGGTAAATATATTTTTTAATAGATCAAATTTCATGATGTAAATTAATTCAAAAGTACTGATAAAATTTATCGATACTTGAATTGATATATTTAATTACATTCTTTTTTTATATATATATAAACATTTAATTTTTCATGGGGATCAATTTAGATATATGAATTTACAACACAACAGTGGAAATATCAAGGAAGCATTTTTTCTGTGGAGAGTAAAAAACAAAAAGAGAGAGAGAAATGTATATGTATGTATGGATGGATGGCGCCGCGCCCGAGGGGGCTGAAAGGTAAGAAATGCACGAGGCTATATTCTATATATGTTCTCTTACATATATATATACATACGAAGGGGCTGGAACGATTCGTGGCAACAAAACACACCAGGAACATCGCGCGCTGCATGTGCCACAGAGCACATGTGTGTGTGTGTGTGTATGTATGTGTATATATATAGTAACGGACGGATGGACGCGTAGATTCTATCTCGCCATTCACTCGCCTCAGGTAATAAAACTTCACGTCCCATTATTTACTTGCGCATTATCGTTATTTTACGCCCACAAACTCCATATTTATGGTGAAATTATTCAACATTATTTTCCACAGATATGATATGAATGAAATGGATGATTTTAGAGGATAAGACGTATTATCTTAAAGTAAAACGATTCAACTTTGCACATAGTCTTTTAAATATAAGAGACAGAATAATGAAAAATAAATACAAAAAAAAAAAGTAATAATAATATGAGAAAATCCAAAAAATTTGGTATAGATTGAAAAAGAAATTTATCAATTGCTTCTTGTATATAAATGTCTTTATGTACGTGTATATAAAATTACGTATATTTATATGATTATGATGATAATCCACAAAAAGGTCATAGTGAATCTGGTATATTTGCAAATATAATTCATAATATATAATGATGATGTATTTTAGTGACGTTAAAGATAAATTGAAACATATTTGATGAATTAAAAATTCGTAATATTGTATACATAAAATATATCCTGAGAAATAAGAAATGTAAGTAGATTTTTTGTTTGTTTGTTTTTGAATTGCAATGAAAAGTCATTTATATTGCTCATGAATTCTCGTAGTAAAATGCATTTTATCTACTTATATACCACTGGCAATCCTTAAGTATCATTGTTCCAATATGTTTCGTAAGTAGATTGGCATTTGTGCAGACGGCGCGGGCGAGTTAAGTTTGACCTTTGAAGCACTTTCTTTGAGCCACGCGTGACTCGACGTGGATATAGAGAAATATTTATTGTATGTCTGTGTGGTGCACGTTCTCAGTTATACAGAGGTAAACACTTTTATACATATACACATGTATATATCTTTAGATTTTAATTTTCATAGCATGTGTACAGCCGCAATCTTGCATAAATCTGTGTGACATCATGTGATAATTTGAATTTTATCCAATTAACCTTATTATATTTGATTTTAATACATATTCATTACTATAAAGGGCAGAAATATATGTATACATTTTATTTCTCCAACTCAATAATAAAACAGTTTATTAATTATATGTATATAGATACAGTAGAATATTAATATGTCAAGGGAACTTTGGTGCTGAATTACAGGATGTTAATGATTTTAAAATGCAGAACACGCCAGTAAATTGTGCAATGACAAATCATTTTTCAATTTCCAAGTGTCAATTATTAAATTACTAACATTATTTATTATTATTATTTTTTTTTTTCTTCCTCTCATTAATTCATATAATTTCAGTGCAATTTAAAATATAATTTTATTTTCAAATTATATCAGTCTATTTTTCATTCAATTTCAATATGAACTTAAAAATTTTGTGTATTATAAATTATTATGTTAGATAACTCGATGATTTATGTGATTCACTGATATAACAATTGATTAAAATGAAAAATAAAAAGTAAAAGACGAATTTATTGTTTGTCACAATTTCGGTGCATCATCGTCATTGGTTTTCTCAATAAATTTCCTGAAGTTTAAAAGATTAATGGATCAATGATAACGATACGATTGTAATATATTAAATTAGAACATACAATTTTATATTAAATCGAAAAAAAAATAAAATAAAATAAAATAAAATAAAAAATACTTTTCATTTCAATATCAAACATATACATTTATATAAAACCATTAAACAATTAGCTAGAATGTTTTAATTAAATGTTAAACATCATTTATTTCAATGTAAACATAATATTTAAGTAATGCATTTTCAAACACATTATCTCTTGTCACTTGTGGGTCATGTGAAATTAATGAAAGCCAACATGCAATGCATTAGTGTGTATTAAAAAAAAAAAAAAAAAACATGCGTGTATCTATATATAAAAAAAAAAAAAGGGATTCGCGACCATTGTCTATATAATGATATATATTTTTGATCCCTCTTTTGTGGCACGTGTCAACGTTTTACCCATTGTAAACACGAATAATTAAATATTTTTATATATATATATATTTTATTGCTTTACATAATTTTATTTGTTATTTTTTATATCAATTTTAATTTTTTGTTTCAGCTGTTGTCATAATTCTATGCAGAAGCAACATCAGTAGCTGTACGTGGGGTCGCATAGTGACAGGGAAAAAGAAAAAAAAAATATATATATATATATGTATGTCTATATTGAGTGGAAGCAAAAAGGGGAAGCCCAAGCTGGAAGGTAACGACGTGATAAAGTCGCGTGCGTGACCCGTGGCCAGTCTGGGGCCATCTACTATATAGTCTCCACTGTATATGTATATACATATAATACACGTTTAACTCTCGCCTGCTGCTTCATCATCGATCTCCGTGGGCCGCCGACTCACGCGATTTGCGCGCATCCCTATGGCGCGAGCTAAATACCCTTTTCAACGTCCTTTCTTCGCTCTACACCTCCATCATTCTCTCCACTTCGTATGGGTATGACCGTTGGTTTATTTATACTTATTTTTTTGTTTTTTTGTTTTTTTTCTTTTCTATTTTTTTTCACATTTAACAATATTATACTACATCATACAAAATTATTATTTACAGCCAATTCATTCTCATAACTAGGATAAGAAATTATTTATCTCTATCAGACATTGAAGGTATTTAAAGTTATTTATATTTATATATATTTTTTTTATAAAATTATTTTATAAATGATTCAAATCATTTGTCTATTATTGATTTCCAGATATAAAAAATAATTGTTTGAATTGATATAATAATCATACGAGATTATAATAATGAACAGTTGGACTGTAGAAAAAAAAAAAAATGAAAAAAGATAGAGTGATGTACGAGTTCGGAAATGCGATGATTGTATATGAACGTACGTGTGAGTCATTCAAAATTGTACGGGAATCACGTTCATAAAAAAAGCCAGTTAACGCCACGTCTACAGCAATATAAAGAAAGAACGAGGTTAGATGGATGCATTAACATGATTACTATATACTCATCTGTATATAATTGTGTGTTGATGGTGGTGGTGGTGTGGGCCAATGCGAGTCAGCTGGTCGTGACCGGCGTCAGCCCATGACGTTACACCAATCTTTAAAGTTCTCCCTCTTCTTTTATATAAACACACAAGGATAATTTGCACCTGGTGTCAGTTCTGATTCTATCGATGACGTGAGAGAGGGTGCTTCAACACACCATTACATACTCGATGACACGCACTATATGATCTCTATTTTTGATGAAGGCTAAACTGCCATTTATCATCATTAGAAAATTACTTTTGACTTTGCTATTGATATTACATTTATATATATATATATATATATATATAAGATGATAAAGCCAATAACCATTTGACCTGCATGTCCATTTAACTTGATAATGTAGAAAAGCGTCAAGAATTAATTGCACAACGATGGAAAAAGAAATGGTATCCAATAGTTTATCATTCTATCTAAACTACATATCTAATATATATCTATACTATTTTATTTGTTTTCTTTCTCACTCTCTTTCTCTTTTTTTTTTTCATGATATTACTCCCTCCCTGGTCGTGTCCACAAGGCCTGCTAATGCACTTTTAATTAATTAAATGGACGGATGATGGCCTCACCCTCCCTCACGCGCGCGATGGTTCTTGTGCGGCTGACCTCGCGTGCCGGCTG
This sequence comes from Dinocampus coccinellae, assembly GCA_963920625.1. NCBI lineage: Eukaryota > Metazoa > Arthropoda > Insecta > Hymenoptera > Braconidae > Dinocampus > Dinocampus coccinellae. Next base: position 7,739,541 of record OY987185.1, on the reverse strand, counting down.
TCCACGAACGGTGCAAACTCATCGCTATATAGCTCTTTTTATCTCTCTTATGCTATTCTATTTTATACCTGGAGTATATATAACTGCCATAAAAAATAAAAAGGAGACCAAGTGAAGAGAAAACAAAAAATAAATAAATAAGTAAAACAGAGGTACATAGTATATATATTAACTAATGTTTAGCTCGTAATTTTTTATGAAAAACAAAATAAAAAAAATATGTTATTTATATATATTTATGTTTATAATTATTTATACCATATACAAATGATGTATAGTAACATAAAAATATATTATTTTTATTATTTTAGATGGATTGTATATATATATATATATATACACTCTACAATAATTTAATGTTGTGGTAAAAGAAAGCTACTTAATTCGAATGCATTATATAGAGTGTCTTTCTACCTTTGGCTAAAGGTGGACCACCCGAAGGCTCAGCGGGGTCACTCAGGGTTTCGCTGTAGGAGCGCTCTCATAATTAAGCTCGACGATGACATTTGATTTAGGTACTGGAGAGCCAGGACATGCTCCACGAGAGCACAGTCTTTGCTCATTTTCTTTAATTTGCAAGCATATACGAGAATAAGAATGATGTAAAGATGAAGAATATCCTACAGTCTCACTAACTCAACGCAAACACTGAATATACATATATGTATGTTCTTAAATTCTTCATGCTGTCTACTCTTGCCACATCGTATATGTGGTGAATATACACCATTAATACAATTTATTTAATGACATTAACAGTGAGGAATAATTCGTGTCGATATTCATTCGAATTTCATCTTCAACACATAAACAGAGAAATATAATAAATGTCATGAAGACACGACATTCCATATCTCACAATTAAGGGCATATTTGATGTATATGTGGATATATAAATGTACATGTATTCACATGTGTAAACATCGTGATGGAATATAAAAGCAAACTCAATGACCTGGCTCAGTAGTAAAGGACATAAATAAAGTTATGAAATTCTCGTAACGACTACAGCTATATGTATCCTATACACAGCAATATATTGCATTCTCTATACTTGAAGAGTTGGCAGTTGATGGTACAGTCGTGAGTAATATCTACCGTTGGAGAATTATTTAAATGTGGATAATGCGAAGCGGAAAAACAATATTTATATATAAATACTTGGAATATATCAATTTAAAATTGAATACTCTGATTCACTTATGAAATACCACATCCTAACCTCCAAATTTTTATAATATTTATATTAAAGTAAAAGAGGGAGATGTGTATATGAAATGAATAGTTATCACTAATCATGAGGTGTTTGCAAACATATTGTTGGCAACACAAATCAGCATAAAAAGAAAAACAAAATATATATATATATATATATATATGTGGTTGTGTCCTCCCTATTCTTGATCACATTGAGATTTATTATCATTCAAAAGCGCGCGACAAGCTTCCCCTTCACACCCATGACCATACAAACGAAACTTGTTAATTAAATGGTTTATGGGTGAGACCGAATATTCGAGTTTTTATAGTCAATTAGCCATGGTCCTCCGTCGTGCTATCTTAAAAAGTGCAGCCCCCAGTAGACAGCGAGGATGTAAGATCCAGGACGATTAGAATGAATGGCCGCCATAAATCAGCTCTCTCGTTGGTTACTATACTATATACATATATATATATATATATATATATACAGTGTACATATTCTGTTCGTGTGTATTACAACGTTGGGTTTTCTTGGCTCGTGCATCCAGGATCCACAATTGGAATCTCGTTAGACACCTCGTGCACACTATTCCCTATCTTTTTTTTTTTTTGCCCAAAAACTTATAATAAAGGGTAGGAAGTGGTTCATTTTGTATTTTTCATTCGCTGTTGTCGTTTCGCTCACACTCATTCGTTCTACCTAATATACCATCTTTAACACTGTCTAAATCTTGATCTACCGCTTCTTTTTTATTATTATTATCATCATTCGCTTTCTCTTCTTTTTTTTTTTACTCTTTTATTATATCCCTCTACCTCTTATCACTCTTTTTTTTTTTTCTTTTTTTTTCCTCGGTTCTCAAGTTTTCTTTGTTGCATTTTGAGAGAGATTTATTCATATGATACTACTACTACTACTACTACTACTACTACCACTTCACCACATTTAATTCTGTATTTACTTCATCAATTTGAACATTATAATACAGATGATTGCGTTGATGAAATATCAGTAGTAGATGTGTGTATATTTATATATATAACTCTTTCCTTATTTCAATTTTCTTTTGTCAACAAAAATATTTTTCAAGTAAAATGCACTTCCCATTATGCCTCACCTACAAATTCCCCATTTATTATTTATTCCAATATATGCACATTACAAAATTCATTATAAATACTATTATAATTTGACGATCATTCATTGACAGTGACATATCCAAAATAGGATTGTCTTATCTTTTATTAACATGATCAAATCTCACATAAGAGGAAATAAAAGATTTTTTTTTTCTTTCTTTCCTTTTAAATGAGTACTACTCTTTTTATTTTTTTCCTTTTCTTTTTATTATCAATATAACACACCGGAAGAATACTTTTCACATATATAAAAAAGAAAAAATAAATAAAACAAAACAAAACAAAAAAAATTGGGAAAGATTATTTGTATATACATATATGTAGAATAGGCTAACGTAAAGACAAATACATATGTGTAATCTTTGTTTAAACACTCGTACACTAGTGTTTGACATTGTCACAAATGACTTCATCGAAAAAAAAAAAAAGAAAAAAGAAAAAATGAAGAACAAAAAAAAAAAGGTCATATATACATTATACATTTGTTTAAAATGTTTTTATGAACGAAAATAATATAGCGATGTGTATTGTAAAAACGTGAAAAATTTTCACTTTGTTAAAAAAAAAAAACTAAAAAAAAAAAAAAATTATTATTGTATATGTGATTTTACACTTCCTCAATGTGTCATACATACATTTCTTTTATTTACCAAATTCTTTTTAATTCTCATTTCCTTTTTTTTTTTTTATTTTTTTTTTCTGTTTTGTTTTGTTTAAATAATATAACTTATATCGTTTCTCTACCCAAACATCATTACTTTTATATTTTATTATGCATGTAATGATAGCCGATGGGTATCAGCGTGCCCCGTCTTTCAAATAAATTTTCCATTGATGTTTATAGGCGAGCAACGGTAATTTAGCTTCGATTAGTGCAACATACCCAAGAATGAGAGAGAGAGAGAGATAGTGAAGAAGTAAGAGAGACAAATGGAGAAAAATAAGTGAAGAGAGTGAAGAGATGAAGAAAAAGTGAGGAAAAAAAAAATTAATAATAATAAATAAATAAAATAAAATAAAATAAAATAAAGAGGAGATAGAGAGAATGAGGAATATGAAGAGACACGGACAACTAGAGGAGGAAAAGAAGCAATTGACTGGTTGGAATGCTCTTGCTCGGTTATACCTCGCGACGCGTAGGCGTATAGACCAAGAGTTGGAAGGACGTAAAGTGCCCAGGGGCAGGCATCAGCCACTAGGCAACATGTATAATAACAAGTAGAATGGTAAAGTGTGGACGAAAACTTGTGACTTATCCGCGGCCCATGTGCGTTGCCTTGTTCACTGATGGGGTCATCAGTGAAAATTAACATAACTGGGTGGACTCGTATATAAAACGTAAGTCGCGACAAGACACACAATGTATTCATATATTATATACATGTATGATTATTAAATATAATTTTTTCTATCTGACTCATGTAATTTTATTTGTTCATAGGTATGCAAAGATGAGGAAAAAATAATAATATATGGGTGTATAAATGCAGTGTGTATTTCAAGAAAAAATAAAAAATATATAGATAAATAAATAAATAAATAAATAAATAAATAATAATGAAAATATAATATAAAAATTATATATAAAGCTCAAGAGATTTGAGTCATTCATGATGGATTTGAAGGTAATTTATTCATTCATATCTTGAGATTTTTTTTTTCATTTATTATTCTTTTTCTTCTTCTTTCTTTATAACAACCACAGGTGCTCCAGGCAGTTTTTTTTTTTTCTTTTTTTTATTCACTGCAGGAGGTAATCAAAGACGAGATGTCAATGCATCGATATGTGTATTATATATAAATATGTATATAGCTATGGAATTGATCTATAACGATTGGTTTCTTGCGTCAAGCGGCGATACAATGAGACAATTATGGGGATGGATGGACATGGAGATATAGCCAATGGATTAGCCGGTAGCCAACACTGTTCCACTTGAAATCATATAGACTTTTGTATATATATATATATATATATATTTGGGTATATAAGCCTCAATCAGTCCCGCAACTGTCCAGGTGAGTCTCTTGAGATATTTTATATCACGAGTCATTTTTAATCTGCATCATAACACAACATCAATATCCTTTATCTTTTTTTTTTTTTTTTTTTTTTTTCATATATATATCCGTACTTTATAGTTATTCTCCAAGGATCCGGATGTTGGATACCCCACTGTCGTATTTGACAACGAAATTTCGTGTCCTCGCGCTTGGATATTATGACGCACAGCGGGACACTAATAATATACTTGGCCCCATATACAGATAAGACTTCTGAATCCATTCGACGCGCGATTTAGATCAAAATATTATTCTGTATGGGTAATAATAATAAGTCTATATATACAACACGAAGAAGAAGAGAAAAAAAAAAAAAAAACAAAAAAAAAATTAAAAGAATGAAAAATAAAAAAATCATGAAAATTTTTTTTTTTTCTCTTCCTTTTACTTTCGACAATCATAAAATTTATTCACTCTTTTATATTTATTAATATTTATTTATTTATTATTATTTTTTTTTTTTTAATTTTATTATTTATCATAATTTATTATTTTATAAATCACAATATTCAATTGAATATTACAGATTGTGATAATATATAGAGTTGGATAATATTCAATGGGACGATGAGGTGGTAGAAGGTGAGGTCAATAAATTGAAGTGTAAACACTTTGAGAGGACAGACCAACACAGTCGAATTGTTCAACCGCAAAGGGATATATATATATATATATATATATATATATATATACTTTATTATTATTATTTTTTATATAGAAATATATATATATATATATATATACCTGTGTGTATAGATGAAGGTGCGAGCACGGTGGTATGATGCTAGACCACCAAAGGGACTGCACACGATTGCATTAGGGGACTCGCCCTATGTGAATGGAGAGCAGAGTGAGAGAATACAAAAGGGACTGGGAGTTGGTGTCGTTGATTTGTGGTCAACTAATTTTCAAGCACAACACAAGACCGCCCTTCTTCACCATTAGCCAGCCATTCTTAAATCCTAAAGGTGTATTTCAAAACTACCCATGATGTGTATTTAAATATTTGGTGGTATATTAAATTTTTAAAGGTACGTATATATATATAATAAAATATTATATTACAATATTTCATGAAAATTATTTGTATTTATATATATATAAATATTTTTTTTTTTCTCCTTATTTTTAAATTTAATCTGCAATATTTTCCAGGTAATTTACTGAATATCTCATGGTTCTCCAGGAAGAAATTTTTCTCAAGTCACTATCGATGAATCAAATAATTTTGTTTGGTTTGCGACTATTGGCAGGAGTCAATAACTATAACTGTATGGTCTTTTGACTGGTGAAAAGGACAATGTTCCCTGCGGGGAAGATAATCACGCCTCATATGACTGCCCCCTAAACTTGACTAATCATGTTGTAGTAGAAATACGAGAGTGAAAGAGCAAAAATCACGAGACAAAATGATTGAGGTACACAGTGAAGAGGAAAAGATGGATAAAAAGCAAGCAAAAAAGAAAAAAAGAAAAAGGGGAGAATAGAAGAACCCCCTACAGGTAATGGGTATAAAAACCCATCGATCGCTTCAACTATATATGTATTATATATATATATATTGTCATTATTCAACCCTCGTGTATTTTTCTCAGAAAATTTTGGGTAAAGCTGATTGACTAAGCTGGATCATCATTGATTAAATCTCTGTATTATATATTATTTCATACAACAGTATTATATATATAATATACAGATAAAGATACACATATGTCATTATAAAACATCCAGGATTTTTTTATGCAAGGTAATTTTGTTTTTTTTTTTCTTTTTTCATAAATTCCATGTATACATGATAGAATATACTATTTAAAAATTTATTTTTCAGCAAATACATTATCTAATATTCAATTGATAAAAAAAAAAAAAAAAGATGACAATAATAAAAAAAAAATCAAAATTTTATATTAAATACTGAAAATTATTACATAAATTGATTGTAAATAGCTCAATGATCTTTATATTTATGCATAAACTCGAGTATAATAAGAAAAAAAAAAAGAAGAAGAATAAGAAGAAGAAGAAGAAATAGAGAAGGAAAAAAAAAAAAACGAAACGAAAGAAGAAAAAAAAAAAAAAATTACGTCGATTTCACGATTATGGAGATACGGTTTCCAGTAAACGTGACGTTGGTTTTCAGATGAAGAATGCATGACCTCAATATATATAACTCGTGTTGTTAGAAGCATAAGAAGTTGAAGAAAACCCGGAAAGGTACTCCACCCATAGTATATATAGAGAGAAACGAAGAGCGCAATCTTATGAGGATGAGCGCACAGTGTACGATTAGCCATGAGTGTGTTAAAAACACACGTGCACATGCATATACAATATATACATATACATATACTTATATATCTTGTAAAATATATTTTACGTTGTGCATAACGGGTTATACCTGAAGGCAAATATATATGTGTATAAGATAACTAGTAGAAGAGTCGATGGACATTTCACGTGTGCAATTGCTAATAATTTCATGAGTATCGTTCACATATTCATATACGCATGGATACATAAATAATATAATATACGTCCAAATGATTTTATTTATATAAACAATGAAATTTCAATGATATATATATCGCAATATCCGGCGGAAATTTTTTATTATTTTTTTATTCAACGGAAATCGAATCTGAAAATGCCAATAATCTCCATCAGTGTATATACATTTAATGACGGACAAATACGATTATGGACTAAATATCAGAGAACATATAACACGTATTTATATATGTGTATGTATATAGGGGGACGTACATCATTGAATCGAAACGCCTTGGTGCTCTAGGCAGTCACTCGTCCATGCATCCGGCGCGCGGGGAGTCAAAGGTGTGCGTTTATAATATACACTGATGCCCGTATATATACACGCAGACAGTGCAAAAGCCTCCTCCTGCGCCTTCTATACTTTTCTTTCTTTCTCTATGGTCCTTCTCACTAACTCTTCACGAGTGTGTATGGGTATATGATTACTACAGGCGCATGAGTGCGTGGGAGTAGCCTGACCGGACCATTGGAATCCATGTAACGGGAATTTCCGTTGATCCAATGAGGAATTATTGCTTTTTATTAATACATATATATATATATATTTATTTATTTATTTATTTATTTATATACAAAGAGACAATTAGATAATCCCATTAGGATTTATTTTGTTTTGGCAATGTTAATCTTACAATTTACGTATATATAAGTTGCATAAATAAAAGAAAAATTGAATGTTTACAATTGCGCATGTGTCATCCAAATAAATAGTGAATGATAATCTTTTTTTTTTTTTTTTTTAAATACTTCATAAATATTTATTGGTTCGTGGATAAATATTGAAATAGATATTTTATATTGTGTAACCGAAAATATTTGTAAATTTTATCTTGAAGCTTTATCAAATGAGATTATCAGATTCTTTAAAATTGTATATTTAGTTAATTTAACTTGACTTTATCAGATTAGTTGAGTGATCCGATTGATTTCAAGCCGCATATAAATAAATTATATATTTATTACACTGTAAATTTAATTATATTCAATATAATTCAATTATATTATTTTATATAATAATAATAACGATGATATTTATTGAAATATAAAATAATGAATGGGACAAAATTGAAGAATAATAAAATTCAAATAATACAATATACAGGGAAGATTAAAATTTGATAATAATTCAACATCTCGAGTGAAAGTGAATCGACTATAATATGTATATATTTCTTAATGATTTGAAACAACGTGTTGGTAATAATAGTGATGATTGTAGTGGTGAATGCAGTAAAAGGGTGATCGCGCGCAGCGCACACGAGAGAATCGCACGCCCAAGGAGAGTGCGAGAGACCTACGGAGTGCGCTCACATCACATTCTAGGCTATTCCGCATTCTATTCCCCCACTATATATATATATATATATATATACATATATACACACATTTACCTCTCTCATCTAGAGCCACTGGCTCACCTCTACGCCTTCGAGCTGGAAAAGTTGTATGGACACCCCCCTCTCTCTCTCTCTTCTTTCTCTCTATTTCTCTCATCGTCTTTTATATACTTATTCATTTATATATAGAAACAAAGAGTGAGAGAAAGAATATTATCTTGTATACAGAGAAAAGGAAATGACGATGAGACACATCTTTCAAGTCACTTGGATTGGAGAAACGTGTCTTATACCTACATACGTGAGCGGTATACGCGTACAGTAAAAGCGACGGATCTTTTACCATTATACCACCTTCTACCTATGTGCATTTACACAGTTATATATATATATATGTGTGTGTATATGTGAACTCGAACCGAGTGCACGGCCCACTGATCTCGCGTCTTCGCGGGCTACCTACGTGAGTTCATGCACGAGAGTATAGATCTCTGCCAAGTTGCACTGACTTTGCGGTATACTCACACTTGCCAATGACATCCAAATTACTTTACACTATTATATATAAAATAATTATTCTTCTATCTATGTGTGTGTGTGCGCGTGTGTGTGTGGGCCTGTAGATATATCTCAATATTTCAGAGTAAATTCAGTGAGTCATTATTTAATTTTTTTTTCTTTTTTTTTTTTTTTTTTTTCAATGATTAATTCACGTTCAATTACTCAGACACACACATGAACAATCTGATAGTATATATTTTTAAATTCCTATCGTATGGTATAAATACTAATTATAAATTACTGTCACACTCGTACACGCGATAAAATGTATGAAAAAAAAAAAAAAAAAAAAAAAAATCGAATTATTATTTTTTTTTTTGTTTTATTTTTGGATATCAATATATTGCAAGATATAATATAAATGTTTATATATATATATATATATATATATATATATATATTATTTTTTTTTTTTTTTTTTTTGTTATTATTTTGTGATATATCTATTTATATATGTATATATATACATATTATATTTGTTTGCGCCAATTGTTCGACGATGCATAGAACAAGGACGAGATGGCAATTGTTGCAGTGGTTACTTTACGTTAAATAATCTTATGCAATATATTATTAACATATTCTCTAGTTTATGCTATTTAATTTTTTTTTTTTTTCTTTTTTTCTTTTTTTATATACATATATATATATATGTGTGTGTTTGTATATACTTGCATGATATTTTCCATCGACATCTGTATATCTTGCGCTACAATATTGTATGAGAAAATTGTCTCAACGTCATTTAGATATAAACGTATCGCGTGGGAGGTTCACCTTGCGCGCATAACCAGATCTCTTTCAATTGAAATGCAACAAATATATATATATATATATATATATACATGGAATTAGCAAGTTGTAGAATTTTACACGCGTATTTTAATATCATATCGTTACATGCAATAATTCTTTTTTTTTTTTATGTTCCTTATTATTATCTATTATTTTTTTTTTTTTTTTTTTTTTTGTTTTCGATTACTCTCATTGCCATTTTTTTTTCCCATTTTATTGTATCAAATAATTATATATATGAGAAGTATTAAAAATAATACAAAGTGATATTTTAGTTAATGGAGTAAAATAATAATGTAAAGTTGTTTATGCAAACACGACAAAATTGTCCTTGCTTAATGACGTTATACATTGCAATTCTTTATACTCTTAGTTCTAATAAATGTTTGTGATTGTATTGACATGATTTCGATTTACATTTCCCGTCTTAATGGCACTGGGTAACTTGATTTATATAGAGTTGAGATCGATTGTATTATATATACACTCGTCGTGGCAGAAGGATCGATGTATCTACAATCGGCACTCTCCCTCTTCTTTATATATAAATACAAAATAATCTTGATATATATTATATATAAATTGACTTTCGATATCGTCGAAAAATCGATTTCTTCATGGTGTAGGGAAGTAATAGTTTGTGTTATTTCACCATTTTAAGTGAAGCAACGATTAAAGTTCAGGTCAATTATATTTATATGGCATTTCAGTTTAAATCCATGAACACCAAATCCAATAAATTAATTCACATGATAAATATTAAATAATAACAAATAATATAATTAATTTAATTAATAACAGAGAAGATTTACTAAAAAAAATTATAAAAAAAAAAAAAAAATTCATTGTATATATGACGTATATGATTTTGAATTTATTCACGTTATAATTTATATTTATTGTTGACGCGTGAAACAAACAAATGATAAGAATAATGAGGCGTATTGATATATATTAAAAGTTCTCTAATATCTCTATACGCATTCTCTCTTATTCTCTTTTATACATTACAATTGAATTGCTTTTATCTTTTTGATAATTTATTATTGCATATATTTATATACATATATATATTTATTTATTTATATTTATTCACACTCAACTTGTTCTATCTCTCTATATGTACTCTGTATTATTTCAAGTAGAGTTTCACCAGGAATCAGACAAGGCCACGGGCAAAAAAATTCTTGAGAATTTAATCGCTCATTGTGTATATATACAATTATTTATATGTACATATGTACATTTTGTGTGTATGTATGTATGTATGTATGTATGTATGTGTGTGTATATGGCGACATTAATAATTCAATTGGCTCACCAATGTAATAAAACTAAAGGGGTAATTTATTGAGAGTTAATAGATGTGTCGTTAGGGCGACATTAAGCAAGATATATATATATATATATAAAACATAATACAGACTGTATAAACAATTAGTAACATACATCAAGTCATCCTATCACATTGGTGTTGTTGAGTGAGTGGCATTACTTTTATACCATACATTAATGGCCAATTTTTTTCTCTCACTTTTCATTGTATTTTTTTTTGTTTTATTTTTTATTTATTTTTTTTTTTTGTTTTATTTCCATTTTTTTATTTATCCATTTAAAATACACGTGTATATTATGATTATTTTTTTTTTCTATTTATTATCATTAATTATTTTATTAAATCTATTGAATTTTATTTGATTTTATCGTATATAAATTACTTCCCATTGGCATTTATCAATTTTTTATCTTGTTATCAGTGAGCTCTCGTGGCTTGAAGTTGAAAAAAATTTCTGAATAAAGTGCCCACACGAGACTATAATTGTTTTTTTTTTTTACGTATTTAAATAATTAAATGAATAAATAAATAAATAAATAAATAAATAAATAATGTGATATTGAGAAAATATAAATTACTGGGTATAGGGGGTAATTTATTTATTTTTAATAAAAAATTTTTTTCAATTCAATTTATATGATTAAACGGTATAAAAATGAAGTTTAATTTCATTGAAAGTTTTCAACCTCGAGTTATGTCATTTTATTGGTGTTTAAAAGTTATGTGAGTGATAAGAGCACGAAACGGAAATCGCATGGATAATCCTAGCAAATATAAAATATTTTTATATTTATTCATGCGTATATTTCTCTCTCTCTCATACACACACACACACACACACACAAATATATATAGGTGACGAAGCGCGTACAAACTGATAAACATTCTAATCTCAATGTGACTTTGAGTATATCAAGAATTTATATATATATGGAGTTTATTTAAAAAAAATTTTTTTTTTTTGTTTTTCATTTTGAAAATATGTAATTTGATATGATGTGATGTGATGTTCATATCTTCAATTGTATTTTAATATAAAATTCATTAATTGAATAATTAATATTCAATTAATATTATCAGTGAGTGCGTAAATATAAATATTTTGTAATTTAAAAATACGCGTTCAATAATTTATATTTAATAAGTGAAAAAAAAAAAAAAAAAACAAACAAACAAATTTTATATTTAAACGTAAAAATATAAGTATATATAGATATTGTTATTGAATGAAATTTGTGATAATAATTGATATTTATAGTCATTATTGAGTTGCAATACATGACAGATTGATGATGGTCAATCAAAGATTTTTAAATTTAAATAATTTATAATAATTTTCAATAATATTTTTGAATTAAATTCAGGGTAATGCAAGAGAAAAAAATTGAAATTATTTACAAAATAAGTGTAATTTATATATATCAAAGTAAAATACTGAAATTATTCTATTTGATTATTGTTATTTTTTCTCTTTTTTTTTTTTATATATATATATATTTTTTTCTGTTTTTTCTAGAGTACGTATTGTAATAAAATACAATTGTATCGTGACACAATACAATGAATACTAATATACGTAAAAGTAATTTATATAAAAATATACGTCATAATTTATGAATTATTTTAAAAACATTTTAGAAAATAAGAAATAATCGAAAAATGAATAAAAGGCAAAAAAAAAAAAAGAAACAAAAAAAAAACAAAAACTTTAAAGAAATAGAAAATATTTTTATCTCATTATTTTTTGTGTAATTTAAATAGAAAAAAAAAAAAAAATATCGCAAAAATATTTTTCTATACGTTGACATAAAATTTATTCTCAGTATTTTATTTCATTTTATGAAACAATGAATCATTTTATCTACATATACCAAATATAATAAATCTCTGTTAAATAGTTAAAGTCGGATGCGAAAAAGAAAAGAATAATAAATAAATAAATAAATAATAAAATTTACACAAATATACCCAATCATACGTATTATTCACGATTATATATATATATACATATATGTAAATAATAATTTAGGGTCAAGTAGTTCTGTGGAATTTCAAGAGCGTAGATATCTCCCGTGACTTGTTCACATCATCATTATCATCATCATCATCACCTTCATCGGATTTGTACACCATTCAGACTCACTCTTATCTTCCCTTTCGTGACACATCCATAACGTCAATTCACCATCATGTGTAAATACCCACATAAATACATATAAAATAATAACAAACCGAGAAAGTAAAAAAAAAAAAATATATATATATATATATATACACATCTCCAAGAGATCATGCACTCATATATATAACTGTGTAAATACACAACTCATATACGATCTACTTACTAAGTATTTACACTTCAGGTGCAATTCTCACACTCTATTTTATTTTTTATTAAACTATATCTTCCATTATACTTATTTCATTACCTATTTATTATATTATTTTATTTATATATCATTATTATACATACATATATATATATATATATTTAATTTTTTTTTTCTATTTTCAGTCATGCAAGAATAGACACGAGTATAAATGAGAAAACGATTTCGCCATTACGATGCATCTGTGAACATATATATATATATATATAAGAAAACATTCGACGGCAGACAACGAGCATGCAGCTCACCATGGGAATCCATAGGTCACGCGAATTCCAACGATATCGAATTGTCGTGTAAAGCCAGTTGCCAATAACTCCATATATATCACATATATTTATATACTTAATTATATTATATATCTACATAATACACTAGATCAAAGTAAGTCAAAAACAAAGAAAAAAAAAAAACAAAAATTATCAATAATTTGTGTATATTCATCAAATATGTAACAATATCAATGAATATATGAATAAATAAATAAATTGATATTTATAAATTGAATTTCCGGAAAGAAAAAAAAAAAGAAAAAAAGAAAAAAGAGTAAAGAAAATAAATAATTATTTCAATATATATATATATATTTTTTTTTTTTTTCAAATAAATCAAGTCATGAAATATTTTCAGTCTTTAGCACTCAATCAATTTCTCATTATCTATTTAATATACATTCACGATTATATAGGTATGTATGTATAAATATATATTATACGAGTGGAGAGGTGTAAAAGCAAGATTTTTCCATGGCAAACATCTCTTTGTTCCATAAAATAACGAATGCGCTCAGTCACGTTAGAAAGTCACAAGCCAAACATATAAACCAAAGCCACAAGACCAACAACCATCAACGGCAGCGGCTGCAACAGCAGCAGCAGCAGCAGCAGCAGTAACAACAACAACAACAACCGCCACAGCAGTACCACCACCACCATCACCATCACCACCACCACCAGCAGCAGCAACAGCCGCTGTGGCAGCACACGGACCCTCCACCGCCTGTGCACTCCATTGCTCCATACGATAGAGCTCATTCGCCTGTCCCGTCTTGCCATTCCTACGTATATATAAAACTCACAGAGGTATATTGTGTTATGTTATATAAACAATGCATTGGAGTTAACATACTTTACCACTGTGATAGTAATAAAAGAAAAAAAAAAATATATATATATATATATATATATATAACGTGTGTTGATATAAACTGAATTTTATATTTCTCTTTCTCTACATTTCTTTCTCTTTTTCTTTCAACTCATGCTCGCTCGTTTGTTCACTCACTCGTTTTCATTTGTTCATTTACTCATTCCCTCTCTCCATCCTTCCTCACTCGCTCTCTCTCTCTCTCTCTCTCTCTCTCGATCTTTTTCTTTTTAAGTGTGTGTTTCTGTCTATACACCGTTGCTCTGCGCAGAGTACGCGGTCTCGCGCACTCCACGCTGTATTTTATGCGCGCGAGCGCACAAGATACCAATCTTGTTTCTTGACCTATATCCGCGTTTGCATCCTTGCGCAACTCGACTCTTTGAAAGGCGTCTTCGAATAATCCCCCTGTGGCGTGGTCGCTGTACGCCCGAGCACGATTATACACGTTTGAATATATACAAAATATATTTACACACACATACACACACACATATAGACATACACACGCATGTGAATACTGGTAAATAATAATTTTAATAAATTTATATTTATATTTGTTTATATATATATATATTTTTTTTTTTCACATTTAAAATTTGTCTGTATTTATTTTTATTACAAATTAAAAATAAATTGATTCGATGAAATATTTGATAAAATTAATTTGAATTTTTTTATTTTATTATTATTATTACTATTATTATTATTATTATCATTTTTTTTTTTAATAAAAAAGAATTTTTAATGAAAATATCAAATAATTCTTCTCACAAAAACTCATAAATACAATTGTATGTATGTGTGTATGTATAATAAGTTGTAGATATTGTTTGTTAATCCAATCGAGCATGATATACGTGATTATGTTCATGACAAAATACGTGATATCTATCATTGAGTATCTATAAAAAAAAAATATATATATATATATATATAGATGTTCATCATCATCATCATCATCATCATCATCAAGAACAAACCGACTCCACGTACGTCCAACTTGTCCATTCACATATATACATACATATATATATATATATATACGTGTAAATATGTAACTGTTAGGCGCCGTGACGGCTAATAAAATGTTGTTGCTAATAATAAAGCCAAGTGTGAATTAAGAATCCCATTAATCTCAACGTTTTTTTTTTTTTTTTTTTTTCCTTGTATTATTCATTATTTTCTCTTTTTCTCTCTTTCTCTCATTCTTCTTTTTCTCCTTCTACATTTACTGTTCTCCTCTATCTTGTTATCTCTGCATCTCTCTCTCTCTCTCTCTCGCTTAATTAATAAATAACTCGTAATTATTATTATTGATAATATATAATTGTAAAAGTATCTGAAGAATCTCGTCAAATAAAAAATCACTCACACACATTTTACTAATTAATACTGCACAATATTAATTAACACGATATATATTTAAATATTAAATTGACATATTGATGTGATGAGACTAAGAAACGAGGAAAAAAAAAAAAAATAAATAAAAAATCCAATTTTTTTTTTTTATCGTGAATTTTTGTTTTATTGTGAATATCTCAAAAATAAAAAAATAGAAAGATCATTGCAATAGTAGACTCAGATACAGATTTATCTGTATATGTGTGGATGTATAATCGAAACGTTTTCGTTGGGCGGTGATAGCTCGTGCTTGCTTGATGCTAGAGTCAAGCGCTTTCCTTCCGAGAGAGGTACCGTTATATTATATATTGCGCGAACTACAGAAAGTAAGCAAAAGTCCGCGTGCGCCTCGCGTTTCCCCACTATATATATATATATATATATATAAATGTAGTCT
>OY987185.1:7093212-7120712 GCA_963920625.1 Dinocampus coccinellae | reverse complement strand
TTACATATATACATGTAGACATAGAGAAGGGCGGGGAAAAATGTAAAACAATGAAATAATATTAGTAGTATATAATCATGGGAAAATTTTCGTGAGAGATTGTTCATTAAATTTAATTTAAATACTATCAATAAATAAATATGTTAGTTGTGGTGTTGAATTAATTCAATTTACTCTTTAAATACATCGGAAAATTAGCTACGATTGAGAGCAAAATAAAAATAAAACAAACGGGAAAAAATGAAAAAATAAAAATAAAAAACTGAAAGAATAGAGTTCAAGATCCTGGTAAGAATCGTTTTCCGTGTTGCTCCTTAGCTCGTAACAATAATTCTATGGCTGCTGTGCCCTCTTCAAAGATTGTTATCTCGTGATAATCTCCAAGGATTGCTTGAGCGTCTATTCATTCCTGCAAAGTTCCTCGCAGTGGAAAATGGTAACGAGCACGCGTTGCACAGATATCGTCACGGGTATAAACTTGGATAAACGATCGAGTCATTCTGTCTATCGTTGGTCTATATTGGATTTATTTGTAAAAATCAATGGTACAGCTTCCTAATAACCATTAGGATCGTTGAGTTGAACTCACATCGTCTCATTTATACATACCACGCGATCATCATTTTTACTTGACGCATAAATATATCAATTGCCAGTGAGTTCAAGTGCATTTTATTTAAAAAAATTTTTTAAATTACTACTAATAATAAAGAATAATGAAGTAATAAATGAGTATGATATGATATGAATGAAAAAAATTAAAAATAAAAACGATCATTGAGAATAACAAATTATTGCACAAGTTTTATGAAATATATATATATATATATATATATATATATTCAAGTTTATTTTATACATTTTATTATTTATTTATGTTTTTTTTGTTTGCTCTTGGGTTGCATACATTCCAATGTAAAATCGTGAGCACCTGGAGTCGCGTGATTATACATCCTCGTGACTTATTAAGCGCCATCATTCACGCCAGTGCCTGACACGTTAGTGAATGTCAGCCAAGCGAATCAATCGTTTTCTTTTTATTTTCACATATTTATTATAATATTATTTTTATATTTTTATTAATTCATATATTGCTTATTATATTATTTTATTTATTCATTCATTCATTATTTTCTTTTTTTTTTTTTACTTTGGAAAATTTTGCAGTCGTAATGGAATTTTTTAAGCTGCTAAAAAAGATCAAGTTGATATATACACATTTATATATATATTTATTTATTTATTTATTTATTCATTTAATATATATGTAGTTATAATATCCTTATGAGAGTCTCCATTAAATCGTTAATAATTCAAGTTGAACGATTCTCCAGAGACCAGTTTCATATATATACACACAATGCATATGAGTATATATGTATTTTTTTTTTTTTTTTTCTTTTCTGTGTAGCCAGTCGTTTCGAATATCGTGCAATCTATTTATGAAAACCATCGCGACCACTGAGAATATCATATCAATTAAATTAATAATACCTGAAGTGAAAGTATAAAGGTCCGATAAATTATTGTATCGACATCGATTTTCTTCTTAATTTAAAGATATTATTTTTCTCTTATTTTCTCTTTTTTATATTGTTCTTTGAATTATTTTGATCAGATTTTTTTTTTTTTTTTTTTTTTTTTTTTGTCATTGTATGCGAATAAAATTCATGACACACACATACACACATACATATACGGGAGTATATGGAGATATTATATACAAGCGTGAGAACTCGGTAAAATATAATTTACTCGGATTCATTGATCCTTGGGTGAAATGAAACGAGTGCGATTAAAGCGAAACGATATAATCGAGACGATTAAATAAATTTCTTTATTTTGCAATAATAAATGAAGAAAAAAAATAAATAAATAAAAAATCATACCAATGAAAAATTTTAGTAACAAAAAAAAAAAAAAAAAAAAAATCAAAAATAATAACTAAATAACAATTCCGGAAATTGTTTACTAAAGAAATTGTTTTGATATCTAATTATAATAATTACGAGACAAAAAAAAAAAAAAAAAAAAATCGTATTTTCATCAATTTCACGACAATTTAATAAAAATAATATTGTAATTCTGTAAATTGTATTTTTTTTTTAAATTATCCAATAATTACATTTTCAAATTTATTATATATATATATATTTTTTTTTATCAGTTTAAAAAAAAAATAAAAGATAATGTTTTTTTTAATTCCTCTTATTTTTTACTCGTGACACGACTAAAGGTTAATGTGGCTATAATTTGTGCAGTTTATGCAAACGACAATTCAACCAGTTATATATATATATATATATTTTTTACTATTTAAAATAAATAATGCATTATGACCTATAAATTAATTTGAGATAAATGAAAAAACGAAAGAAAGAATGAAATTGAAATAAAATGATCTCTAAACGAATTTCGTCGAAATTCACCATTTGACATAATCTTTGATTAATGCTTTGACATTTATAAATTTGAATATAGTATATATATATATATAACCGGCTCGTACATTGAAATCATCGTCCTTTGGCCAATAATTTATGAGTATAATCATAACTGCATCAAGAGTGTGTATGCTATATATAGAGAGTCTCAAAAGCTCTTTGAGTGGAGAGAAAAGCGGCTGAATAATAAGAGCGAAACATATAATACTTACACACATATATATCGCAAAATGTATAGAGTGGGAGGGAGACTTGAGAGCGTGAACAACGACGCGTCGTTGGGATTGCAATCTTCAAAAGAAAAAGAAAAAAGAAAAAAGAAAAAAAAAATTAATAAAATGAAAAAATACTCATTTCCGTTCGACGTATTACCATATGGTGTGTGTGTGTGTGTATGTGTGTGTTGTGTGGACGATGTATATAACCCAAGTAATACTTTGCGTACGTGAAATAGTTGGTATAAAGTATATATAAGGGATAGGAAAATAAGGCCAAGGCGTGTATATGCGTGACACGCTCGATGATAACGCTCAAGAATTTACACCGCCAGTACAGTCATGCGTCTTTGCGCAATTAGGTAAATACCTTTCTATATCGCTTCTTAGTCTACCTTGGGGCTTTGCACACCGCGTGAATTATAGATACCGCCAATGAATAAATCCTCGTTTGTGCTACGTCGTAAAGAGACGTGAATTTTTTTTTTTTTTCTTCTTCTTTTTTTTTATAGAATAAAACGTAAGAGCAAATCGCGTCTACGCCTTATCCAATGATTTATCGGTATTACTCATCTGCCAAACCAAATAAAACACTATCACACAATTTACTCAAGTGTCTATATAAATATATAATTATACGTATCAAACATCTAACATGTATAAAATTTAGTAAAAAAAAAAAAAAAATAAATTTTTTCCTATCATATATTTATATGTGTATATATAAAATAAAATATAAGTCATTTGTAATTCATTTTATATATACATATATTTTTTTTTTTTTTTTCTCCTTTTCTTCAATTATTATTGAAATTATATACGTGACGTGTGATGTCGTGTGATAATATCATGTCAGAAAAATTCCACGTGTGTAACTTCCTGTTGGGTTGAAAGGAGAAAATATTCAGGTGCATCGGAGAAAACGGATCCACAGACCGCGTGGCGGCGCACAACTGCATATATCTCTCACTCATAAATATATATAAATATACATACATTTATACACAACTACAGAATAATTATATTATCCCAATTACTTTTCGTTGCGTCACATATAAATTATCTCACCAACATTCACTGTATTATACATATATATACATGATAATTGTAATTATAAAATATAATTCTCATGGACCACTGGTATACGTAATTCACTACGTAACCTTGGCTTTGCTAACCTTATCCAGAGGTCATATATACACATATTATAATCATACAAACAAAGAAATAGAAACAAAGACGTGAAATTTAGGGGGAAAACGGGAGAAGAGGGTGATATGTGTATAAATTTATATTCTTTTATCAAAACTAAAATGAGCCAAAACTAATTGTTATTATTATTTTATTTGTGTGTGTGTGTGTGTGTGTGTGTGTGTGTGTATTTTTTTTAAAAGAAAGTAATTTAATCATTTTCAAAGAAAAAAAAATTTTTTATTTTTTAAATTAATTAATTTGTTTATTTTTTATATTTTATCATATTATTATTGTTATTATTATATATATATTTTTTTAATTTGCGTGTATGTATGTATGTATGTATTTTGAGTGGCAATTTAATTTTTAATTTGCAGATGGAGTTTATGGGACGCGCACGGGACATAAATCGGTGAAAGATATGATCATGGAACCATGAGAGATATAACTTCGCTCGAAAAAAAAAAAAAAAAAAACAAACAAACAAACAAACAAACTAACAAACAAAAAAAAAGAAAGAAAATATAAAGGAGAAGAAGAGAGAAAGAAATAAAAGGATGAAAAACAAAAAATAAATATGAATAAATAAAAGACAAAAATGTTGGAAAAAAAAAAAAAAAAAAAAAAAAAATGAGAGGGAGAGGTGTCCGCGAGCAACGCGAGAGACACATCATCTGACCGTGAGAGATTGGCCAAAAGTCCTCGTATGCCTTGTACGAAATATGTACACGTAGTGTTTTATAAATATCAAAAGTGTATGTGTATATATGTGTTTATGTATTTTTGTGTTTTCGTGTACGAGAATGAAAGGAAGAAAAAAAATAAAAAATAAAAAAAAAAATAAACACATGTACCGAGAAGACGATGAAGAAAAAGAAGAAGAAGAAGAAGAAGAAGAAGGAATGAGAGATGTGAACACGCGCAGTGGCACACGAGAGCATCTAATTGTGAGTACCTAACGGAGAATAATCATAAGACTTCGCACTGTGTCGGGTTAACGTACGCCCGGTCACAAAATATATATTTCATTTCATTTCTCATATACACAATATACAAACATTAAATATATATAAAATTAATATATCTTTATAAAAGAGAAATAAATGAAATGAAACTTGACAAATTTACGATAATTTTCCATATAATATTTTTACACGAAAATGATGAAACAAAAAAGAAAAAAAAAAAAAAAAAAAAATCCAAGCGGAAATAATTTATATTTGTTTGAATTCATATACGTCACACAACCGATGGTGTTGTGTTCCTATACATTCCATCATACATGTATATATATCGAGTCGAGATAGTACCGCGCGTGAAAGCGGATTCTAAGTACCCAAGCTCCTTTCCCGAGAGTCATAAAAATTATGCATTGTGTTTGGTTGCCAGCGGAAAGATGCTCTTATACCATTCGACAGTATACCATTGTTCTTTGAACACTCTTCAAGTCGATCCGTGCAGTTATATTTCCCTCCACTACCCCTCCACCCACTTGCCCCGGTCTCGTAACTATACAATTCGCATACCTAAATACCTGGAAAATCGTATTTACTACATTTTTGTCCCTTCCACCTTTAACCATCAAAGTGAAAGAATTCCATTTATTCAATAGATGAATAGAATTTTTTCTTTTTTTTTTTTTTTCATCTTCTTCTCAATTACATTTTCCACCCTATCGCCCGCCTTATATCCTGTGGATATACATAATTATTTTCATATATTTTCTTTTCATTTTTGTTTTTGTTTTTTTTTTTTTTATATATATATACAAGCAATAATATTTTTCTTCGAGTTATTTTTAATATCAATCATACGTGAAATACACGTAATATCGATTGGACATTGAGTGTGGGCTTATCGGACGTTGAGTTTACGAATGGCTTCAGTAATATCCTGTTTGGTTATAGGCAAACATGAATATTCCCTGCAATATAAATATATATAAAGTATATGAAAATTAAATAAGTGTTGAGGTCGAATATCAGAATATACGTACCATATATACGTGAATAAATTTTATTGATCGTGCAGTATTATCGCAGCGTGTAATTATTATTTGAGAGTTTTGTACGGTCAATATAAATGGTGAATGAGTAGAAATGAAAAGAAACGTAAAATAATATATATATATACATATATCTATGAACATATACAAGTAATAGGAAATAAAAATAAAATGCAAGATTGATAAATGCCGTGACGAACGAGTGATTGATAATCAGTTATATAAAGATGACGATTGATGAGCGATGCAAATCGTGAGAGTTACTCGTGCCCCGCATATACACGCACACATACGCACAGACATTTATATGCATGAGTGTATGATCCAGCATTTGGAATTGAGTGTATAGATTGTAGGGGTATAGGAATGCGTTTGAGAACGCTGGTGGTTTGTCGATAACGCGACGAAAAAAAAAAAAAAAAATGAAAAAAAAACACGAGAAATCCGACGTGCCGTACGTGGTGTGACGTCCGCGCAACGGTGAGCATTCACAAATAACTCATCCATAGTTATATATATGTGTATAAAATATTAGTGTACATAGAAAAAAGGTATATTAAACACCTGTTGATTACACAAAATATATCAATATAAAAAAAATTAATTAATTGATAATGGCATTGATATATTTAATTGTTAATATAGAGAAAATATAGATTTTTCTTTGTTTTGTTTTGTTTTGTTTTTTTTTTTTTTTTCAAATTTTATTGTAA
Organism: Dinocampus coccinellae; assembly: GCA_963920625.1. Taxonomy (NCBI): domain Eukaryota; kingdom Metazoa; phylum Arthropoda; class Insecta; order Hymenoptera; family Braconidae; genus Dinocampus; species Dinocampus coccinellae. The sequence goes on along the minus strand of OY987185.1, from coordinate 7,114,141 downwards.
ATAGGACGTACGGTTTGACTTCACGTCTCGACAAACACGTGTGTGTTCACTGCCGATGTGAGAAACCAAATAAGAAAATATATGAAAGAGGAATTTCAGCTGTAAGTAGTGGGGTAAGTCACTTTCTTAAAATTTAAATCATAGGTGTGTTTAAGTGAAAATTACTTACATTATTGTGGCTTTAATACACCCTTCCACCCCTTCTCACTCTCACTCTTTCTCTCTCTCTCTCCCTCTTCCCCTGGATATTTTTATATCTATGTGTGTGAATATATTGTGTATGGGTTAGCAAAATAAATGTGTATATGTACAATTTTTTTTTTAGAGAAATGACAAGTAGATAATGAGAAAAAAAAGAAAACGAAAAAAAAAAAAAGAGATCAAGGTACTAAAAAAGGTTGGAAAGTATGGAGTTATTCTTCAATTTCTGGTTTATTTATGATATCACTTTGATTTCTAGTAAAAGAAAAATCTTTATGTGTATTTGTGTGTGTATTTCTTCATATGGTTAAATTCATTTCTCATTAGCCCTGACCGCAAAAAAAAAAAAAAAAAAAAAAAATATGAATAAAATAAAATTCGTTTCAATTACATATCCTATTTTGTTCATTAAAAAATAAAGATAAATAAAAAAATAATACAGAAAGAAAGAAAAAAAAAATATAAATATCATTGAATTTAATTTTACTGTTTTGGCATTGATCCTCGATCTAATTTCTTTGTTGGCAAACGAATATAAATAATTCCGTATAGAAAACGAGATTAGTCACTATACGAATCATTAAACCTAAAAATGAAACAAAAAAAAAAAAAAAAAAATTAATACACTCCTATCCCCCTCACAACAAAAGTCAATTCCATACAAGAAAGAAAGAAAAAAAAAAAAAAAAAATTACAATAAATTAATAACTGACAATATAACCCACCCAAAAAAATAAAAATCAAAGCACAAAAAAAAATAAATAAAAAAAAATAAATAAATAAATATAAATTCAAAATATATCACGTGCAAATAATCAAACCAAGGTCGAATTTCGAAACACAATAAAAAAGTAAACGGATTATAAATTAAATCTCAATTCGATTTCATTTACAATACACGGAATATAATAATAAATATATATATATATATACACACTATCTTTAATACGTTTCAACTTAATTTACAATTTAAAGTAGATGAAAAAAAAAAAAAAAACAACAAAACAAAACAAAATAAAAACAGAGAAAATAAAATATTTTACCATACACACATACACACATAACAGTACTATTTATCTTGTAAGGGAAATTAAGCCGTGTGAAAAAAAAAAAAAAAAAACAAATAATACAATAGACATTTGTAAAATGCAGAGAGAGAGCGTTTTAAAAGATTTTGTCAATCTTGGAAAATACTCCTATCTATATAAACTCACTGAACGTACAAGTCTACATAAAAACACATGAATATTTTTTATAAATACAAAAATATTATATATATATATATAATACACATATGAAACACCTGTACACCGAATGAGGAAGCTCTCTCGTTCCACTTGTACCGATGTCATTACCTCGCGCAGAAATGGCCTAATTTGAAAAGGCAGACGTTGTTTGTACCTACATATACACATATATACATATGAATGTATATATGGAGGCCCTGAAGGATCTTTTGCGGCCTTATGCGCTCGGGCGCGTTAATCATCGTCAAAGCTTAACGAGCCCCGCGCACAGGTAACGTGGCACTTACCGCCGCCCCAAGGATAGACCGAAAGCTGGTCGTTAGAACTCACCAGGTATATATACATATACATATAGAGAGAAACCAACTGCGGCGACGTAGCAAGAGAGTAAAGAAGACAGGGAGAAAAAGAGAAAGAGGAAGAGAGAAAGAACGTGGTTGGAGCACATCACGAGAGATCGCACAAGATTTTCCAGGGTCCAACACAACGCACACATACCCACACGCAAATAAAATATATATATATATATAAAGTTAAAGGGGGGTAGGGCGGTAGAGCGAATTCCTCGAGACTCACCCAGACAGACCTCTTGCCTCTTTGCAATCGACGATATACCGCCTTTATATCGTTGTTTCTCTCTTTTCCTCTCTTTCTCTCATACACACATATACATAGATACACAAACGCGAGCCCTCTCGCTTTTACTGGAAGGGCGCTTGACATTGGCTGATAAAATCTCCATACACCGACTTGCATTCCATCCTATTTCTCTTCTCGCTTTTAACATTATCCGAGACCAATGGTGCTATAGCTTAATGAACAGCTCGTCTAAATATATTTATTATTATGCATGTGTACATATATCAATATATGTATATACATATCGGTTGAAATGTATATTTATGGTTAACGTGAATTGACACTTTCACGTGATTACAATCGAACGTTTCATAATATTTCTTTAGGTACACGCGGGTGAAAGTTATTATATTTATCCGGTATAAACGTCAAACATCGTGTGTTAATGTTATATTAGTCCGGAAATTGTGATAGTATATTTTATGCTATTTATTTATTTATTTATTTATTCATTTATTTGTTTGTTTTTAAATGGGTGGAAAAGAAAGAAAGAAAAAAAAAACAAATAAAAACAAATGATTTCAATACAAAATCACTAATAGAAATCAGGAAGTGGAAATTAATTCTATTTGAAGATCAATCGGTTGATATTTACAATCATTGATATTGAAATTAAAAACCTCTGTGGTATTTGGCCAAGAATATTAAAAATATAAATACCGTGTGTAATAAAAATTTATACATGTGTGTGTGTGTGTGTGTGTGTGTGTGTGTGGGTGTGTAGCTCAATGACAAAAATTTCACTGACGCAGCGAATTGCGCTCGACAATTTTTGCTTGATGAGTAACTTTTTTTTTTTTCCATTCAATTATTTCTCAACTTTACCATCATCATCACTATTAAATTATTTCTCAATCATGTCAGAAAAAAAAAAAATAATAATAATCATAATCATCAAAAAATTATGATATTAATAATAATAAATAAATATGTAAATGTAAATTATTAAATATAATTTAATAAAAATAAACTCCGAAGGGGAAAAATTGAAATGAGAGTAGATGAAAAAGTAAGAAAAAAATAAATAAATAAATAATAATAATAATAATAAAATAATATATAAATATAAATATAAATTCGGCGCACACATAGTTAAACATAAGGATCACAAACAAAATCGACACTTACCGATAATCGAGCCTCCAGCGTGCCGGTGATCCCTTTCCCACGGCGCCACCGATATTTCAATCCGACACAGATAGACCGACAACGAACGGCCGCAGGGGAGCGGACGAACGAACACGGGTGGTTGGGAGGGAGGAGGGAGTTCACTGTACTCACGGCGTTATTGCTCTCGTTGCCGGTTAAAAGGTCCACCAAGTAATACAGAAGTAATAGAAAAATTGAACAAATATAATTGCACTGTGTCTCCCGAAAGAAAAAAAAAAAAATAATAATAATAATAACAACGATAGAAATAGAAATACAGACGAGAATAAACCAAAAAGTAAAAAAAAAAAATCAATGTCACAAATGTAGAATTAAAAAAAAAACCCTCAGAATAATCAATTTTTTTTTCTACTTTGAATATTAAAAGAAAAAAAAAAAAAAAAAAAATCAAACAAAATAAAATTACAAACGTCGTGATAAATAAATTGACGAGATATTGAATGAAAACGATATAATAGTGAGAAAATAAGTGTTCGCTTCTGTTGTTATTGCTGTTATGTTGTTATTATTCCTCGATTTTCTTCTTGTACTAGTGAGAGACACTCGTGACGCGAAATGCACGTAGCATCGTTCAACGATCAACTAACTCTCGTTGCAGGCTTGCACCGTCGATGGATCGCTCAGTGATTGCCGCTCTCTCTATCCCTGCCGCGCGGTTACACCGTACACCCCGTCTAAGCTATACGAGCGCTCTGATGCCCACAGAGAAAAAGAAGAGGGGAAACATGCGTGAACATGAACGCACGGTCGTAACTTTGTTTACATCCTCAACGAGAAACACGCGCGCGATATAGCGTCGACGATGTCTCGGAGGCAAGTGCGGCAGTCGTGTGCGCGTTCCACCGAGAAACTCTCCAAGACACGGGAATCACCGCGCGACCAACAGTCTCTATCCCTACTTTTCTCTCTCCCTCTTATACTTTAGTTTGTTTACGTCTCGCTTTGCTCAATTCCCCCTCTTGGGTATTTATATTTGACTCTCTCGCTTGGTCGTACTCTGCCTGAGACTATTTCGTCTCTAGTTGTTTACCTCATTTCTTCTCACTCAACTTTACTAGCTGTAGCTCGACGAGAGACCACACTGAGGATACACATACACTACTTTATGTAGTTACTTTTTTTCTTACATTTTTTTTTTTTAACATTTCACTCATATTTTCTATTTTCCCGCACATTTCAACGATTTAATACCATCCAAATACAAATTTCACAATACTTTTTATTTTATTTTGTATTTTTTGCTATGAAATTTTTTTTTCTGTTGTTGACGGAGGTACAGAAAAAAAACAAATGAACAAAAAAAAAAAAAAGGAGTGAATATTTAGGATAATTCATCAAAACTATTTGTATAAACACCTTTAATTCAAAGTTGGTGTTTGAAATAATGTATGAATTAATTTACAGATTTTTTACTATTATAAGTCTATATAATTAATATGAAATTACTTATGTGGTGGCCACTTCCATTGATTTTCTGGTTCTTGACTGATTAATGGATCCCATGGTTTCCATACAATCATTCTACGTGCAAGTAATAATTCATTTTGTGCTTGTATAATTAATTCTTCAACTTGACCACAATTAATTTTTTTCTCCAGAGTATGAACATCGGGAGTCTGCAATAAAAATTTCATTCAAATTTTTTATTTTAAAAATTTTTTAAAAAAATTAATTTAAACAAAAAAAGTTGAATGATTCTTACAGTTTTTACTATTTCCGCGCGTTCTTTCACTATTTGTTCTGTACTCATTCGATAAACTGACGTTTCTGGAAATTGTGCTAGGGCTCGTAGAATTTTCGTATAAATATTGATAAGTTTTTGATGTGGTAATTTAGCAACTGGCAAACCTCTCAATAATGTTGTCTGTAAAAAAATAAATATGTTGTTATACGTAATCAACATTTTGAAATAAAAGTCAAATAGGTTAGTGATAAAATTGAGGTTATGTCGAGTTGTGTAATCACAAAATTGTAATCTACATTCCTCAAATCGTAATAAAATGTTAGAAAATATTAAATAATTCATTTAATACTTACTTTCTTGACAACACCAGCCATTTTTATAAATTAAATTATTAAAATGTTTGGCGAAATTCTTCACGTACGAGATTAATACTCTGCTCCAGTCCAAATGTTACACACACCAATAAATAAATAACATTCACACAAGTTTCCTACTCTACCGATAATAAATAATGTTATTTTTCAAATATAACCTCAAGTGTCGCAAATATTTTCAACTATTTTTCTTTTTATTTATTGCCATTAGAATAAAACATCAAAATAAATTAAAAATTATAAACACAATAAAAATGCGATGATTTTTAAAGTAAAAGTGTTTTTTATTTTTGTTTTTCACAATAATATATGTTTATCGGTTGGATTTGGCGACACGTTCAAGTTCATCCTTCTTTTTAATTGCGTATGAGTTTGATGAACCCTTTGCGGCATTAATAAGTTCATCAGCGAGACATTCGGCAATTGTTTTGATATTACGGAAAGCAGCTTCACGTGCTCCAGTGCACAATAACCAAATTGCTTGGTTAACACGTCGGAGTGGTGACACATCAACTGCCTGTCGGCGTACAGTACCAGCACGACCGATACGTGTGGAATCTTCACGTGGTCCAGAATTAATAATAGCCGTAACTAAAACCTACAAAATAGAAATAAATATAATAATTTATTATTTCATGATAAGCACTGAATTATAATTAAATATACAGCATTAGTTTTTCGATATAAATTACCTGAAGTGGATTTTCACCAGTAAGCAAATGAATAATTTCAAATGCATGTTTAACAATTCTTACAGCCATCAATTTTTTGCCATTATTACGACCGTGCATCATCAATGAATTGGTAAGTCGTTCAACAATGGGACATTGAGCTTTGCGAAAACGTTTAGCTGCATAACGTCCAGCTGAGTGTGGCAAATATTTAGCATTCTTTTCTTTGACTGCAATATAATCTTGCAGAGACATATCACTAACTTGAACATCATCACAATTCCAACGTCCAAATAATTTTATTTCTGGCAACTCAGCGGATATTGCCAATGGTACTGCTGTTTCAGCACCAGCAGTGGAAAGAACCACATCTTCGTATTGTTCAATTTCCGCCATTGTCCACCTGAATAACAAACAAAGAAGAAAATTATGAAACAACAGTTATTTAAAAAAAGAAGAATTTGTATGACAGAATTAACCTCAATCTTCCATTTTTTTTTTTTTTCTCTCTATTTAAATTAAAATTAAATATTTCAGAGTATTATAAAATATGTTTGAGCTACAATCTATTTCAAATTTGATTAATTCAATATTCATTTCAATATTAACAAAATTCACGTATAAAAAATTATGCAAGGGAAGAATAACAACTGTAGGCATGTGGCCATGCGGTCACATGAAACAATTTATTTGATGTATTGATAAGTTGGAACTAAACACATAACAAACACACACGATATTTTATGTAATCCAGATATTTTTGATTGCTTGAAATCACTTTTTTTCGTCTCGCCGACACTATAATATACCAAACAACATAATATCTTACCCCAATAATGTACACTCACGTCTTCGTCAGAGTAAGCGTGAACAGGAAAAGGCCATAACTGTCATGGCGCTTTAACCCGTAAATTTCCGGAAATATCAATATGAAGTCAAAATTACAACTAGATAAACTACTAAAATTCAAATATTAATTCAATCGATATTTAATTTATCATACTGTCAAATATTGAGAAGGAAAAATTTATCAATTTATTTTTATATTATAAATATTCACCAATTAATAATATTTCAACATAATATTTTAAATGTTGAGTAAAAAAATTATCCGGACTCTGTTGAACCGACATCGATGAATTACCGACTATACAGTTACAACACACCACATAAAGTAATCCACTAGTTGGCGCCACTAAATCAATTTTCAATGTAGCCATTATTATTTTTCTTTTCTCTTCAAATATGAGTGTATCGTGCAAATAAATGGTGCAAAAATGTATCTATATAAAAAATAATTAACTCTGTGTCTAGTTAATAATATAATTCCATCAAATAATAATCAATTAAAAGTTTAATAATACAAAATGCCAAAATAACTGTGTAATTGGTGGGTATGTAAATGTGAGTGTATGCAATTGTGAATAACAAAAAAAACAAAAAAACAAATAAAAAAATTGACTACTACGACAACATCAACACAACAATGAATATTCATCACTAGGCAGTTCAATCACAATACAATTGGTAAGTACAAACACATATTTCTTATCTCGATATTGTCAAACTATGAAAATAAAAAATAATAAATAAATATAATAAAAGATAATAAAAACGTAAAAAATATTTTATAATAACCAGCATAAGCCACAAACTATTTACACAAGTGAAAATGAGAGGTGGAATATTTTTAGTGGATTTTGCGAGACGTAGATCCATCTCACATGAGTAATCCTTGTTACTCAGGAGGTTGTCCACGTCGACAGTTTGAAAACGAATAAAGGGGTGATGGTGAATAGGTTTGTTTGGTCTATATATATATATACACATATACATATGGGAAAGTAGACACTAAAGGGTGGCCAAGAGGATTGGTGTGAGTGAATGAGAGAGGGTTGAGAGAACGGTCATCGGACAGACTTGCGGTTGTGGGAGCCCAACAGTATTGTAGTAGTTTAGCAGTAGTACTAGTGATGGTGATAGTAGTAGTAGTAGTAGTAGTAGTAGTAGTAGTAAGAGTCGTATGTATAAAAGGGACGAAATAGCATCGAATTTACGACCCCTCGCTCCAAATCGTCGAGCCATCTCGGATTCCACTTTATTACTTTGAGAAAGATTTAGTTTAGCTCGACGTGGGTCTACCGCATGCTCGTTAACGCTCTCACATGTACAAACGTATCTATATACATTCATTTTGTCTTGGAAATATTACTTAATCGTTATTTTACAGTATACATACATACGTTGATGGAAACACAAGTGAGAGAATGACAGAGAGCGAGTGAGAAAAGTAGAGATGAACGAGGGGGAATTTTTAAAGAAATTTCTTTATTACACTCATGTCGTAAATTTTTTTTTTTTCCATATTTTTTTTTTATTTATTTTTTTATTTTTTCCTTTAACGATTAAATTTTATGTACATGCGTATGTATATACAAAGGATTTGGAAAATCTGCTGTGTAAAGCAATGAAGAATAACGGACACCGATTAGAAATTTAATACGTGAATTACCAAATTACCATTGCAGAACTAAATTAGTAACGCTCATAACAAAAGTGAGACGTTTTAGTAGGAATAAGAAGAACGATACATATAGACAGAGAGAGAGAGAGAGAGAGACCGAGAGAGAGGGAAAGAAAGGTGATGGGAGAGGGGCAAAATATTATATTCGGCAAGTTCCAAAGTCTCGGCGCCGACCTCATTGCTCTACAGACTCGAAGAAACATCGGCTTCGGCGACTTTTATTACTTTAATCCCCCCCCCCCCCCTTTATTTATTTATTTATTTATTTATTTATTCATTATTGTTATTATTATTATTAATATTAATATTATTATTGTTTATTTCTTTTTTCCTATCGGCTTCTTACTACAGTCTATCTCACTCGCTTGACTCTGTATCAGTCTCTGTTTCCCTCTCGTTCTCGTTCTCTTGTTTTTGTTGAGTGTCTCTCAGTTTCTATTGCACGTATATACACACACACACTACTTATATAAAATACATACAAATATGTGTATATATGTATTTACAGTGGTTTTACTGGCGGTGATTTGCCAGTGAGGTCATTAACGATGAGAGAACCGTGAAGAAGAAATGAGATAGAAATTGTTTTGTGTGTGTGTGTGTGTGTGTGTATGTGTGTTTATAAAAGGAAGTGAAAGAGAGAGAGAGAGCATAAAAAACTGGCAACTTAATAATTATGACACGCTGACCTAAGATTTTACTTTTACACTCTTGGATTATTTATCAATATTTCTTTTTTTTTCATTTATTATTTCCTATAATGTGTTTTTTTTTTGTTTTTTTTTTTTTGTTTCACACTGTAATTAGTATGAATGATAAATTTATCGATATCAATCAGTGTAATCACATGTACATATATTTATGTATAATTTTCAATCGTGCATTTTTAATGTGCATATATCATGACTGTACACAATGTGTAATGATAATATAAATACAATTATACATTGTTAGATGTTTTACTTCTCATTCATTTTATTATATACAACTATTATTTCTATTTTTAATTTTATTTTTATTACATATATTTATTTATATACCAATAATATGATATTATGTTGATAAAATTTGAGTATTGTATTTATATATAAATAAAATTATATATTGCATCAATGAAACTTTTTTTTTTTTCTTTTTTTTTTTTGTAATAACGAATACTCGTTGAAGAAATAATATATGTATTCATTGAATACGTGTGATACGTCACATAAAGAATGATAATTATTATTGACACATTGCGTAAACTAATTGCAATATATCATGCATACAAATATATGTCTACATGAATAAATAATTATTTTTCATCAATTCAAATAATAATTCCCATTATAAATTCATAAATTATGATTATTTTATTTGTCATTAATATTTTTATTTTTTTTTATTGTTATTATTTTTATTTATATATTTTTATTATTTCATTCGACATTTTATTGATTATACTTTTCTATTTTCTTAATAAAATTATTATTATTGTTTTTTTTGTTTATTTTTTTATTTTTTTATTTTTAATGAAAAAGAAGGAAAAAAATATTAATAAATATGTATATATATATATATATATATATTGAGAGTAATATTTAATTTAAATAAATAAATAAATAAATATAAATATATTTGAATGATGGCTAGTGGATTTATGTGAGTTTATAATCACCCGTGCAAACCACAATTTACAAATTCAAGCCACAATATATATATATATATATGATTGTCTCTGTTACACCTTAACCGCAGGGCTTTTACGACCTTCCATCTTCTCAGTTTTCTTTTTTGCTGCCGCTCGCGTCGGTAAGCACTTCAATCACCTCTCCATGTCTCATCCATCATATATATATATATATATATTTTTTTTTATATATATGTTTTTTTCTTCTTTTTTTGTACTTCAAATACACACATACACATTGACACAGGCATTCATAAAATATCATTGATATAAATGTCTATACGTTACTATATCTCTTTCTATTCAATTAACACCAATCGAACAATCCTCGTTTTTCTAACTCACTTATACTTTATAATATTATCCTGTGCCTCTCTCTCGCTCATTCTCGTTGTTTTTTTTTTGTTTTTTTTTTTCTCTCTCTCTCTTTTCCCCTATTATATACAACTCGCAATGTATATAGTATATAATTTTATTCTACTTCCACACATTCAGTTTCAATAGTGTGTTCCTTTTTATTTTTCATCATTGTTTTACTTGTTAATGCGATATAATAATGTCTCGCTTGCACTCATGCCAAATGCAATTGTTCAGTGAACGTGGAACGATTTGAGGGAGCTCTGTTGCAGCGCGTTACATTATATTCTGTGGGCTTGTAGTCTCATATCGTATTATTGTCATGTTTCACCGACACGAGCCGTGGTAATAGAAGTGAAGGGAGGGAGAATGGAATGGAGTTGGATAATTCCAAGTAGCTTTGTCTGCTTTATAGCATACACACATACATGTACGTATACATATACATATACATATACAGATGGATTTTATTTATGTAAACACAGTGTTTGGTATATGTGAAAATCAATTATTTATTCACAGTAGGGAATGATATTTTTATGAGAGACAAAAAAAAATAATAATAAAAAATGTGTTTATAAAAATAATTTTTTATTTTTGTTTTTTTATTGAAAAATAAAAAAAAAATCTGTAGGCTTTTCTTGTTTTTATTATCTATTGTTTTTTATAAACATCAGATTTTTATTTATTTATTTATTTATCTATTACTTTTTTTTTTTTTTTTTTTTTTTTTCTCCGCTTCTAGAAAGACGTTTAGGCCACTTGGTAGGGAGACAGAATAATTAATGGTTGTGTTCCCCTCTCTACCTGTATCTCACTCTATTTGCTATTTATATTTATCGAGACTGGCTATCCTGTTCGCACTTTTATTTCGACTTTGTTGCTAGTAACATTACAAAATTGTGTATTAAAATTTATATTTCTTAATAATATTACAACAAAACTATTAATCAATTAGTATTTTTGGAGTAAAAAAAAAATAATAATAAGAAGAGAAAAAACTTTTTTACTTTTTTATTCACGTGTATAAAAATTAAAGACAGAATTTTTATTATTATTATTTTTTTTTTCTTTATTATTATTATTATTTTATTATTATTTTCATTTTTTATTGTTTGTATAATGTAAATATTATTTTGCATTTGAATTAACATTAAATCAGTGATATTTATTATTTAATTTAGTGAAGAGGTTGAATGCAGTAACAGTGTACATGAGAGTGTGTGTTTTTGAGATGGCGTGGGGGATAAATTTGTCTGTCCCGTGGGCCAAGTCCGATATCCAATTCTTTCTATTTTTCCTTTATTCTCTCATTCTTTACATCACCCTATACTGAACAATTTCCCAACTCACTGTGTGTATCTCTTGTGTATAGGGTGTGTATATATACATATGTACACACACACACACACACATCACCCCTATAACCTAACAATATAGAATACGAGGGTGGAAAAACTTATTTCCATTAGCTCTCGCCCAACTGAGTGTGAGTTTACTATATTCTCAAACATCGTTGCACCCTCTTGTATTTTTTCTTCTTTTCGTTCTTTTATTCTTTTTTTTTTTATTCTCCATCTCATTTGTTCTCACTCGCACTTTCTTTCTTGCAATCTGTATTTTTCTTATTTCTCGAGTTTTATTCCCCACGGCCATTTTCCACTTTCACATCTCATTCTCCACCTTTCTCTCACTCATTTTCATTCTACTCCTCTTTATTTTCTACCTCGTTCTTTGTTTAATCACAGCGCTCGGCAATTTACGCCACCCTGTTCGTGATTATTTCTCATTTGGGTGTTTTTATCAAGGTCTTTTGGCTGTGGAATTACAAGAAAAACCTGTGTGGTAGCTTTTATTTTTGTTTTGTGTCCTTTGTTCAAAGTCTCTCAAAGAGAATTCAGCGACATTAAAATAAAAAAATAAAAAATTGAAAAAAATAAAAAAAAAAAAAAGCGAGAAATAGAATAAAAAGAAATAGAGTGAAAAGCAAAAAAATAACACGAAAATAAAAGTATAAATACAAAGATGGGGGAGGAGAGAGGGAAAAAATGCATTACTTTAAACATGAAAATTTTCATTTTATGATAAGTAATTCAGAAACAAATGGAAAATGCTGTGGTACACGTATTATATTATTATCTTGAAAATTTTTCAGTGCAGGGTAGAAATATATATATATATATATATATTTTTTTTTTCTCCCCCTCTTCTCATACACAACTCTTCATCATCGTCATAATTATCATCATCATCATCATCATCATCATCATCATCATCATCGTCATCGTCTCCACTCACTCACTCACTCACTTCTTCTCTTTTTTAACCGCGTACTCCTCCCACTGGTCCACTCCCATTTCTCTTATTTTTCTTATATATCCCAAGGCAAACCACATCTCTATCTCATTCTGTGGTACATCTCTTCCGTCACTCGTTTCGTTTCTCACCAACCTCTTTTCCACCATCTTCTTGTATACTCTTCAATTTTTTCTTTCCCCCCTTCCCTCTTCCCTCTTCCCTCTTTCCCCTCACCTTCACCTCATTTTAAAAAAATTTTTTTTCATTTTTATTTTACTCTCTCCCTCACTTCCACCGTGTTTCTTCACACAATTTCCTCTTACAGTCATCACTCCAATCTCTCTTACTTTATCATTGTGGTCTTCTCTACTCCAACTCTATCATCGTGGCCACCCAGTTCGACCTACAAGACTAAAAAGTTTCGTGAAAAATTATTTCAAATCATCCAAAGTTAAAGAAAAAATATAGAAAAAAAAAATAATAATAATAATAAATAATAATAAAAAAAAAATAAATAAAACAAAGAAAAATTGTTTTTACACTTTAAATAATAATTTTCCATTGACACTCATGTACCACATTCAATTTTAAGGTTGGAACTATTATAAAATTTTTTACAAGTATATACTCAGTTGTGTTTCATTGTAAATACAAGTTGGATGTTATACTCCGTTACCAATTTTCTCTCAGTAACTTTATATTGCTGTAGATATTACATGTATATATAGTAAAGATTTTCTTAACCGTGACTTTTACGAGTTCAAAACAATATGACGATGGAATAAAGGCAAAGAAAGATGGCGGTAGCGCTCATTCATATTTATATTATATATACACACATACATATATCTATATATATATATGTATATTAGTTGTCGTTTTCTAGTACCGTGTGAATGCCAATTCAACGGCTCATTAGTTGAACATTTTCCCTGTGGCAATAATAATCCAACACTGTACAGTGTGCACATTAGACAAAAGTACCTTATATACTACTTTATATACTTATATATATATATATATATATTTATTTGAAACGGCCCAAGGATTGTTAATGGAAAAATTATACTACCTGCGGTCCGTACAGTTTTATTTCTATGGTGGGTTTGCTGCGGTCTTTCATGAGGACGAGGTGGGGAATTTTAAAACCAGCCACATCTCGTCCTCGCCCATGCCGCCTTGAGCACTTTTACGATCGCAGACCCCGAAAAGAGCAAGAAGAACAAGGCGGAGAAGATGAAGAAAACGAGTGAGAAAAAATCAACGGTTGAAATGTATATTGAAGCAAGAAAGATGAGACATATGGTAAAACGTGTCTTTTCATCTCTTTCCTTTTCTTTTCATTCCTTTTTTTTTTTTTTGTTTCATTATTTTATCATTATTATTATCATTCTTTTTATTCTTTTTATTTGGTTATTATTATTATCATTATTATTATTATCATTTTTTTTTTTTTTCATTGCTGACTCGTCGAACTTGACCCTACTGCTGTGTATTCTTGGCAGGAATCATTTTTGCCCCACTTTCTCTCCCAATAAAACTTGTATCAATAAGGTGTCAATTGATATATTATAAAAATTAATCAAAATTTAAATACAAAATTTATATATGAATTATTAATTGTTTATTATAACTATAATTTACATATAATTATTTATTTTTATTATTGTAATATTTTTATTTTTTTTTTTATTTTTATTGATATTTGAAATTGAGAAAAAAAAAAAAAAAATTGTGTCATCAATAAATTTAATATAATTATAATACGTCATATTATAACGATAGATATCCGCATTGGGAATATATTTGTTATCTCTATCACAACCTAAATGTTGAAGAGCTAAATTTCTATCATCCTTCTGTCCACAACTATACATATTTTTCTCTCTCTCTCTCTCTCTTCATGTAACCATCCAATCCCCACGGATGTTTTTTGTGATGTTGGTGTGATGGTGCCAAGGGCGCGGCTACGACCAACTCGAAGACGGAAAGAGCTAAGATATAGGAAGAGAAACATGAGAGATGCTTCCTTTGTGCATATATATTATCTGAGGAGATAGAGAATAGAAGTAAAAGTAAAGTGTATATATATATATATAGAATGACATCCTTGTCTAGAGCCTTGAGAAAGAGAGAGAGTAAGTTCAGGAGTTTGACCGTGGGGTGTATCCTAGCAACCCTTGAAACTGCTCCAGGCAAATATATATATATATATATATATATATGTATATGTATGTATGTGGATGGTTATATGATGAAAACCAGTGACGTAACAAGGGGCCTCGAGCCCCCTGTTATGATGGATTTCAGGTGGTTACTCTTGACTGAACGAACTTGCTTGATGGCACTTCACCACCAAAGCTACGCCTTCATCAGGGGTTTATATATACATATTTTTTTTTTATTCTTTGAAAAGAGGGAAGTAAAATGATGAGGGGATGGAGAGAAGAATAAGAGGGATGGATGAAATATAGACGAGTAACAAAAAAAAAAAAAAATAAATAAATAAATAAAAAAAATAATAAAAAAATAAGGAAATATTTTCATTGGTTGAAGATCCAATTAAATCGTAAGATGTTAAATCTTGACTTGAATTTTTTTTTTTTTTTTTTTTTTTTTCATTTATATTTTATGGAGGTATATCTCTATGTAATAGAAGGATTTGGAATTTCTTTGTTTATTTAATCGCATGTAAATTGTTATCTTTAAACTGCATGACGCAACACAGTCTATTATTTAATTCAATATAATTAAACGCCAATCTCGCCAGTGTAAATTTTCTTCACGTATTGTGCATACAGTATATATATATATATATATTTATATTTATATTGAATGGATAAACACAATACAATATCTATATATTGGATGTAAATGTATGTGTGTGCATACTAATCGGTTGCAGTATTATCGGTGCACTTTAATCGCAAACACAGATGCAAAACCGCATAAACTCTCGATAAAATCATCGCCATTGCATGATCATTCATTATATATACATACAAGATAAATTGTCATCAATCGACCGTAAATTGGAACGCATTATTTCTATTTGATTTATTTTATCCTTGTTGTTTATTCACACTATATCAAAGTCTCATATATATATATATATTTATCTATCTATCTATCTATCTATCTATCTATCTATCTATATATATGGATAGATGGATGCGTGAAATGACATGTCATTTGAAATTGGTCGTGTGTTACCATCTGACCTTGTCAAATTAATCTTCCTCTTTGTCTAATACACACTAAAACCCCCATACTTTTATCACTTTTTCTGTGATATATATATATATATTCTATGACACGTGCGCCACTAACTCCTCGCGTTCAGTTTAAGATAAACGGCTTTATTGAATTTCTGTCTACGTAACATGGCAAAACCCAGGCCTTTTAGTTCATAGACACACTATATAATACATATACACAATACAATGTCACCTCGTGGTCGACACACACAGAATTAGGGTCGACTTTATTTCCCATATTCTCACACTTGTCTCTACTACAATACATCCAAGTATATAAACTATTATTCTATATACGTATACCTCTATATATGTATACCTAAAACTTTAATTGATCCTCGAATATACATGAAAATATAATTTGATTAATTTAATTAATTTAATCCATTTAATTTATTTACAGAATTATACATTTATATTGTGTTGATAAATGAAATTTATTAATTCAGTGATCAACTTTTTTTTTTTCTTTATTATTATTATTATTATTTATACCCATTATATGATGTATTTACTTTAATAACCAATAACTGCTAATGTGACTACAGTTTACTATTGCTTTGCTGTATAATCCATGCAACTATACTTGGAAATTCACCCTCTATATCTATAATGAGTTGGTATATATATATATAGAGAGAGAGAGAGATGAGGCTCATCCAACTGTATAATATACATGAATATAGTCTGCCCACCTCTCACTAATCGTAGTAATTAAGTCTAAGCTACCATACTACTCCCTACCAGTCAATTCCCTTACCACCTCTGTAGTCTTTGTCTCATTCACTCCTACTTCATAATATATTCGCACTCGCTTCTGTTTTACTCTTTCATATTGGTTAATATATACACGATGATGAGTGGGTATGAGTGTACGTGTGTGCGTGTGAATATATAATATATATATATATATATAGTGGCAGAGTTGTTGCTGCACATATTCAACCAACCGAGACCCATTTGCGATCGAATATACGCGCGTCGACCTTACACTGTGATTTACATCGAAATCTCTTCGACGACCGGTTTACGTGGTTATCGATTTCGCTTGGTCTTCAAGTTCCCGTGGCACGCAAGCAATGTCGACTACTTATTCATCCACCTTTTATTTACCAGTTTTGTGATCTTGGATATACGATAAATGCCAGTTTGAGAAATATTTGACAAAGACGAAGAAAAAGTGGAAGAAAGAAAAATTAATAAATAAATACAATCCATTATAATATGTATTTTTTTTTTTTTTTTTTTTTTTTATATCTACTGTCAATGAATAAATTTTATTTCTAAATAAGTGAATATTTAATGTCAGTGATGTATCACGATTCTCATCGATAAATTTGTGATGAAATTAATTCGTGTTGTTTATGGATACATTTATTCATACATAATTATGAAATTAATTTTTATGACGGTGTAGATTTTTTTATTTTTTTTATTTTTTTGCTTTTATTTTTTTTATAGATGGTATTGGACGATAAAATATTTTTCAAGTGTTGGTAGATAAATTAGTGTGTAGTATGAGTGTGATGAGGGGACAACACACGTATCAACTAAAATAATAAATATAAAAAATTGTCACAGTGGAAAAATAATATTTACGAAATAAATTGTCAATCATTAAATGCCTGATGTCATTTTTATATTTTAAATATACATGTATATATATTTATAAATTTTTTTTTTTTATCTGTATACCCACTAATTTAATCTCTTTCAATTCACACTCACTCATAATCATTTAATATTTATCAGTGTTATAGATATATGAAATGTGTAAATTAATTTAATTTATAAATAATTAAATATTAAATGTAAAAATACAATTGAAATATATTTAATCACGATATAAACTTCATCGTTATAATACGTATGACGAATAAAAGTAAATAAGTAGAATTAAATAAATAAATAAATAAATAAAAACTCAAAAACCACTTTGGTCTTATCGGACAAGTATAAACAAAGATCACGTGGTGGAAGTTGAAGTATACTTGAAACGGCAGTATATAAACATCTCTATAGCTGATGTTTTTTCATCCTCTCCTTATTCTTTGTATCTCTTGACAAACCTCGTCAAGAGATTTTGTAGATTATTTGTACAATTAAGTACATGTCCAATGTGTATACATCAATTATTTTATATTTAAATGAAATAATAAATAAATAAATAAATAAATAAATAAATGAATAAATAAATAATAGATGAAAAAAAGTATCATTGATTTTTCATTTTTCATTCTTTCACATTTTTTTTTTTTTTTATAATTTAATTTGTCATACGATTGAATTTTATATGTACATACACACGTTAATACTCCATTGCACCATTAAATTCAATTGGTTCACTTGGTTGAAGCATTCATTCTTTGTATAAAAAAAAAAGGAAGTAAATAAATATGAAAGATCGAGTGCACTTCATACATCAATTCTATAACATATCAACTGTAAAAATACATGATCTGTATCATTATTATATATTATTAACATAAATTTTTGCTAACTAGAATATTTTTTAACAAATAAATCAAGTTGAAATATACTCTATTAATTATTATAATTATAATTATAATTATTATTATTTTATTATATATTTTTTTTTTCAATTTCACTCATCACAACACAAATTATCATTAATGGATAAATCGATTTGTCACCTAAGACACACATTTTCTCTACGACACATCAGTTACTCGTCCCTCATACAAATTCTATCTCACCCTCTTTTTTTCTTATTTCTTGATCTTTATATTCTTCCCATTTAGCCAAGCATAAACCAAGAAAAAAAAAAAAAAAAAAAAAAGAAAAAAAAAATTGTCGGAAGAAGTTGAGAGACGCGGAAGGAATTTATTGCACGTCGTTACATCACTCAACGACATTGTCGTTGAGGACTATCGTTCTTTCTCTCTTACATACACGCCCACCCATATATACTGACTCTCTCACTCCAAGTATATATATATATATTTTTTTTCTTCTCTCATATTGCTAACGACAAAGACAAATATTTAATAGTCAAGCATTTATTATGTATGTTCATACATAAGAGTTATTATTTATTTCATTCACTTATGGAATTGAATAATTTAAAAAAAAAATATATATATATATAAATTTTTTTTTCCACTCCACTCACTCTTATCTCAGACATTAATATATACATATATTAACAATTTAATTAAATGTCAAGATAAATAATAATAATAATAATAACATAAAATTCAATAAAGAAAAAAAATTTTTTTTTACATCACAAACTATTAATATGAATTGTAAATTCTTGTTATATATATGTATATATATAGAAGTATATAAATGTATATATAATCAACGTTACAAACATTGTCGCCTGGACATGTTAAACGTATACATAAACGGCTTAGAATTTAGCCACTGACCACGTGCGGATATACATTGAACGGATCAATGCGACAAGTTTCACGTGTCGCGATCCCCTTTATTATACACTACATCAATTTATCTCTATCATCCATTTACTTTCTCTCTCTCAATTGCTTATCACGGTTAATTGAATACAGGGAATCGAATCGATCGATACCAATTCACGTTTTACCCTTATTTTCTTCTTCTTCCTCTTCTTTATTTTCCATAATTTTCTATCATTTTTTTCCAAATATACATAATCTTTTAAATAAAATAATTAATCTGATAAATTGCGTGTCATTATGATAACACGAAACAATCAATTATTTATATTATTTTATATTTTATCAATGTAATAATACATTGATATTGAATTTAATCAAATTTATTTCACATGTTAAATCAATATAATCATTTATTTTATTATTTTATATATACTTATACAATTTATTTAAATTGGGGTGGACAATGTGAACTGTGATCGTGTTAAAGTTTTGACGTGTTACATTTTATATTAGTATGTTTGAGAACTGGTTGTCGTCGAGTGAGACCGAATGTCACACAGATTATTGACTCAAGGGGAATAAAGACAGACCTTGTGTATGAAGTACAATATATATATATGTATATATTAAAGGGGAATTTGGTATAGTGTAAAGGGGATTGAGGAAGATGAAAAGGGTATGGGGCACGTGCTGAAGAAACGTTAAACACATTTCAGCCGTTTGTATAGAGCAATTAGTATTTATAACAAGGGTGCGCGCTTAAGGTTTGGGGACTTAGTGTTTAAGGGTAGAAGAGTGAGAAAGCAAGAGAACACAAGAGAGAGAATAAGAGAAGGAGGGTAAAGGGAAAAATAGAAGAAAGTGGAAAAAAGAGAGAGAGAGAGAGAGGGGGGCGAGAGTGAGACCAGCCGTGTTACGTTGAAGGGAGAAATTTTATCCGATACACAAAAAAAAAAAAAAAAATGTGCCGAGGGAGAAAAAGTGAGATAGGAAATGGAAATGGAGTGAGAGAGAATTGTTGGGGCAAAGAAAAAAGAGAAAAAAAAAAAATGTGTGGTTGGGGGGGGGGATGGTGGGTTAGTATTCGTATGGTAGTGTACCGACCACATGCCGTGAACATCCAGTCTTTACTCTCTCTCTTTCTCTCTCTCTTTTTCTCTCTCCCTTATTCCCTTCAGCGGCGTTGAAACGTGACGAGATTTTCAAATAAGCGACTCTCGATTTTGGTTTTTTTTTTTATCACTGTATATATGTATATATATATTTTTTTCTACTTATGTATAGTGTACCGACTCAGCTCGTCTTTCTTCTTTGTTCCATTCGTGATGTATATTCCATAGAGGTTCGACTCCCAGCATCTTGCGGAAAGAAGAGTCAACAGAGGAATAGAAGGGGAAAAAAAAAAAAAAAAAAAGAAAATAAAAACAGGAGAAATTTAAAAGAAAAATTTTT